>JAZKJV010007844.1:0-600000 GCA_037367405.1 Ottelia alismoides | reverse complement strand
TTAGATCTCTTTTAGACTTTCTCTGACGAGTCGTTGAATACGATATATAATTTGCACACGTTGTAGTATGTGTACTTAGTGAATCAGTCAGAACCAAGCGAAGATCTCCGTGAAGAGTGTCTTGGCGTTAGTTTATATCCCGGGCAAGTCCGGAGTCGAACATAGGGAGGCAAAGGAACAACGTCGGGTTAATTCAAAAAAATAAAGATCTAGATTTCCAATGTGTATTTTTTTATAATTTTTATGCAAAAAATGCAAAATGCATAATGTAAGTGAATTAAGTTACTAAGAAATCACACAACTTAGCCAAATTAATTTTAATAGAAAATAAATCCAATATAGCCAAATTGTATTTTTCTTAGAATCCTGATCCAGTGATGAATGCAAGACACTTTTTTTGGAATTTTATGGGTTAAAATGCAACAATTAAAAATGCACACTTTTTCTGGGTTTTTAACATTTTTTCACACAAATAAAATGCAAAAATTATGAAAAATTTACTGAAAGTTGAACATGATGAAATGAAACTACAGTAATTTTTTGGAATTTTTTGACAAAATATGAATTTTTATGGATTGTTTATTGAAAATAGAGTGACTACAAGTAATTAATTTATAATGAATCTAATTATCAAATTGGCTAGAATGCGATTTATCTCAAGAAGCTATTTAGATGAACAATCCATGATAGTTGAAATTTCGCAAAAATATGATGTGTGGATTTAATTAAAAATCATTTACTAAAATCACTATACAATTTATTTCAGGCACAAGACAACTCTATTTTGGATGAAATTTGGAGAGTAATTTAAGAATATGTCAAGGCATCATTCCTGATTTTTAATGAATTCTTGGAATGACCGTGAGTTAGATATGAATTTATGGGTCCAGATTGGGTAAAATATGAACTTTTGCACTTAAACAATTTTAATTAATTATTTATAGCTCACAAAAATACAAATAAATTTTCAGAAGGTAGACAATCAGTTGCTCAACATCATGTTATTTTTCATTTAATAAAATGATGCAATAATGAGGTCTAAATGGTAGAGGAGGAGGTAATGTGGATATATACAATAGGGGAGAAATGGTAGAGGAGGAGGATGAAGAAGATGAAGGTGGTGGAGATGGTGATGGTACGATGTGATATAAAATGATGGCGGTGGTGAAAATAGAAAGTAAACAAAATGTGAGATAAACATAAATAACAAGAGAAATACGATGAAATATTTACCAGAATCTTCGTCGGATTTGTGGAGTAGCTACGCTGGACTCCTGTCGTTGCTTCGATCCGATTGGCGAAATAAAAATCGAAGAAACTACGCAAGCTCGATGGGGAACTCGTGAAGCGGAGCGGAGCTCCGCGGATCTCGCCTGAATGAGGTCGTCGCTTGAGGAAGACGCTTCGCCTGTCACCAACAAAACACTCCAAGCTCTCTCCTTTTTCTATTAGAATGGCGGATAGGAAAAAATGAGGATGTGGAAATGAATATAAAGAGAAGAGAAAGGGAGGTTAGAATGGTGGTGGTGTTGAACGAGAAGTTGTGTTATTGGTGGATTTGAATGGGAGGTTAGATGAAGAATTTGGAGTGGAGTGGAGGTTATTAAAAATGGTGGAGTTGAATGGAAGTTGGGGTGGAAGAGAAGTTATTGTAGAGAACAAGAAATAAATAAAAAAATGATATATACATAAAGTATGCTACTAAAATACAATAAAAATAAAGAGAAGAAAAAGAGTGGAGAATTTACAAAAGAAGACAAACAACATGTACATTTTTTGTTTGCTTTTCTAATTTATATTTTTTTGTCTTTTAATAAGAGATATGTACAACAGAAAAATACAATGAAATACTGGAATCAAAATATAACACAACAATGATTTTTTTGTATTTTTTAGTAATTAATAAAGATAAAATAAAAATAAAGAAAGAATAGATAATTTTCTAACTTGAACTTTAAAAGTGAGTTTGGCAAATTTGGAGTTCATACGGAGTGGGAATTTGGCCAGAAAGTTGGACTTTATGGCGTTTTCTTTTTGGGATCTAGGACCATTTATTTGAACTGAAATTTATTTTGTATTTTTGTATTTCTATGTACATTGTTATGAACAAGTTAAAGAAAGAATTAGCTAAAAAGGAGTTGAAATGAATTATTAAAAATACATGAAGTTTTGGGCTATTTATAGGTGAAAAACTCCATTATTTTACGGCTTTTTATGGGTAATTTATTTTGTACAATCTAATATACAGTAATTAGTGTGTTTTATTTACAATAGTCAATTTGTTAATTTATTGATTTTATATACATTTATTTGATACTTTACTCATGGATTTTGCTAAGATCAAGATATTGAGATGATGAATCGTGGATTCATCAGTCTCCTTCAGGGTTTTTATCATTATGTTTTCTCATTCGATCATTGGGAGTCGGTATCGATTATATGCTTTCCAAAGTATATATCATACCTAGGTGCTGATCATATACTTTCCAAAAGAATATATCAAACCTATAAATTCAGTCTAGCATCCAAAGCGAGACAACCGTGCACAGAATTTAATTCTTCCCAATATCTCATGAGTGAGCTCATGTCTTCCAGTTCAGTAAATGAACCTATATGATCCCTTTGAGAGATTGTATTGCTCATATGCCCTTGCATGCACACTACGCGCCGGTGTATAGACCTTGGTTAGGTCATCGACCTATTGGTCTGTCAAATATACGTACTCAGATATATAATAACACATCTGTCTCCGATCAAAGGATGTGTGCCGATATCGTGACAGCATACGACATAGGACTTTGGTTATCTCGATCTTGTTAAGTCAACTCTTTAATCTTAACTTATTTAGCACCTTCGAATCTCTATTCCTATGTAGAGGGCTTGTGTCAAGAGGTCGGTTAAATATCAACCAAATGAGGAAGGATTGCCATCTCCTACTCAAGCTGGAGATCATCACTTAACAATCATCTGATGTACTTGATGAGTCCTCAATCTAACTCATTATATATTCATCCAAGCACCAGCCTCTATTATTCAATAATTGAATCAACAGCTATATAACCATTAAGATGGCCATGGTACATAACTCCAATTGCACTGAGGGACCTATTATGCAAATCAATTATTCTTCATTTCAGATCAGGGAATGATATTTACAATAACATTTATTTCATAATGGCTTACCGTGGGCTCGCATGTGCAACAATCTCCCACTCCCAAAGAGTCATTTATGGGCTAATCTTTTAAATCCACACTCATGTGACAATAATAGGATATTTAGAAAAATAACTAGGTAAGCTGATCAGTCACTCTGTTCCCAAGAGACTATGCCAAGTCTTTTTACGACACTTGCATATCCCCAGTAACAATGCTCGCATCCAATGCGAATGTTGCATCTTATGCAATCAATACTCAATATTGTCAGTTATACTGTCATTGACACTACAACTCAATAATTATTATAACAAGTATTTCCATAATTCTTATTAGAATAACCTTATTCCTAGAGATCTCTATCTCCTACGGTATCTGTAGTTAAGACCTTTTAGATCACTATCTATAAAGTCTTAAGTTCTTGAAGATAAGACCTAGAGATCACTATATCTAAAGTCTTACCATCATTGAAGATATTGTTATTACTACAATCAAGTGTTTTATCTCCTTAGTATGATTAGTAACAGTTTACTACCCGCACTACATGATATACATCTGGCTTTTGTACACATCTAGCATACACTTAGCTTCTCATAATTGATGCACACGGGCAAGAAGTTCTAGCATTTAATTCGTCAACTCCTTGAGGTGTTATACCTTTAGATAAGTCAGAAGCATATCATAAGGGAAAGAAGTTTTTCTTGGAATTTTCCAGAAAATGAAAACATGTCCAAGGTGTACTACTAATGTGACGATCCCAATACCCTTTTCTCTTTGCTTCTGAACAACTTCAGAACTAAGATCTAAGAGGTATCATTGAGATCATATCTCAAGGTATGTAATATCCAGGTTATAAAACACTTATTATTATCATTATATCATTCCAAATGATAAGGATATCTTCTACATTTATCTTGATGAACACAATGTCACTCCTACTAAGCTTCACATGGTTCATCCAGATTCTATCTGAAATCATAACATTTATAATTTCATCAAATCTTATGCTCCTACTATAAGAAGCTTATTCAAGTCCATAGATGGAGTTATTCAGCTTGCACACTTTGCTTTCCTTAACCATGAAGCCTTGGGGCTACTTCATGTGAAAATCCTTAGAGAGTAATCCATAGAGGAATGCAATCTTGACTCACATCTTGAAGATGTCATAGTCAAGTTGTGTACATAAAGTTAGCAATATTCTGATGGTTTAAGCTTGTTCACTAGAGAGTAAGTCTCATCGCAAATGATGTCTTCTCTTCGGTGTGTATCTTGAGGATACGAGTTGTACTTTGAAGGTCTCTACCTTCTCATCAGGTTCCCTCTTTCTCTTGAAGATCCATTTACACCTTAACGGATCTTACCCATATAGGTGGATCCTCAAGGGTCCATATACAACATTTTTATATGATGTCTACTTTAGACTTCTATTGCTAACATCCATCTTTTCATGTCATGATCTTTTGAAGCTTCATCACATGAAGTTCGATCATTGTCAAATTTCTCTAACATATGGAATCCATCTTCAAACTCATTTGAAGAGGTATGAGTGTTTCTTCTTTAATTATCCCTTTAGTTTCCAATTTCAGGAGCCTCGTTATCTTCTCAAGACTAAATGAGTTCCTTCACTTCGTTTTCATTTTGATTCTCAAGATAGTCATCCTTGAAGAATCATATCCTTAGAGATTAGATCTTTTAAGAATCTCAAGGTCATAAAGTAGGTATCCAATACCATCCTTTATTTTCCTAATGAAGTAGCACTCTCTAGTGCTCAATTCCAGCTTACTTGCATGGAACATTATTAATGATATACATTGTAGTCTCTACTACATATATACCTGAAAACTAAGAGGTACTAATGCTAATATTCATCATTGATAAGATCATGCCATGTATCTCTCTACAACACTATTGAGTTTAGGTGTATTAGGAGGAGTAAGATAGGAATGATATTCATATCTCCATAAGGTATTCCATGAATTCATCTAATAGGTACTGACTACCTAGATCAGATCAAATTCATTTTCATCTTACTTCAAACATTAGTTCTAAACTAAAATAGTGAAATCTTGGAATATTTCAAAGGTTTCTTACGTGAAGAGAAGAAATCTCATATCACAAATTATCATCGAATGATATCACATATCATCAATGTTTATCATGATATAAATGATCCACATACATAAATATGTATGTGATCTTGAATACCTAGACATCTTACACCATTCCCAGAGAAGGGTGCATTGAACATTTTCTAGTTTGAATACAATATTCAAAACTATGTAAGATTTGAAATGTTTAGATATTCTAAAGTTTCATATCTTACTAGTCCATGGATCTCATCAATAGACAAATGTCCTAGGCTAGATGTCAGATCATTATCAAATTATCTTCATCCTCCTATTGATATTTTAAGGTTAAATTTTTAGTATTAGAAATCTTAATGACCTATTAGAAATCTTAATGAACCATTCATTAATTTAGTAGAGTCCACTAGATGTTAGAATACTATCTGAAATATATCCATCATAACTCTATGATAGGTTTAGTCCGTAATTCATATTTATTTCCAGCACTTAGAAATAAATTATGAGTGTATTCTAATATCCATGTCATATAGACATTCTATAAGAGTGAGGGCTCTCCCACTGAAAATATGAAGTCTATTTATCCAATCAAGATTGTTGAAACAATTGCATCAATATCCATGTGGATGACTATTAAACCATAAGATCAAAATTATAGCCTTCTAATACACATGCAACGAACTTGCAAGTGTTATTAGAAGAATGAGATACAATTATTAGACTTTTAATATTATCCAATAAGTAAGTCAATTTCAATGATCAAATGTAGATATAGATTATTCTGATGCACTATTCGGGTCCTTCTCTAAGGATCCTAGATAGACTAGATAGTCACATCATCAATACATCGGTTTATTACAGTATTGGCATTCATCTAACTCTTTGAATGTCACATGGAAGTCACAAAAGTATAGTCAACTCCGTGACTTTCGTTCTTGCATGGGTCAAACCCATGCTTCCACTGCACTCCCTTCATCTATAAACAACCATTGCTTAAGACAAAGGATCTCTTGTGTTGAATTTAAAAGATTTCAATATAAGAGTATTTCAACGTTTATACATGCTTCATTCAAGTCATACAATATGAATATTTTGAAGCTTCATGAATGACTAGAGTATGGATAGTGGAATGATGACACTCATCGTATCTATATACATCTTAAATCTTAAAGACTTAGGTTCGGGTAGGTACTCAAATATTTTCAATATATCATCTCTCATAGAGACATCATTCTGCATGATGCAGTGAACCATGGCATTCATGATTAAATGTCGAGAGCACATATGTATGCCAGATCATCTTCTTAGATTTTATAAGGATTATTTGACAATTGCGATCATCATCGGCATGTCACTTGCAAAGTACATTCGGTGAGATCAGTACTAATGAGACATACAAATCCTAGGGTTGTGATCCTATTGTCTATTTAATTGTCATTCCTCGTTATTATGAGGAAACTTGCCCATTGCAAACACATACAATGTGTCCAATTGCAAGTACAATATCTTGATCATGGATCCAATCCATGATATTTTACTGGTTATTATTGAGTATAACATTGAGTGGGTTTAATGAATGATTATCTGAAATAAGAAATTTGCATAAATATATGTTTTACTTTGATTTAAGAACTTTTGTATCAAAGTTGTTTTGCCTGGTCAACACTGAAAGTTCATTCCCTTAATCACTTTCAATATAAGAGATATAATTACCATTATATCTCAAGCAAGATATGGGATCTCCTTCCTTATCTTTGTCACATCCCAATTATACGAGAACTTGTAACTCCGATAAAAAGAAGCAGGAACACATTCCGCCTTACAAGTCCAACTTGCATTCCCAATTCAATCTTTAACACCCGGGCCCACCACCCCTAAGGTGATGTTGAACCATCATTAATTGAAGCAACCGTCAACAGGAATACAACTTGCTATGCGCAATCCAATATTGCCCTAATAATATGAGGATCTGATATTGGGGTCACTACGCATATGTCCTTACTCTTTCGAGAAGCAAAGAGACCGATCTAAATGGCTTGTATGCAGGAGCTGCCACTTCAGACAGGCATTTCCAACATACAATCTCTGGCGACGGAACTCATTACCTTGATGGGAGACCATTGATGTCACTTATATGATCCACCATATCACGTTCAAATTCTAAATAATCATTATGAATCATATTCATTATGATTAATTCTTCCAAGAGAAATACACATCTATACAAAATATAGTGTTTTAATTGGATATAATTCATTTAATCACATTAAATCAATTATAAATCAAATTCATTCAACAAACTTGATTGTTACATGAAAGAATGGTATTGTCTCAAAGTATGTATTATTTAAATTTTAATAATTTGAAAAATACACTGTGATCTCTCCTGCGTTATCCCATCCCTACCAACTATCATGGCCAGTACTGACGGGAGTGGGACAGACCACCCACGGTGTAACATGTTACCCCAACGCTCCCCAACTAGACACCATATCCACCTCGGGAAAGAATAATGCCAAATTGATCATTGTGTACTTGAGATGATCATCGGTTTTTCAACCGAAATTATACCATATAATAATAATCAAAACAATTTTGATTAACATTATAAGGAAATTTGCTAAATAAATTCCCAATCCTATTTAAGCAACTTTGTTTGTCGAAAAGTTCATGTAACCTATTGTGATCTAGATATTATCTAATTAAGTTCGTTATGGTCAATGTCATTCAAGAAAATAATTATCATCTTTAAATATTTCATAAATATTTATCCATAATTATTTCAGGAAATTAACCATTAATTTCACTAGTTTCTTAAATGACAATCACAAGGTTGTAGATAAAGATTGCGATTTCCAGCAGTAACCCTCACTAACTAAAATTGACATATCTTTTTCATTTTAAATCCAAATCATGTAAAATCAATTCTAAAAGTTTGTTAATTTGATTTAAAGCAGAAACTATGTGATAGCATGCATTTCTTGACATTTCAAAATAGTAGTTAACTCCTTAATTACATCAAGATTTGTCATCCCCGAAACAGTGGATATATGTTCACTAAAATGATCATAACTTGAGTTATCGGATTCTAAATAATGCAAACTCAAATCCGAGATTTCTTTAATTAATGAGGAACATTATTCAATTGTGTTTCATGTTTAAATATTTTAAAAAGGGCCGAAATTTATCACAAAATAGGGCTGCGAAAATTGAAATGCGATAGAATTTTCACAATCCATTATGGACCCAAGTCTTCTTAGGTTTATGGATCGTATCCAAAACCTACAACCTAATGCTCTGATACCACTTCAAGGATAAGGTCTTTAAGCGCATCACGGAAGCATGGCGATCGCATCGAATGTGATCGGGAGCGACTAGTCGCACTAGTTGCTCCAGGCAGCGGAATTTAAAAATTTTCAATATGATGAAACCACATGATCCAAGAACACTTCTTATATCATTTCATCTAAAACATAAATTGGTACTAGGGTTACCTCTTGAAGTGTGGTTGCGATCGGGTCTCTAAACAAGGAGAGCTCCTGTCTCAAGTCCAATCTAACAGAGGAGACACTTGCAAGCGCATCGATGAAATGCATGCTCCTTGCAATGAGATTCAACATCTTCTTCACGAGCGAGGCACACCGAAGGAGATGGAGATCCACAAGTAGATGATCCGGAAGCATAATGACGATACTGCGGCTATGACAACTCTCTCGATGGCTCCATGATGGACGACCATGATGAGTGCCCGGGCGATCATGGTTAAGTGATATCAAATGTCGTTGCGACCTCAATCACCCAAGCGAACTCAACAAGAAAATCAAGACCACATAAGCAAAGCAAGCAAGCACAAAAATCAATTTAGCGGACTCTGCTATTATTTAACTTGGTATAGCGACCATGATCGAACACAAGGAGCACGAGTAAAACTTACGAAGTAGTCCTATCAGAAAATAAAGGCATATTTTTGTGGTTATTACTTTGCAATTTTTTTATATTTTCAAAAGTGAGAAAACAAAGCAATGAAATCAAGAGAGGCAAGCTTGGAAATTTTTTATTAAGACTAAAAATGCTCAAAAACAAGAAATAAAATTATTTTGCAGATGATTTTAGTAATTTTATGGTATTTTCTGATTTTTAAACTGGTTTTATAAATATGAAAGAAAGATAAAATAGGAAAACAATGTACATCCTGGACTAAAAGGCATATTTAAAATACTAAAAATGCCTAAACGTCCTAATTATGATTTTTATGGTAAAGTAAATAAAAAGATCTATACACAACAATATAAATCCTATTTTTTGATTTTTTTTCAGAATTTTAAATGATTTTTATCAGATTTTTAGAGTTTTTAGGTTTTTAGGGCTTTTATGAAAGATAGTGCAACAAAAATTGTACTGGAATGGAAACACATAAAAAACAAGCAACCACTAATTTTTTGGAATTTTTAAAGTTATTTTTGTTTTTTATGTCTTTTTTAAAATAGATAAGACACTTTTTAAGGGTTTTTTATTTTTAGAAAATATCAAATAAATTGAATCAAGTCATAAAAATTACCATAAATATTACACATTAGCAGGAGCTAACTGTAATTTTTGTGGTATTTTGAGAGTTGATTTAATAATTATTTGATTAAAAACAATACGCATAGTACACAAGGACCTACTTGCAATTACTGGAAAGTTTCTAGGCCAAAGTATGATGGATGTAAATAGTTCAAGGCTATATTTGCAATTTAACAATTAATTCACGCATGTGCCTAATAAACAACACACAAGAGTATAGCTGCAAATACACCAAAGTTTCTATTCAAAGCATAACAATCAAACACACAAGGGCATACACGGAAATACACCGGATGAGAACGTGAGACTTCATGTGAGTTCAGTTCAATAGGACTAAAATGCAAATCATAAATTTTCAAGGTCCAAATCATAAATTTATTAAATACAACTTTATTTAGGGGACTAAATAACTACGATGAAAGTGCAAGGGTAAAAGTGAAACATGCCCATGCGAGGGCACGTGGTGCACACGGGAGTGGTCATCGATGTACGACTCTAATCATTGTTAGGGCAGATCTGACAGTGCAGAGAATGCCCCCCTATGTGCGGTCAGATACGCCAGGAGGAGTTAAATCTGATGGCTGAAAAGCTGTGAAGGTCGGCGACTGAGATCTAATCTGGTGGATGAAGGCCAATCAGACGGTGGACGAAGGAGGAGGAAGAATATATCCTGGGCGAGCTTCGATCAGTTAATGGAGGAGATCCACAGGGCTGATGAACTCGCCAAGGAGGGTAGGAGCGTCGTGAAGGTGGTCCGCGTCTGGTGGCAAGCTCTGATGCGAAGGGGAACGACTAGATGACCATCACAGTGGAAGTGCGTCGGGGGCTGGTCCACATGGTGGTCGATGGTCGAATGAGGATCTTCCGCGCATTCCAGGCCCTGCAGTGGGTACACCACTCGGAGGCGTGGCTCTGGCTAGGGTTATTGCTGAGCAAAACACAAAGAAATGGGAGGTGGATGGAGGTTGAGTCCCGACGAAGGTGAAGGAGGGGAGTCGCATACCTAATCTCGATCAGAAGGTCGAGCCGATGATCAGGTTATGGTGTGAAGGTGCGTGTGCGTAGAGGGTTCGATTGATACGGGTATGGCGGTGAGATGAAGCTCCGACGACCGGAGCTGAGCAAATGAAGGTGCGACGGTGCGGAATGGAATGAACGAATTGAAAGGACGAAATGAACTGTAATGGTTGATACATGAGGTTCTAGATGAACTCTGGAGCTTCAGGTGAAGGTGGAAAGTGAGGTTGTGGCCTCGACCAAGCTGTGGCAGGCTGAGAGGCTCTTCACGATGGTGCTCGTCGACCACGAGACTGAGCAACATGGATACACCACCAAACTCGAATCTAAAGGGTCCCTTTGGAAGCTGTCACTCAACCTGAGGTGGCTAGGGCTGGAAGGAGTGGTGAGGCATGAGTTGCTTTGCCAGAAGGACCAAGAGGATTCTTTATAGGACACTCGGGGGTCTAGAGATCGGAGTAAAGCGCGAAACCCTAGAGTGATTCAGATCAACCAAAGGACATGCGAGAACGTCGGATGTACGGGGATTATCGGGTCTAAATTTCGAGGCCAAAGGAGCACAGAGTCAGTTGGAAAATTTCAAGAAGGAGCTCCAGCGAATAGTATTTGTGTCCGACCCGGGAAGGAGGAACCATTGATCGGATATCAACAATCCCAACTGGCCAATCAGAAAATTAGGATTTAAAAAATATTTACAAAATCAATAAAAAAAGTAAATGGCTTTAAAATAAAAAGTGTATAAAATGAAAAATATTTATTATTTTTGAAACTATTTTTCCGTGATTTTTAATTATTTTTATGGAAAATAAAATAATTTCTATTCAGTACAATGTATTATATACATGTATAATATACTTATGTATTTTGTTCAATTATTTTTATTTTGTTATTTTTACATAAAACTCCAATTTTATATTTTAGTTATTTAGAACATCATTTTTGGAGTCTAAAATAATTTTTATTTTATTTTTACTATTTATTTACATGTATCTAATAAATAGGAGTGAGGCATTTATACATGTGCCTTATACAAGTGTGAAATGATTTTATTTTTATTTTTATTTTACTTTTCTGATTTTTATTTTATTTTTATTTTCTTTTTAGGATAGAATACAAGGAGTTAGAAAGAATATTTTATTTTTATTTTATAAAAAAATAATTATTCATAGATATAGGTAATATATATACAATATAGAGTAGGCCCTATCTCTCTCCACTTATTTTGTTTGGCGATCAAGTCAATGCTTGATCTTCTCTTGGGGTTCGGGTCATTCTGTATTTATTCTAAATACCTCCCTCCTTTTTCTTTTTCTTTATTCTTTTATTTTTGCACAAATACATGCTAAATATACACTGTTAACATATGCATGCAAAATGCTAACTATTTTATTTACACCTATTTACATGATGCTTTGCCAAGATAAATAGCTAAAATAAAAGTATAAAGAGTGAGAATCAGAGATCCATCATGCCACAATGAGAGAGAGGGAGAGAGATGATGTGTAGAGAGAGGGGGAGAGAGCATATGTCGTAATCGTGTAACTCGAAGAGCTAGGGGTGCCTCTTCTTATATAGGGTTTTAGGAGTCCATGGATCCCAATCCATGGACATCACACAATCAATGGGTGAGATTGATTTGTGTTTCTTTCAATGGTTATGATCTTGTTGTAAAAACACAACAACAATTAATTTAATTTAATTTATATGGATAAATTAATATAAATTAATTTCAAATCAAATCAATTGGCTAGTCTTGGAGATAATGAAGAGACTAACCACATCCCCTAAAGGGGGGGCTACCAATCATCTCATGAGATCTCAATATCTCATGAGATCTCATTGTGTCATGATATCTCAAAGATTTACAACAACAATCTTGTAAATTATTACACAAAAATAATTCATCATTATCTTGTGAAATTTGTGATCATGCTATGGGAAAATTGTAAATTACATTCACATCCCAAAACAAAATGTAAATTATATTTTCAATTAATTATCCAATGTGAATCCAATTCACATCAATAATTAATCAACAAATATAAATCACAAATAGCTCTCTCGTATATATTATAAATCATATTTATAATATATATGAATAATATGGATAATGCT
Source organism: Ottelia alismoides (assembly GCA_037367405.1). Classification (NCBI taxonomy): domain Eukaryota; kingdom Viridiplantae; phylum Streptophyta; class Magnoliopsida; order Alismatales; family Hydrocharitaceae; genus Ottelia; species Ottelia alismoides. Next base: position 587,065 of record JAZKJV010007844.1, on the reverse strand, counting down.
ATATACATTATTCATATTCAAGATAATTATATCACATTTAATCATCTTGGATCTCTATTCTCATGTGCCCAAATAATATGAATCACATTCTCATTATTTAAACCTTTGATAATTAAATCAAATTTAATTATCTTATATAACTCTCCTTATAATATGAATCAAATTCATATTATTCATGATAACTAAATCACATTTAATTATCAACTTTCTTAATGCTCGGATACACATATTAACAATGAAATTATCCTTCAACTCTTTCAAGAATAATGCACTTTCTCCACGGATACTTGGAGATAAGGACATGGCGATTGTATTGTTCCACATATAGTGACTTGGATATTGAGATCACATCTCAAATTTAGATCTTGCAGACCTCCCAAGATGCTTGATTAAATCAAGGCCGTAGATCTAATCTTCTAATTGCATCCGAATCACATTCAGATCAAGGTCCAACATTCGGACTTAAATCAGATCACTTCTTTATGAGAGGAGTCACTAAAATCCAGACATGTTTCATCACTCCCTCAGAATGGAAGATTTATGGTTATACAATTGTTTATGATCACATCACCCTCAGGTATTCCTAATACCTATACATCTCGTATATTGGAAGAGCTATAATAAGCCCAAAGTTTTAGATCTCTTTTAGACTGTCTCCTTTAGGGTTTTATCATTACGTTTTCTCACTCGATCATTGGGAGTCGGTATCGATCATATGCTTTCCAAAAGCATATATCATACCTTGGTGTTGATCATATACTTTCCAAAAGCATATATCATACCTACAAATTCAGTCAAGCTTCCAAAGCAAGACGACCGTGCATGGAATTTGATTCTTTCCAATATCTCATGAGTGAGCTCATGTCTTCCGGTTCAGTAAATGAACCTGTTTGATCCCTTTGAGAGATCCTATTACTCATATACCCTTGCATGCACACCAACTCGTCGATATATAGACCTTGGTTAGGTCATAGACCTATTGGTTTGTCAAATGCACATACTCAGACATGTAGTAACACATCTATCTTCGTTCAGAGGATGCGTGCCTATATCGTGACAACATACGACATAGGATTTTAGTTATCTCAATCTCGTTAAGTCAACTCTTTGACCTAACTTATATAACACCTCCGAATCTCTATTCCTATGCAGAGGACCTACATCAAGAGGTCGGTTAGATATCAGCCAAATGAGAAAGGATTGTCATCTCCTACTCAGGCTGGAGATCATCTCTTAACAATCATTTGACGGTGCTTGACGAGTCCTCAATCTAACTCATTAGATATTCATCCAAGCACCAGACTCTATGATTCAATAATTGAATCATCATCTGTATGATCATTAAGATGGCCATGGTACATAACCCTAATTGCACAATGGGATCTATTATGCAAATCAGTTATTCTTCATTTCGGATCAGGGATGATATTTGCAATAACATTTATTGCATAATGGCTCGTCATGGGATCGCATGTCTAGCAGTGATATCTACATTATTCATATCCATAATATTAATCACATTTAATTATATTGGATCATCATTATCATGCATCTAAATAATATGAATCAAAATTCACATTAGTCATGATAATTAAATCCATTTCTCAATGCTTGAATATGGTCTAACCATGAAATTATTCTTGAACTCTTTCAAGAATAATGTGCTTTCTCTGCAGATACTTGGAGATAAGCACAGGGCGATTGTACATTCCCGTACAGTGACTTGGATATTGAGATCACATCTCAAATCTAGATCTCGAGGACCTCCCATAGATGTTTGATTAAATCAAAGTCGTAGATCCGATCCTCTCATTGCATATGAATCACATTCATACCACTGTTCAACACTTGGACCAAGATTAGATCACTTCTCTATTGAGAGTAGTCACTAAAATCCATACCTATTTCATCACTCCCTTGGAATGGAAGCGTCATGATTATACAATCATTTATGATCATGTTGCCCTCAACTATTTATAATATGTACACATACTTCATATTGGAATACCTAGAATAAACCCGAAGTTTTAAGATCTATATAGACTGTTTTTTTTCAAGGTTTTACCATTAAGTTTCTCACTTGATCATCATGAGTCAGTATTGATCATATACTTTCCAAAAGCATATATCATGCCCAGATGTTGATCATATACTTTCCAAAAGCATATATCAACCCTATAAATTCAGTCAAGCTTCCGAAGAGAGACAACCGTGCATGGAATTTGATCCCAATATCTCATGAGTGAGCTCCTGTCTTCCGATTTAGTAAATGAACCTATATGTTCTCTTTGTGAGATTGTATTACTCGTATGCCCGTGCATGCACACCAGCATGCCAGTGTATAGACCTTGATTAGGCCATCAACCTATCGGTCTGCCAAATGTACATACTCAAACATATAGTAACGCACCTGTCTCCGGTCAGAGGATGCATGCCTATATTGTAACAGCATACGACATAGTTCTTTGGTTAGCCTCGATCTCGTTACGTCAACTCTTTGACCCAACTTATTTAACACCTATGAATCTCTATTCCTATGTAGAGTACTGATGAATCCACATTTCATCATATTTATTCTATCATTTTGGCCTCAAAAACCTTAGCAAATGCATGTAAGTACCATTAATTCCTGCATCTTAGCATTTATACATGTGCATGTAAATAATGTATAAAATATTGTTTTTAAAGCCAAAATAATGGAATAAAGAAAAGAGATGAAAAATAATAAAATATTTTAAATATTTTATGACCCGAAACCCCGAGACCTAGGCATCTTGATGAATAGGTCGACAAGGAATAAAGTAGGGGGAGATAAGGGCCAGAATACAATAAAAATACCTATTCATTTTATTCATTCTTTAGCCATTTTGGGACCTATTTTTGGTTTCACTTTTTATACCTCAAATAAAGAAACCTTGTACATGAAAGTTGTAGATAATTAAATAAAGAAAAAGTACAAAATTTATTTCAGAAAGAATATCGTATAGATAACAAGTTATGATCTAAACCAAAATCCAAAATGCCAAATTCCCAGACCTATATCTCTCAAATAAAAGCTCGAAATGCATTAAACTCACCTTTAATTGTATATAATTTTAAATAATCTATTTAATGAAGGTGGTTTCACATCTGGCGGAACTACGGTTTGAAAGTTGAGTTTTGGACCCCTATTGTATACTTGTACATATTAAAATATTCAGTTTATTATTTATTCATTAATTTTATAATTTTATATTTTTAAAAATTTTGTAAATAACATTTGTAATATATATGTACATTAAAACTGGAATAAAAACTCAAAGAAAACACAAAATAAAATACTTGTATAAATAACACACCTAGGTATAATACCTATACATATACCTATAGAAATACTATTTATATTTTATTAAGAGTACAAAATACATCAGAAAAATAAAAAAATATTTAAGTGTATAAAAATATTCTATAAATTTATAAAATAACAAACAAAAATAAATAAAGTATATACACAAAATAAAAATAAAATAATAAAATATATAGATATACATACCAATATAGGGTATAAAAGGTAACTGGTAATTATATACCTCATAAAAATAAATAAAAATCACCATAAAATTCTTTATAAAATAAGAAACATTTTTTATTTTATAACGTACAATTAATAAATTCATTTACTATTTTATTTCAAATTTCTAAATAATTTTGACCTGCTTTTTCTGATTGGTCCACGTGGACCAATCAGAGCCGGTCGTTGGTTGACCTCGGTCAACTGCCTGACCGAGGTCTGCCACCATCTGACACCCGATTTTTCGCCTGATTTTGCGGATTTTTGGAGCCCGATCCCTTCTCCCTCAGGCGTCGATTTCTTCTTGGGACTCCTTCCTTGATCATCACTGATCCTCGCTGAGCACCAAAATCCTCCAAAATCTTCATCATTCGCGCGTGGACTTCACTTGAAGGAGACGCCACCACCTTCTACTTAACGGATCCCCCATCTTCGAGCTTCGGTTTGAACCCCTTGCATGCTGCTTTCTCCCCACCTATTGTGCTCCAGAGATAGAGGGAGGTGACAGCTCCCCGTTCCAGGCTTTAGGTGGGTCGAGGAAGGGCCGAGGCGACTCCACCATCTCCGTCGACCACCGACATCGAGGTTCTCCTCCTCTGGCTTCCGACCATCGAGGTACCCCCTCTCCCTTCTTCCTTTTCCCCTTTTCTTGGTCCCTATAGTTGTAGGAGTAGCTTAGACCCCTTAGATCCCTTCGCCGACCAGTATTTCATCGTCCATCGATCATCGCCAGAGCACACCTCCTGTCAAATATCCTCCGCCATCCACAACCCATCTTCGACATCCATCTCGCCTCCACGGGGTCCAGGCAGTTTTCCCTGGTCCCCTTCACCCCTTTTTGCAGGTCAAAACGCAGTCCAAGCACCTGGAGCGCATTTTGGAGCGCTCGCCGGAGATATCTGGAGCTGGAAGCTCTGCTGCCTTCGCGCCAGCACCACAAAGCTTCTCCGTCGATGCTGAGTCCTCCAGAGAATAGAGCGACCTCCCAGGAGCACCCCGATCGATTTTGAGCATGTGCCATCGCCGGAGGCCCGAGATCTAGCTCGGGGAAGTTTGCCTCACCGGCATTCTTCCCTGTTCTTCCTCATTGCCTCTCCAATGTCTGATCCGGTCGCCGCCCCAGTTTGATCATCCACCGTAGGATCTCGCCCGTTTGCCGCCGTTCGATCAAGAACCAGGATCTAATCCTGTCCTCTCATCCGCGATGGGGTATGGGCCGTCCACAACTCGCCACGTGTCACGAAGAAGATATCAGTCGTCGGATCGCCAAGCGTTGGGTATTTTGCACCTACACCCTCACCACTTTTGCATTTTATTTTTAGTCCAAAAACTTTTGTTCGTAGTTTAAATATTTCTGTAATATTTGCATTAAGACCCACATAGTTTTTCTATTTGCATTTAGGTCCAATCCACGTCACCTCACGTAACCCGTGCACGTAGGGTGGTGGACATTTTGCAAGGACCCCCTGGGGTTTGTCTATTTCGTTTCAGTCCATGAACTTTGTATTTAAGTTGTAATATTTTGGTCAAATTGCATCTGATCCCCTGGAACTTTGTAAAATTGCAAAAATACCCCTGTCAGTTCACGTGTCTGGTGCGCGTGAGTTTGGACATCTTGCAGCGAACCCCCTCCGGGTTTGGGTATTTATTTTTAGTCCAGAAAATTTGTATTTAATGTTATATAATTTTGGAAAAATTTCAAGTAGGCCCTTGGACTTTGTGTATTTACGTTTATGCCCTTGCCAATGTTGTATTTTTGCTTGGATGTTTGCATTCATTTCATGCATCATTTTAACTCGAAAAATTACCTAAAAAATTACCCCAGGCTTATGTTGCATTGTAGTTTAACGTCATATTTTTAGTTTGCATATTTATTGCATTTTTGTATTTATTAAAAATAAAAACATGCATTTTCAACATTGTTTGCATTAGAAAATACATAAAAATATAAAAAGTCTTTTAAAAATTCTAAAAAATATACTTTGTGTGTATTAGCTTATTTTATTTTCTGACAAAAAATCATAAAAAAATTTAAAAGGAAACCCCTAAAAATAGCAAAACACCAAAAATCTTCATAAAAATCTTAAAAATTCAACAACAATCCTAAAAATACAATTTCAGTTTTTGAATTTTCCTTATGTTGTTATCTTTATTTTAAAATTAATTTAAGGGAGTTTTGATTCTGTTTGATATTTTTCATCCTCATTTTAATTTCAGCCAGCAACCTATCTCACTGTTTACTAGTATTTTTGCCCTTAAAAATACCAAACAAATTAGAAAAAATCTAGAAAAATCGCAAAATATTAGAAAAATATAAAAATCACAAGAACATTCCATTTCCCGTGTTTTGAGCATTTTCCCCTATTTTTATCCCTCTCTTATCTCTAGTGTACATATATTCCTTATATACATTATATCTTTATTAAAAGAAAAAGAAAAATATAAAGATACAAAATATAGAAAGAAAATACAAAATCAGTAAATTAAAAACCAAAATATAAAAACATAAAATAAAAAATTAAATAAAAAAATATAAAATTCAAAAACCCACAAAAATTTGCATATTTGAAGGTAATTGATCTTACATTCACACTCTGTGCATTTTTGCCTTGTTCTATCTTGTTTGCTCCCTGAGTTCAACACTCTACACATACTTGCACTATACACACTTATTGTAGAGTTATAATAAATTTTAACTCCACCTTGCTTCTCATTGTTTGATTGATACTGTGGGTTAATTGTTGACTTAATCGGGATTTACCGAGGGTCGCCGCAGCGACTCAGTCTCCGACTTGTGTGAGACATTTAGACCCTCGTATCTCTCGGTTAATCACATGGCGCCGTTGCTGGGGAGCACCAGCGTATAGAGCATTCTTTTGTGATTGTGACTATTTGCCTACCTTTTTACATATTGATTTGATTATATTGTTTGATTGGTATAATCACCCTTTTTGTTGGATTTTGTGCGTGGTACCCCCGAGCGAGGGAAGCGCCCTATCCTACGCGCTTGGGCACCCACGTGAAAGCTCACTTAGCACCAAAAGAAAACTTGGAGGCTTGAGAAGACCATCATTTTGTGGAAATTTTTGTAGTCTAAAAAATTTGTAATTTGAAGTGAGAGAGACACTTAATTTGTAATAACTTGGACTCTCCAGGACACTCGGGCCTAATTTCCAAGTGTTTGTTAACTTGGGGGCTCACCGCGGTTTTGTGTTTTTCGCGACTTTTCTCGCTTTTATTTCTATTTGTTTCACGAGGATTTAGCCCCTAGACATAAGAATTTTTGTTGACTGTGACGAATTAAGAAGCTAAGGCCCAATCCCTAATATCTTGCCTGCACCTATAGATCATAATTGGACTTGGCTAAAAATCAATTGAAAAAGCCATTTGACTTGGACTAGGGACCACGTGTAGGGAGCGGTCTTATACAACGCGTACAGGATCCATTATGGTGGACATTGATCGACCCCCAAGACCGGACTCCGGACTCTCTTCCTCGTCATAGCTACTTGTTCTTCACATTAATAGAAGCTACACATCTTAGGTCGATTTCCTCGTGCATGCATCTATGTAGTTTTAATTACTGTCTTTAATTTATGCGCGGATCACTTTGCATATAGAGTGCTGGCAGAAAGGTACGCATCTCTATCCCTGCATGCATCATAGATTTTGACCGCGCATCGGCTTTTCCGTTTTCCTCCCCCCAGTTTTATTGGACTTTAAATAACAAAGAAATTGGAAAATTGTTAGACGATGTTTGATCAGAAAAATACCTAAAAAGTGAAAGCAATAAAAATTGGAACTGCTAAAGCAAACTTGACCTTAAAACTCATCCCATTAAAAACTTTGTCTTAGGGAGAGTAACCCCCTCCTTGTTTGATTTATCTACTGCGAGAGAGTGGACCGACAGTAGGATAGAGCCACACCCAAAATTTTAGTTGACTACTGGTCGTGGTTAGTCGTTCTCCAGTGAGGATCTCTTCGGTAACCGGTAAAGCGGACCGCGATGTCCTTAGCAGATTGAATTAGCGGGAACAACCGGGTTACGGTCCGCAATTCATACTGGCTGGGAAAGATCTAACGTGGATCGGGACAATCGGCTAGGAAAGTAGGGTACCTAACAGCTCGCTCTAATGCTCTGATAGATTGACTGAGCACCTAATAAAATTTGACAATATAACAGACCAAACTTTCACGGTCATCAGCTCAAGAGTTGTGTAGGTGAATTGAGGGTTTGATTGACCATCTTGTTTGCATTCCAGATCTCATCCGCCTTTCTCTAGATCAAGATGATGGGAAGGAGATCCCTTAGGCCACGTCTGGTGGCACCGCTATCGAGCACTCCTCCTTTTTCATCTAGGTCAGCTTCGGGGAGTCCAGACCCACTCTCCGAGCCTGAGTTTACGTCCACCCTGTTCCCCCTCGACCACCCTTCTTCTTCTATCAGTCCAGTGGTGTCAGAATTTAGTGCAGAACAGAGTTTAGAACATTTGACGGCACCTGAGATGGATTCTTTTGACTTTGCAGAAACCCCAGAAATGGAAGGCAGAGAGGAACACCCCGATGAGCAGACACCAACTCCATACTTATATGATCAAGCTGCCATCAACAATTCACTGCTAGCCTCCTTAGAAACCATGCAGAGATAGATCAGAGACCATGGAGTTGTCATGGGTGAAATCATGAGAGAGATGCACGAGGGACGAGATGAACGAAATGAGGGCGAGGATATACCAGATGCAACAGGAGGAGGAGGACCGAACCAGGAGAGGTCGCCACCAGCAACCATGAGGCAGTTGCTTAACTCAGCTGCAACCCTCACTCACCGATGGATTCGACTGCCTCCCATATATGGAGACTTCGAGCTTCGCCCACATACTATTCAGCTACTGCCCAAGTTTCACGGGCTGGCCACCGAAGAATCGCACCTCCATCTGCAAGAATTTGAAATGATATGATGTACAATCCATGAAAGGTTTGTGACTGAGGACACAATCAAAATGATTGCCTTCCCATTCTCCTTGGTTGATAGAGCCGCTTACTGGCTGAAACATTTGGAGAGGTGCATCGACACTTGGAAGCAGCTCCGGATCACATACTTGAATAAGTATTACCCACTTGGCCGGACAAACGCAGCAAGAGCTATGATCAACAACTTCACAATGATCTCGAATGAACAATTCCATGAGGCTTGGGATCGATTTAGAGGGCTCATTGACCGGTGTCCACATCACGACATATCAAAGCCCAACTTGGTTCAGAGTTTCTTTTGCGGGCTGACACCGGAGCTGCAGGGGCTTGTTAATGCCTCTTGTGGAGGGTTCTATTTTTTAAAGGGTGAAGATGACGTTTGGGCTATTTATGAAGGAATGGTAGAGAGCTCTACAGTCATGGACCAAGCCAGAGTCTACACGCAATAGAAACCCCCCCAAGGAGCAGGATTATACCAGAGGATCGCCCGCATCGATGCCGGTCCCAATACTTCGTCAGCAGCAGCACAAGATGAATCATCAGTAGTTGAGATGGGCATAATCAATGAAAAATTGGACCGCATTGAGATTTTGGAGAAGAAGCAAGGCCAAGATCTGGCACAGATTGACCAGTTGGATAAGTCCATGAGTGACCTGAAGACTCACATCTTGAGTATTCAGGAGGCAGAATCATCTTCACATCTGCCTCCTAGGTCACTGGCTGAGTCCAGAAGTAGCCGTTCTACCCCACCACCTCCCGCATACCGCCAAGTTCACCATGTCCAAGAGGTGCCGGTACTGCAGTTACCACACTATTCACAGTAACCACCATCTCAGGACACTCAGATGGTGATCTATCAGCCGGATCAGCCATTGGCAGCATTACCACCTCCACCCTTCGAGCAGGAGTTGTTGATGGAAGTCAACGGGATATGGTACGACCGGTACCCCCAGCAGCCCGGGATTCGCCTTGATCACCCTGGATTTCGTTGGTCCACCGGAGGCACTTCATCCCAGCAACAGTCTCTAGCTCATGGCAACCAGTACAGCCAACACCAGCAGCCCCAATAATCCCACCACCCACAATCTCACCATAGTCCTTGTCCCACCTATCAGGGACAACAATGGAGGCAGTGGCAACAGCCTTACCAGCAGCAGTACCCTCAGTCTCACAAGCAACCTCAGTTCTAGCAAGGGAACACTCCCGGTTCTCCTGCACCCGCCTTGGAGAACCCAACACTTGACGATCTCGTCCGCTTGCTCTCCGAACAACAAGCATCCTTCCGGCGAGAAATGGATGCGTTCTGGCAGGAAATGAGGGATATTATGAAAGGCAAAGCCGCCATACCTGCACAGAGTGAGCTGAATCCGAATAACTTGAAGAGAAAGTCTGAGCAGGTACAATATACAAAAGATACCACTCCTAGTGCTTATTTGAATGACATGCATTCAATGTTTGATACTCACTTCGTGTCACTTAGGAGCGGTAGGGAACCAGCCGACGACGACTCATCTGAGGGACAACACCATGGAGATTCTAGAGCCCCAGATGAGGAGAGAAGCGGTGCTGATGCCGCTAACAACAATGATGATGACGGTGGTGCTGATGCTGAAGGATATGGAAATTATCCACAAGCGCATCACGGAAGCGTGATCGTCGTATCGGATACGACGAAGAACGACTAGTCGTACTAGTTGTTCGGTGCAGCGGAATTTAAAAAATTTTATTCGATGAAACCACATGATCCGAGAACCATTCTCAGATCGTTTCATCTATAACTACAACAAGTATAATGCAATACCTCTTGAAGCGTGGTTGATCGAGTCTCTAAGAGAAGAGACCTCCTGTCTCAAGTCCGATCGTCGGCGAGACCGCTTGCGAGCGCGGGGATGAACCGCGTTGTCCTCGCAATCCAAGAAGATGATCCAAGCATGGTTGCCCCTGATCTCGTCGCACGAGATCAAACGTCTCCTTCGTGAGAGGAATTCTCCAAGAAGACGGAGAACCGAAGAACGTCGAAGCGGCGGCGCGATGGCGAAGGCGACGACGGTTCTCTCCTCTAGGGTATGGTGGACGGCCACCAACAAGAGAGGGAGAGAGGGCTGGCGTGTATGAAGAAATGAGGGAGAGAGAGAGCTCCGATATTTCAAGTCATTAGAGAGCATAGTATGCCTCTCTATTTATAGGGTTTTGGGATCCATGGATCTCAATCCATGGGACACATAAAATCAATGGGTGAGATTGATTTATGTCAATCCAATGGCCAAGATTGTTGTTGTCAAAAGCAACAAATTTAGATCAAAAATATATTTGACAAAATCAAATATAATTTATTCCTAAATCATACCAACAAATAAGGAGAGAATACACATGGAGATCAAATCTCCATGTGCAATCAAGAGGGGACGGCCACCCATTCCATATAGGAATTGGGTGCCGCCCACCTGTTTCCCAATGGAGAGCAATCTCATGGATTTCCATGAGATTGCATATCTCCTTGGATTTCTCTCCTATTAATTTGCAACAAATTTTGTTGGGTTTTATTCTTCAAAAATAATTCACAATTATCTTTGAGAATATTGCATTCTTGCCATGGAAAAAATTGTGAATCGTATTCACAACCCAAAACAACATATAATTCATATTGTTAATTAATTACACAATGTGTATCCAATGCACATAATAATTAATCAACACATATAAATTATAATTAGCTCTCTCTAATACATTATAGATCACATTTATAATATATTATGAATAATTGGATATTTCTATCCACATTATTCTTATCCACATTAATTAAATCACATTTAATTAAATTGGATAATTTCTTCACACATCAAGATGATTAAATCACATTTAATCATTATTTCTTCATTGCTTAGATCTTATGGAATTATTCTTGAACCCTTCAAGAATAATGCAATCTCTCCGCAGATACTTGGAGATAAGGACAGAGCGATTGTATTGTTCCACGTATAGTGACATGGATATTGAGATCATATCTCAAATCCAGATCGCGGGCCTCTCATAGATGCTTGATTAAATCAAGACCGTAAATCTAATCTTCTCATTGTATCTGAATCACATTCAGATCAATGTCCAACACTTGGACCAAGATCAGATCACTTCTCTACTGAAAGGAGTCACTAAAATCCAGACCCGTTTCATCACTCCCTAGGAATGGAAGCGTCATGGTTATACAATCGTTTATGATCAAATCACCCTCAGGTATTCCCTATACCTGTACATCCTGGATACTGGAAGACTTAGACTAAACCCGAAGTATCGGATCAACTTTATACTGTCTACTTCATGGTTTTATCAGTAAGTTTCTCATGTGATCATTGGGAGTTGGTATCGATCATACACTTTCCAAAAGTGTATATCATACCTAGGTCTTGATCATATACTAAAAGTATATATCAAACCTACAAATTCAGTCAAGCTTCCAAAGCGAGACGACCATGCGCATGGAATTTGATTCTTCCCAATATCTCATGAGTGAGCTCATGTCTTCCGGTTCAGTAACTGAACCTGTATGATCCCTTTGAGAGATCGTATTACTCATATGCCCTTATATGCACACCAGCGCGCCGATGTATAGACCTTGATTAGGTCATCAACCTATTGGTCTGCCAAATGTACACACTCAGACATATAGTAACACATCTGTCTCCGGTCAGAGGATGCGTGCCTATATCATGACATCATATGATATATGACTTTGGTTATCTCGATCTCGTTAAGTCAACTCTTTGACCTAACTAATCTGACACCTCCGAATCTCTATTCCTATGCAGAGGATCAAGAGGTCGGTCAGATATCAGCCTTAAGAGATAGGATTGCCATCTCCTACTCAGGCTGGAGATCATCTCTTAATAATCATTTGACGGTGCTTGATGAGTCCTCAATCTCACTCTTTAGATATTCATCCAAGCACCAGCCTCTATGATTCAATAGTTGAATCAACAGCTGTATGATTATTAAGATGGCCATGGTACATAACCCTAATTGTACTAAGGGACCTATTATACAAATTATTCATTCTTCATTTCAGATCAGGGAATGATATGTGCAGTAACATTTATTGCATAATGGCTCGTCGTGGGCTCGCATTTCCAACAATCTCCCACTAGCCCAAAGAGCCATTAATGGGCTAATCATTTAAACTCACACTCATGTGACAATCATAGGCTATTTAGAAAATAGCTAGGTAAGCTGATCAATCACTCTGTTCCCGCGAGACTACGCCAAGTCCTTTTACGGCACTTGCATATCCCCAGTAACAGTGCTCGCATCCAATGCGAATGTTGCATCTTATGCAACTAATACTCAATCTTGTTAGTTATAGTGTCCTTGACACTACAGCTTAACAATTATCACAACCAGTATTTCCATAATCCTTATAAGAATATCCTTATTTCTGGAGATCTCTATCTCCTAAGGTATCTTTAGTTAAGACCTTTTAGATCACTATCTATAAAGTCTTAAACTTTTGAAGATAAGACTTTGAGATCACTATCTCAAAAATCTTGTCATCTATGAAGATTTTGTTATTACTGCAACCAAGTGTTTTATTTCCATAGTAGGATTAGTAACAGTTTACTACTCCCACTGCATGGCAGCCATCTGGCTTTTGTACACCTCTAGCATACACCCGGCTTCTCAGAACTGATGCCCAAAGGCAAGTAGTTCTAGCATTCACTTCCTCAACTCTTTGAGGTGCTAGCCCTTTAGATAGGTCAGTACCATATCTTAAGGGATGGAAGCCATTACTGGAATTTTCCATAAAATGGAATATGTCCAAGATGTACTATAAATGTGACAGTCCCATTATCCTCTTCTCTTTGCTTCTGAACTACTTCAGAACTAAGATCTGAGAGGCATCTTTGAAATCAAATTTCAAGTTATGGAACAACCATATTATAAAACACTAATTATTATCCTTATATCATTTTTAAATGATTAGGATATCATCTACATTTAGCACGATGAACACAAAAGCACTCCCACTAAGCTTCATATGGTTCATCAAGATTCTATCTGAAATCATAACATTTATAATTTCATCAAATCTTATGATCCAACTTCAAGAAGCTTATTTGAGTCCATAGATGGATTCCTTAGCTTGCACACCTTGCTTTCCTCAACCATGAAGCCCTGGGGCTACTTCATGTGAATATCCTCAAAGAGGTATTCATAGAGGAATGCAATATTGACTTACATCTTGAAGATGCAATAGTCAAGTTGTGTAGCTAAGGTTAGCAATATTCTGACGGTTTTAAGCATGGTCACCGAAGAGCAAGTCTCATTGCAAGCAATGCCTTCTCTTCCAGTGTGTAGCTTATGGCTACGAACCGTGCTTTGAAGATCTCTACCTTCTCATCAGGTTCCCTGTCTCTTGAAGATCCATTTACACCTTTACAGATCTTACCCATATAGGTGGATCCTCGAGGGTCCATATACAACACTTGTATATGAAGTCTACATTAGACTTTTATTGCTATCCATCTATCCATGCTATGATCTTCAGAAGCTTCATCACATGAAGTTCGATCATTGTCATATTTCTTTAACACATGGAATCCTTCATCAAACTCATTTGAAGAGGTATTAGTGTTTCATCTTTAATTGTCCTTTTAGTTTCCAATTTCAGGAGTCTCATTATAAATGAGTTTCTACACTTCATTTTCATCTTGATTCTCAAGAGTCTCAACCTCTAAGAATCACATTCTCGGAGATGAGATATTTTAAGAATCTCAAGGTCATAAAGTAGGTATCCAATACCATCCTTTATTTTCCTAATGAAGCAACACTCTCAAGTGCTAGATTCCAACATACATGGAACCTTATTAAGGATATACATTGTAGTCTCTACTACACATATATACCTGGAAACTAAGGGATAATTATGCTAAAATTCAACATTGATAAGATCATGTCACACATGATCCAATTGTATCTACCTATAACTCTATTAAGTTAAGGTGTGTTAGGAGGATTGAGATAGAAGTGATATTCATATCTCTATAAGGTATTCTTTGAATTTATCTAGTAGGTACTTGCTACTTAGATTAGATCAAATTCATTTTATCTTCCTTCAAACTTTGGTTCGAAACCAAAAATAATGAAATCTTTGAACATTTCAAAGGTTTCTTAGGTGAAGAGAAGAAATCTCATATCATACATAATCATCAACAGATATCACATATCCATAATGTTTACTATGATACAGATGATCTGCATACATCAATATTATGAGATCCTGAATACCTTGACATCTTACACCATTCCCAAAGAAGGGTGTATTGGACATTTTACTTTGAATACAATATTCATAAGTATGTATGTTTTGAAATTTTAGACATTCTAAAGTTTCATCTCTTACTAGTCTATTGATCAAATCGATAGACAAATGTCCAAGGCTCGATGCTAGATCATTGTCAAATGATCTTCATCCTCCTATTGATCTTAAGTTTTAATTTCAGTATTTAGAAATGTTAATGAACCATTCATTAATTTTCTAATTTAGTGGAGTCCACTAGATTATTAGATTACTATCTGAAATATCTTCATCATAACTCTTTATGATAGGTCCATTCCAGAATTCATGTTTATTTCCAACATTTAGAAACAAACAATGAGTGTATTCTTATATCTAGGTCATAGAGACATTCTCTATGACTAAGGGCTCTCCCACTGAAATTAACAAGTCTATTAATCCTACAGATATTGTTGCAACAATTGCATCAATATTCATGTGGACAACTATAAACCTTTAAGATCAAATTTTCCAGTCTTCTAAAACATATGCAACCCATTGCAAATGTCATCAGAAGATTGAGATACAATTATTTGACTTTATCTTATTCAATAAGTAAGTCAATATCAATGATTTATGTAGATTATTCTGATGCTCCATCCGAGTCCTTTTCTAAGGATTCTAGACAGACTTGATAGTCATATTATCAACACATCAACTTATTATAGTATTGGCATTCATCCAACTCTTTGGATGTCATATGGAAGTCACAGAAGTCCAGTCAACTCTTTGACTTTCCTTCTTTCTTGGGTCCAACCCATGCTTCCATTGTGCTCCCTTTATCTATAAGCAACCATTGCTTAAGATTAAGGATCTCTTACAATAAATTCAAAAGAATTCAAAATAAGAGTATTTCAACATTTATTTATGCTTCATTAAATTCACACAATATGAATACTATGAAGCTTCATGAATGACAAGAGTATAGACAGTAGAATAATGACACTCATCATCTACATCCATCTAAACTCATAAAACATAGGTTCAGGTAGGTACTCAAACAATTTGAATACATCATCTCTTATAGAGCTACCATTCTGCATGATGCAGAGAACCATGTCACTCATGATTAAATGTCAAGAGCACATATATGTCTGCCAAAATATCTTCATTGATTTTATAAGGATTATTTGACAATTGCGATCATCATCGACATGTTACTTCCAAAGTACATCCAATGAGATCAAGACTGTAGAGACATACAAACCCAGGGTTGTAGTCCTATTATCTATTTAATTGTCATTCCTCATTAGTATGAGGAGACTTGCATATTGCAACCACATACATTATGTGTTCATTTGCAAGTACAATATCTGGATTATGAGTCCAATCCATGATACTTTACTGGTTATTATTGAGTATATCATTGAGTGGGTTTTAACGAAGGATTATCTGAAATAAGAAATTTGCATAAATATATAAATATATATTTTACTTTGATTTAGGAATTTTTATATCAAAGTTGTCTTGCCTTGTCAACATTGAAAGTTCATTCCCTTAGTCACTCTCAATGTAAGAGATATACTTACCATTATATCTCAACAAGATCTGGGATCTCCTTCCTTATCTTTGTTACATCCCAATAATATGAGAATCTGCAACTCGGATAAAAAGAAGCGGGAACACATTCCGCTTTGCAAGTCCAACTTGCATTTCCCAATTCGGTCTTTAACACCCGAGCCCACCACCCCTAAGGCGATGTTGACCCGTTGTTAATTGAACCAACCGTCAACATGAATAGTACTCGCTATACGTAATCCAATATCGCCCCAATAATATGAGGATCCGATATTGGGGTCACTACGTATACGGCCTTACTCTTTCGAGAAGCGAAGAGCCCGATCCAGATGCGCTTGCATACAGGAGCTGTCACTTCGGACAGGCGTCTCCCACATGCAATCCCTGGCGACGGAACCCTCCGCCTTGACGGGAGACCATGGATGTCACTTATGTGATCCTCCACCTCATATTCAAATTTTAATTAATTATCGTGAATCACATTCACATAATTAATTCTTCCAAGGGAATTATTAGCTTTAATCATATTAGAGTATTTCAATTGGACATAATCAATTTAATCATATTAAATTAATTATCAATCCAATTCAATCAATCAAACTTGATTATTTTACTTGAATACATATTTGGTAATATTTCAAAATACGTATTAATTTGAATTTTAATAATTAGAAAAATACATCTTAATCCCTCGGACATTATCCCGACCCTACCCGCTGTCATGGCCAGTACCGACGAGAGTGGGACAGACCACATACGTTGCAACCCGCAACCCCAATGCTCTCCGACTAGGCACCATATCCGCCTCGGGAAAGGATAATGCCAAATTGATTAATTTGTACTTGAGATGATCATCGGTTCTTCAACCGAAATTGTACCATATAGTAATAATCAAAACATTTTTTATTATAAGGAAATTTGCTAGACAAATTCCCAAATCCTATTCAAGCATCATGTTTGAAAGATTGTGGTTTCCAATTATGATTTAGATCACATCTTAATCAATTATTGGTTAAATGTCATTTAAGGGAATAATTATCATCAAATATTTCACAAATATTTATGCACAATTATTCTAGGAAATTAAACAATTTAATTTCACTAAATGATTAAATGACAATCACCAATCAAACATCAAGTTTGATGAATGCGTTTCCAATTAAGATTGATCAAATCTAATCAATTAATTGGTTGAGACCAAGTCAATTATGTAAATAATCATCTTCAAATATTTCACAAATATTTTTCATGATTATTTCACGAAATTAACAATTAATTTCACTAATTGACAATCACTTGGTTCTAGATTAGGACTGTAATTTCAGCAGTGACCCCTACTTACTAAAATTAGCATATCTCAATCATATTAAATCCAAATTAGACAAAATCAATTTTTATAGATTGCTAATTTGATTTAGGACAGAATCCAAGTGATGTTACACGCATTTCGAGGCAAGTTTAAACAGTAATTAACATTTTAATCACGTTCATATCTGCAGTTCCCGCAACAGTGCATACATGTTCATTAAAACAACCATATCTAGAGCATACGAAATCCGATTTACGTAAACTCAGATCCTATGGTTTCCTTATTTAATGGGGAACAAAATTAAATTCGTGTTTAAATAATTTAAACAGTGTCTAATTTATTTACTAAACAGATCTGCGAAATCAAATGCGATAAAAACTTTCGCGACCTTAACGAACCCAAGTCGTCCTCAGTTTTTCGAATCATATTCGAAACCGTCGACCTAAGGCTCTGATACCACTTGAAGGATATGGAAATTATCCACAAGCGCATCATGGAAGCGTGATCGTCGTATCGGATACGACGAAGAACGACTAGTCGTACTAGTTGTTCGGTGCAGCGGAATTTAAAAAATTTTATTCGATGAAACCACATGATCCGAGAACCATTCTCAGATCGTTTCATCTATAACCACAACAAGTATAATGCAATACCTCTTGAAGCGTGGTTGATCGAGTCTCTAAGAGAAGAGACCTCCTGTATCAAGTCCGATCGTCGGCGAGACCGCTTGCGAGCGCGGGGATGAACCGCGTTGTCCTCGCAATCCAAGAAGATGATCCAAGCATGGTTGCTCCTGATCTCGTCGCACGAGATCAAACGTCTCCTTCGTGAGAGGAATTCTCCAAGAAGACGGAGAACCGAAGAACGTCGAAGCGGTGGCGCGATGGCGAAGGCGACGACGGTTCTCTCCTCTAGGGTATGGTGGACGGCCACCAACAAGAGAGGGAGAGAGGGCTGGCGTGTATGAAGAAATGAGGGAGACAGAGAGCTCCAATATTTCAAGTCATTAGAGAGCATAGTATGCCTCTCTATTTATAGGGTTTTGGGATCCATGGATCTCAATCCATGGGACACATAAAATCAATGGGTGAGATTGATTTATGTCAATCCAATGGCCAAGATTGTTGTTGTCAAAAGCAACAAATTTAGGTCAAAAATATATTTGACAAAATCAAATATAATTTATTCCTAAATCATACCAACAAATAAGGAGAGAATACACATGGAGATCAAATCTCCATGTGCAATCAAGAGGGGACGGCCACCCATTCCATATAGGAATTGGGTGCTGCCCACCTGTTTCCCAATGGAGAGCAATCTCATGGATTTCCATGAGATTGCATATCTCCTTGGATTTCTCTCTTATTAATTTGCAACAAATTTTGTTGGGTTTTATTCTTCAAAAATAATTCACAATTATCTTTGAGAATATTGCATTCTTGCCATGGAAAAAATTGTGAATCATATTCACAACCCAAAACAACATATAATTCATATTGTTAATTAATTACACAATGTGTATCCAATACACATAATAATTAATCAACAGATATAAATTATAATTAGCTCTCTCTAATACATTATAAATCACATTTATAATATATTATGAATAATTGGATATTTCTATCCACATTATTCTTATCCACATTAATTAAATCACATTTAATTAAATTGGATAATTTCTTCACACATCAAGATGATTAAATCACATTTAATCATTATTTCTTCATTGCTTGGATCTTATGGAATTATTCTTGAACCCTTCAAGAATAATGCAATCTCTTCGCAGATACTTGGAGATAAGGACAGGGCGATTGTATTGTTCCATGTATAGTGACATGGATATTGAGATCATATCTCAAATCCAGATCGCGGGCCTCTCATAGATGCTTGATTAAATCAAGACCGTAAATCTAATCTTCTCATTGTATCTGAATCACATTCAGATCAATGTCCAACACTTGGACCAAGATCAGATCACTTCTCTACTGAGAGGAGTCACTAAAATCCAGACCCGTTTCATCACTCCCTAGGAATGGAAGCGTCATGGTTATACAATCGTTTATGATCAAATCACCCTCAGGTATTCCCAATACCTGTACATCCTGCATACTGGAAGACTTAGACTAAACCCGAAGTATCGTATCAACTTTATACTGTCTACTTCATGGTTTTATCAGTAAGTTTCTCATTCGATCATTGGGAGTTGGTATCGATCATACACTTTCCAAAAGTGTATATCATACCTAGGTCTTGATCATATACTAAAAGTATATATCAAACCTACAAATTCAGTCAAGCTTCCAAAGCGAGACGACCATGCGCATGGAATTTGATTCTTCCCAATATCTCATGAGTGAGCTCATGTCTTCCGGTTCAGTAACTGAACCTGTATGATCCCTTTGAGAGATCGTATTACTCATATGCCCTTATATGCACACCAGCGCGCCGGTGTATAGACCTTGATTAGGTCATCAACCTATTGGTCTGCCAAATGTACACACTCAGACATATAGTAACACATCTGTCTCCGGTCAGAGGATGCGTGCCTATATCATGACAGCATATGATATAGGACTTTGGTTATCTTGATCTCGTTAAGTCAACTCTTTGACCTAACTAATCTGACACCTCCGAATCTCTATTCCTATGCAGAGGACCTGCATCAAGAGGTCGGTCAGATATCAGCCTTCAGAGATAGGATTGCCATCTCCTACTCAGGCTGGAGATCATCTCTTAATAATCATTTGACGGTGCTTGACGAGTCCTCAATCTAACTCTTTAGATATTCATCCAAGCACCAGCCTCTATGATTCAATAGTTGAATCAACAGCTGTATGATTATTAAGATGGCCATGGTACATAACCCTAATTGTACTAAGGGACCTATTATACAAATTATTCATTCTTCATTTCATATCAGGGAATGATATGTGCAATAACATTTATTGCATAATGGCTCGCCGTGGGCTCGCATTTCTAACAGATGCCACCAAGGATGACCTTCCAGACGACGGTGCTGAGACCATCAAGATACCAGATGCAGACGGTGGTGCTGAAGCCACCATTTTTGATGCCGAACCAGAGCGCAGTGTTGAGGCCGTGAAGGATAATATTTTAGGAGGTGCTGATACCCCCATTTTGAGTCCATCTGTATTCCAACTGTCTGTTTTGCCATTTTCTGTATCCCTGCACAATAAGAAAAGACCAAAAAAATGAATAAAGGAAAGGTTTCTCCATCAATTCTGAATCCATGTGTGTTGAATGATGATGTTTGCATGGATTTTAGTCCTTCACAGGGTCAGAAACCTTCTCCTAACCCTCTGTCTGAGGAGGGCCCATCCGTCCCCTTCCCTCAAGCACTCCGCTTGACGAAGGGGAACAAAACAGAAAATCCCAAAAAGAAGGAGCAGTTAGAGTTCAGCCAATAGATGATAAACAGATTTCAGATACAACTGACTCTACAGGAGGCACTTGAGCACATCCCCCTCTTCCAAAAGAATCTGAGAGAGAAAACCACCGTACACAGGAAGAGGAGGAACAACAGAGGAGAGATCCATGTGCTTACATGTGCCACATGTTGTGCCATTCAGAACCAGCTACCAGCCAAACGACCAGATGTAGGAGGTCCTTATGTCAGATGCCAGATTAGTGAGCAGTTGTTCGATCATACTCTATTAGACAGCGGCTCTTCTATCAAGGAGATATGGATTAGATCATTTGATAAACACCCCTCATCGTAGGTCTAAAGGGTATGTCTCACACAAGGTGGAGACAACCGATGTCGATGCGGCGACCCGCAATGAGGTGCATTTGATCAACAATTAACCCACAGTCAAAGAATAAAACAATCAAGCTCAGAGGAAGTGTGAATTAATCTTTATTTACTCTACCATAAAATGTATAGGGCACAAGTATGTAGAGGTCGAACCACAGAGAGCAATACAAAAATGCATGAGCCTAGAGGTGCATATCAGTCATCCTTGTGTGTAAGTGGGTTTCTTTATATTTTTTTTATTTTTTTATTTTTTTATTTTTTTTGTTTTTATAATTTTGTATTATCTTATTTATATATATATATATATTTTTATATTTTATAATTATATATTTATTTATTTAGTAAAGATATAAATATATATATAGAGAGAGATATGTATATAAAGAGAGAGGAGAAAGAGTAATAGAATATATACATACATACATGCTTAAAACATATATAGATGTATTTTTTTTTTGATTTTTAATATGTTGCTAATTTTTATGTTATTTTCCTGGGATTTTTGTAATTTTTATGTGTTTTAATTTCAAAAATGTCCTTAATATGGGACTAACTAAATAGGCCGAATGAAATTTGGGTTTTAAAAATATGAAATACTTTCAAAAATTACCCCAAATTAATTTGAATATATTAATAATAATACATAGGTAATTATAAAAGAGAAATACATTTTTTTTGGGGTTTTTAAATCATTTTTCTGATTTTTGTTGGGATTTTGGGGCTTTTTGATTTTTTTTAGTTTTCTTTTTCCAATTTTTAGGGATTTTTGGACTGACACTAGCATAGGACGAAATACACCATAGGTAATTTTTTTGGAATTTTTAGGAAGGTTTTGATATTTTTTTTTGGAATTTTATAACCCAGACAGTGAATAAAAGACATGTTTTTGATTTTTAATAAATGCAAAAATGCGACAAAATGAGAAACTAAAAATAGAGCGTGCAAGTACAACCAATCAGTAGCTTAAGTCTATTTTTCCAAGATTTTTCAATTTAATATGAAGCACAAAATAAATAGACAAAGCCTTCAAAAATTAAATGGCCTAGCAGGGGTGTTTTTGCAAATAAAATAACTCACAGGCGCATCCATGCAAAAATCACAATAAAAATGCACTTTAACTTTTATTTTCAGGGCCATTTAACAATTACAAGGACCCGGAGGGGTTTAGCTGCAAAACTTCACGCGCCTCACGTGGTTGTCGCACGTGAGGTGCGGAGGGACTAAAGTGCAAATCTTAAAACATTGGGGGTCCGTGTGCAAAATATACATTTTATTTACAACTGTAACTTGTATTCTTAGCATTAAATAATAAATACAAAAAGCAAAGGGGGTGGATGTGAAATTTACCCCTAAAGCGAGCGATTCATCCTGCGGCGCTGGAGGCGCCACTTATCCACGTGGCATCCATCGGACGGCGGGTGTCGGTTCGGCGATGAAGGGCCAGGATTAGACCCTCCTGGTTGATCTGACGGTGGTTGCGCATCTTCATCGGATGGTTGGCGTTCAATCTGGGCCGCCCCTCTCGATCCAACGGTGCGGAAGGCACCTGGAAGAACTGGGAAGAAGCTCGCCCCCGGCGAGCTTCGATCGGGGAGCTCGGGCTCCTCCGGGCACCTCCCGCGCATCTGAAGCTCTCTGATCGTAGCTGGGAGGCTTCCGCGTCGTCTGACGGTGGTTTCATGGCTCCTGGGGGTCCGAGTCGATGGAGCGAGGTCGGAGAAGAAAGGGGCCCCCAGGAACCTCTTCCTGGATCAATCCGAGCCTATTTGGGCTCGGTTCTTCGAAGTTCCTGCACAGGAAGAACCGCGGGCGAGAGAGCTTGCTCCTCGACCCGGGGTTTTGAAGCTGCAACGCAAAAATGAGGTGGGCGGAGGGGCTCCGGCGAACGGCGGAGGAGGAGCCCCGATTCGCCAAGACCTAAGGTCCTGGGTTGGAAAACTATGCGAAATGGATGGAGAAGGCGTCGAGGAACGAGATGAGATGCTTGGAACGGTCGGATACGGTCGAAACAAGAGTGGAGAAGTCGCCGGAGCGGAGCTCCGGCGAACTTCGAATTTTGATTTTTAAACTGCAGATATGAATTAAAACCTAATCTAATGACTGGAATGAAAAGCTAACATCTAAGTCTAACTAAAAATGCATAGAAAAGGCAGCTCTTATACCTGGGGGCCTCCAGGGAGCAGGGCGGACGCCGGAGCTCCGCCGCGACAAAATCCTCCTCTCTCCGGCCGATTCGAGGCACCAGCTCACTCCCCCTGTCACGAGGAATGTCCTAGGGCTAGAGTCAAGGCTTGAGATTGGATAAAAGGTGGCCAACTTTGTGGAGGAGGTCGAGGGCTCTTATTTATAGACATTCTGGGCGCCCTACTTGGCCCGCGTCTTCCGGCGAGTACAATGATGATTTCCTCGATCGAACAAGCATGCGTTATAGATGGATGATCCTTCTACAGATCTCGTGAAGGCGGCGAGCGAGATTAAGGGACGAGACGCCCGGGAAAAATGGCGCAAGTCATGGAAATAGTCAGGTTCAGAGGCGCCGGGTCCCGATGGGACAGTTGACCAGAGGTCAACAAAGGCCGCGCCCTCATTGGTCCACCTCGGACGCTAGAGGACAAAATAGGGGATCTTATTCTAAAATGAATTATTTAACATAATAAATGATTTTATTAGATTTTACTTATAAAATAAAAAATGTGTATTGATTTACGTAGTATTTATTTATGATTTTTATTTAATTTTTTTGATGTATTCTATCATGGTTTTATTTTAATAATGTATTTATGCATGTATTTACATGTATTTTGTCTATTTCATTTTTTTTCTTTTGTTTATTTTATTTTATTATTTTATTTTCTTATTTTATAAATTTACATTTATTTTTGTGAGTGTGAGGATATTTTTATTTAATTTTTATGAGTTTATTTACTTTGTTAAATAAATGTGTTTGTGTGTGTCTTAGTATACTTATAGGTATTTTACCTATATATTATATAGACTTCTTTTATTTACAAATTCTTTTGGGTTTTATTCTAAGGCTAATATGTATATGAATTATATACATTATTTACAAGATTCTAAAAATATGAATTTATAAAAATAATGAATATTGAATAAAATGAATATTTTAATCAGGTATTATGTACAAGAAGGGCCAAAAACCTAACTTTCACAGGTGGACTCCAAAAATTATGAAACCAATTTTATAAAATAGTTCATGGAGTGCTATATACAATTAAAGGTGAGTTTGGGTGATTTGGAGTTTTTATTTGCAAGATATGGGTCTGTGAAGTTGAGATTTTGGCTTTTTATTTTGTGTATAAAAAGTACACTGTGTATTATTTTTGCACAAACTCAATTTCGTATTTTTATTTAAATTATTATCTACAACTTTTATGAACAAAGTTTCTTTATTTGATGAATAAATAATTATGTACAAAATAGGTGTCAAAAATGCATAAATGAATGAATAAATAAATGGGGTATTTATTGTATTTTGGCCCTTATCTCCCCCTACTTTATTCCTTGTCGACCAAGTCCATGCTGGCCTTGGTCTCGGGGTTAGGGTCATAAAATATTTGCAATATTTTATTCCTTTTTCTTTTCTTCCCTTTATTCTATAATTTTGGCATTAAAAACCTTATTTTATGTATAATTAGTACAATAAATAATAGATGCTAATATGAACAAATTAATGATATTTACATGCATTTGCTGGGGTTTGTAAGGCCAAAATGATAGAATAAAGGTGATGAAATGGAGATTCATCACCCCCCTATACTTGCCGTTGCTAGTCCCTAGCAAATACTTATGCAATAAGTATCAGAAAAATAAAGGAAAGAAAAAGGAAAATGAAAGGAAGATAGAGTGAATAGGGGTGCTTTCAGTGCAATGTATGTCTCTACAAAATCTGAGATTGGAGCTCCTGTCAGTCCTTAGGTGTGGATGTGTGTGGAACCGAGTCGGGAACCAAATTTAAAACACAACAGCCTTCGATAGTCGCAGAGCTTGGTTCAAAGCACCTTAATAGCCTGGTCAGAACTAGCCTACACCATACACAAACCCTTATGACTATGAAGCTGACTTGTACAGTGTAAGTGATAGTGGCTCCCCACCTCAGAAGTGACAAAGAAACACTCTCCCCCAACCTGGTAACTCTAATGCCTCGGTCTAGCAACTCTTTCCTCGAGAAGCGGGGTATTCCCTTCTAAGTTCAAGTGCAACCGGCTCAAGAAGAGGGGGAAGAAGTATAGACTTTTGGAAGCTCAGCCAGTGTAGCCGAGTCTCCCGCTGCAAGCTTCATGAGATGAGACATGGGTACCATAAGCTTTTGCTTTATTGAACTATATACACTCCGGTGGGGTTATTAAATTTTCAATCCGACCCACCACTTTTTTGGAGTTTTTTTTTTTCAATTGCATCTGTACAACATATCTACGTGGTGCAGCATATATACAAGAAATTTCTCCTTAAGCCAGTAGACTATCCCTCTTTTGAAGCTTTATTGCAACCCACAGCTTCAGTCCTTAGACTTCATCACCACTAGACCAAGTTGAGGTGCACTTCCTTCACTATAAGAAGAAGAGAGGTTCCGCCTAGAAGTACTACCCTCATATGCTACCCCAAGCCAAAGGAAACTGCCTCCTCACCACCTCATCCATGGAGAGCTATGTGAAAGGTGCAGGTGTCCAAGTTAGGTCACGGCCGACAAGAGTCATGCATGTGTTTCGAAAAGTTCTAGTTAGTCCACTGAGGTGCCTTGAACCCAGCCCTACTTTCTCAAAGAATTAAGTCTGACTGACCTGAAGTACCTTAAACCTAGTTCCCATAAGGTTCCAGTGCAGTTGGGTGCAGTAAGGTCTAACCGAGCTCCACTCTGAGACTTTATTAGACTGATTCAATCATCAAGCTCACTCAAAAAGAGTATGCATGGTATGCTTATGCTATGCACAATGAATGATGCAATTTTTCACAAAGAAGCAAAGAATGTTTTTACACAAAGAAATTTTGCAAGTAAAATAAGAGCTTGACACATACAAAAAGTATATACCCTTATTTACACGGGCATACTGCTTTATTTACAGAATATATGAATTTATACAGACTGTACATGTGTTAATGGAATGGTTTATTTAGGTTGTTGAGAAGGAATTTTTATGTAATTTATTTCTGATTAACAGGTATTTGTAATGGTGATCTTATTCTTCAGTTCTAGTTTTGAAAATAATTTTGCAAACTATAGTACACGATAATTTTTGCAATCATTTACACACATTTGAAGAATATTTTTGCAAAGAATTTTCACACTATATGTACATTTTTCACAATAATTTTGTCAAACATTTTCCAAAACATTTGCACACAGGTTTTTCAAATCCTTTCTTTCACACAAAGAAAAGTTTTGCCATCAAAACCATTTTCACACCGTTTGAAATCATTTCACATCAAATCTTTCAAAACTGGTCACACTATTTTTCAAATCATACTGTATAGGTATTTGATTTATTAGTCAGTATATACAAAAGAAGAAAAACTGTATTTGCTGTATAATATGGTTTTGGTTCTTATAGGCTTGATTTGAACTTATTCCTTCTTTACAAACGAGAGATTTTTGTGCAGACTCCTCAGACTTATTCGAGAATCAGTTTCACAAGAATTTTGAAAACTATAGTCCAAAATAATTTTGCAATATCTACACGCATTTGAAATTGATTTTTGCAAGGGTTTACACAACATAGGTAGGTTTTTCAAAACAATTTTGATAATCAATTTCCGCAATCATTTGCACACTAATTTTCACACATTTTAATTTTACTCAAAGAAAATAAATTTTTCACACCAACTGATTTTTCAAAGGTTGAATACTTGTACATGCTATTTTCAAACTATTTTCACAAAGTTTTTCAAAAAGAGCTTTTTACATAAAAACACTTTTCTGACTTAATAATCAGTACAATTACAAGGAGTCTGAGGAACTCACAATCGTCTTTCGTTATTATATTCTATTTTATATCAAGGTTATATTTTATTTTTCAGTATGAGTTATGGCTTATAGTATATACATGGTATATACGACCCCCCTATACTTAGCTTGAGCTATGTCCTCATAGATCGAAAGGAAAAGCAAAGACATAACTCGTACTGAGTATAAACGGATCTAAAGAATGTAAATAAATGGAATTAATGAATGAGAAGTTGACCGTCCCCCCTATACTTAGGATGAAGTAATCCTAAGTATAGCAGACTGTACAAAAAGCGGGGAGGGTCAAGGGTGGGAATGAACAGATCGTACTCCGATTGTCTCCCCCTATACTTAGGGCAAGATATTCCTAAGTATAGACAATAAGAGGAGACAATAGAGAGGATCAAAGAATAGAAATACTCTAGGTGCACGCCCCCCTATACTTAGGACAAAGTACGTCCTAAGTACAGAAGGTCGGCACCTTTTAGGTACAACAAGAGGCTAGAAAAGGAAAAGAAGAAAAGAAGAAAATCAGATAAGCAGTTGTTGGATTGCATAGTCTGAATCTTCTGATGCCGCAGATGCTGTCAAGATGTCGTCATGGTGCATGAGCTGAACGGAGTCAACAACGGCCAAGAATGTATCTGGTTCAAGGTAAGGCTTCAGGAGTTGGCCGTTGACGACGAATGGCTGTGCGTCAGAGGACAATTCTGATATAGCAATGCTTCCATTGTCACGCACTTCACGAACTCGAAATGGCCCTGTCCACTTACTCTTTAATTTGCCTGGGAATATTCGCAACTTTGCATCAAATAACCACACTTTCTGTCCAACGTCGAAGGTCTTTCGTCTGATGTGTCTGTCGTGCCAGCGTTTCACCTTCTCCTTGTACATCAAGGTGTTATCGTATGCATAGTCTCGGAACTCCAAGAGTCTGTTCAGATCATCTTTTCTCTTCTGACCACTTTTTTGTGAGTCCAAATTACAGCTGTTGATTGCCCATAAAGACTTGTGAATTAATTCCACGGGCAGATGGCACGGCTTTCCATATACAAGACGATAGGGCGACATGCCCAAGGGAGACTTGTAGGCGGTTCGATATGCCCATAGAACCGAGTCCAAGAGTTGAGACCAGTCCTTTCTGTTTGGCCTAACAAGTTTCTGGAGGATAGTCTTGATTTCTCTGTTTGATAACTCTGCCATGCCATTGGTTTGAGGATGATAAGGAGTGGCAACCCGATGGTCGATGCCGTACTCCTGCGTTAACTTCTTGACCTCTTTGTTAATGAAGTGACTACCCCCGTCTGAGATAAGGATTTTCGGTACCCCGAACCGCGAAATGATGTTCTTCTTCAGAAACTGGCAAACTGTTTTGCTGTCGGCGGCTCGAGCAGGGATAGCTTCAACCCAACGACTCACGTAATCGACGGCGAGAAGGATGTGCTCAAATCCTTGACTGTTAGGGAAAGGTCCCATGAAATCAATGCCCCATGCATCAAAGACATCTGCTATCTGAATGATTTTCAGGGGCATTGAATCTTTGGCAGTGAGTGTACCTTTCATTCTCTGACAGTCAGTGCATCGTTTAACAAATTCAGTTGCATTCTTGAATACAGTAGGCCACCAGAGGCCACACTGAAGTACTTTGGCTGCCGTCCGATCTCCAGAGTGGTGTCCGCCAGATTCGAGCGAGTGACAATGCTCGAGGACACTTGATTGTTCTGTCTGAGGGATGCACCTGCGCCAAATACAATCTGCTCCTTCTCTGAATAAAAGAGGATCTTCCCAATGGTAGAAGCGGATGGTCGACATGAATTTGTTCTTTTGGTTCTTCGTCCAATCCGACGGTATTACCCCAGAGACGAGGTAATTGACGATCTCAGCATACCAAGGAAGAGAATCCACAGCTAAAATGGCTTCGTCAGGGAAGGTTTCTGTGATAGGTGCATTACTCAGGGGAGGTTCATGCTGCTCTATTCTGGAGAGATGATCCGCTACCACATTCTGGGTTCCAGGCTTGTCCTTGATTTCTAAATCGAATTCCTGGAGGAGAAGGATCCAACGAATCAGTCTTGGCTTGGCATCCTTCTTCTGTTGTAAGTAGCGGATAGCAGAGTGGTCTGTAAAGATGATGACTTTTGATCCCAACAAATAAGATCTGAACTTCTCTAAGGCGAAAACCACAGCCAGCAGTTCCTTCTCTGTTACAGTGTAATTTCTCTGTGCTTCGTCTAATGTTCTGCTGGCATAGTGAATGGCGTAGGGCGCTTTGTCTTTTCTTTGCCCAAGAACAGCTCCAACTGCAAAATCTGACGCATCGGTCATTATTTCAAAAGGAAGAGTCCAGTCGGGCGGCTGCAAGATTGGAGCCTGAGTGATAAGCTCCTTCAAGTGATTGAAAGCAAGGAGAACCGGCTGATCAACAACGAAATCATTCTCCTTGCACAAGAGTTCTGTCAGAGGTCGGGCAATGCGGCTGAAATCCTTGATGAATCGCCTGTAGAATCCCACATGCCCCAGGAATGACCTCACATTCTTAACTGACTGAGGTGGCTGAAGATTTGAAATGACGTCCACCTTCGCCGGGTCGACTTCCATACCACGTTTGGAAACGACGTGGCCCAGCACGATACCTTCGGTGACCATAAAGTGGCTCTTTTCCCATGAGAGCACTAAATTGACTTCCCGGCACTTCTGAAGCACTCTGTCTAGATGCTCTAAACAAGAATCGAAACTATCACCATAGACAGAGAAATCGTCCATGAACACCTCGAGGAAACTGCCTACCATCTCGGCGAAGACTGCTAACATGCATCTTTGGAAGGTTGCTGGTGCATTGCACAGTCCAAAGGGCATTCTCTTGAAGGCGTAGGTGCCGAACGGGCAAGTGAAGGTGGTCTTCTCTTGGTCTTCAGGGGCGATCGCCACTTGGTTGTACCCAGAGTACCCATCCAGAAAGCAGAAGAACTCCTTGCCTGCTAGTCTTTCCAGAACTTGATCAATGAATGGCAGGGGAAAGTGATCCTTCTTAGTTGCTGCATTGAGACGGCGGTAGTCAACACAAACCCGCCAGGATGTTGGTACCCGAGTAGAAATTTCCTCCCCTTTATCATTTGTAACCACGGTAAGCCCTGATTTCTTGGGAACTACATGCAATGGGCTTACCCATTTTGAATCGGAGATGGGATAGATGAAACCTGCATCACACCACTTCGTGATTTCTTTCATGACGACGTCCCGAAGGTTAGGGTTCAGCCTTCTCTGAAATTCGCGGGACGGCTTGGCATCATCTTCTAAATAGATGTGGTGTGAACACAAGGTTGGATTTATCCCGCGGAGATCTGATACGTTCCACCCAAGTGCCTTGCGGTTCTTCTCTAGAACCTCGAGAAGTCGAGATTCCTGCTCTGGTCTCAGCCTGCTGCTGATGATGACCGGATACATTTGTTCTTCACCCGCAAGGAAAGCATACTTCAGGCCTGCCGGGAGTGGCTTGAGTTCTGGCTTTGATCTGTCCACTTTATCTGTCACTTCTGACACCATGCTGAAGGTGGGCAGTGCTTCTGTGAGGATGCCGCCATCCTCAATATCCTGTTGAGATCCTGGTGATGCACCGAACGGTTCTGCGCTAAGCTGATCATGTTCGGTTCGGATTGATTGCTCAAGAAGATGCGCCTGCATCTGAGAGTCTATCTCCCAAGAGTCATCGGAGCATATGCTGACTGCGCTTTCCAAGTCCTCCTCGAGAGTGAGGATTTCTCGGGTCCATGAATCATCCAATGATAAAGCTGAGTCTCTGATCTCTGCAATAAATTCACAGTCCGCTTCTGACGCTGTCTGGCTCTCATCTGTTGTGGCATTCTTCTCTTTGTTCATGTTTATTGTGATTTGCTGGGTATTCGAGCTGAAAGTGATCTTCCCAGACCCATAATCAACCACGGCACCTGAAGTACGAAGGAATGGTCTGCCAAGGATGATAGGGGTCTGGAGCAATGGTGCATGCGAGTCCATATCAAGGACTACGAAGTCAGCTGGAAATTTCATTTCCTGCACTTTAACTATCACGTCCTCTAAGAGACCTCGGGGCCGCTTGACGGATCGATCAGCAAACTGAAGGACCATGCGTGTCTGTTTGAGCGGTCCCAGCCCAAATTCCTGCATTATGGACGAGGGCAGAAGGTTGATGGAAGAACCACTATCCAGGAGAGTGCGCTCGAAGACCTGGTCAAAGATCACACAACTGATCAGAGGTGCTCCGGTGTCTTGTTTCTTCTGAGGGAGATTGCTGATAGCTGCGACCGTGGCTAACGTGAGGACATGCTTCTCATCTTGCTGGCGTCTGTTCTTTCTTGATGGGCGACGCTTAGTAGTACATACCTCCTTCAGTCCTTTCTTTACGGCTGGCATGTATTCCACGGCCTTTAGCAAGGGAATCTCAACAGTCAATTTGTCCAAGATGTCTACAACACCAGGGTCAGACAATGCATTTTTTTGTTTTGCAATTTTTTTGGATTTTTGTATTGCATGAGGAAAAGGAATATGTACACTACTGGCAGGAAAATCAGAGTTCTTATTTACATCAAAATCATCGCCCACGGAATGTTGTACACCCGAATCACGAAAAAGGGTACAAGCTGGGTCTTGGCATGCTAGTGTTGTTGGGCGATCAAAAAGGGTAGCATCTGCTTCATCGTCTGGCGAGGGATCGGCGGTTGCTGGCGGCTCCTCCAATGCAGGCGCGACTTCACTTCTGCTACGAGCTTCTTTTTGTTGTTTTTGTTTTTGCTGATTTTTTTGTATTTTTGGCTGAGGTTGATGCTGGCATGGCACGACGGCTGGACTGGCTTCTCCTTCCTCTTCCTCCTCACCCGCCCTTGTGGCTGGCACGACTGATACGGAAGATGACGATCCACCTGTTTCTTTCTTCCCACTTTCAGTAGCAGGCGGGTGCAAGGCCCTACCGCTCCTAAGAGTTACAGCATTAGCATAAACAGTAGTATCATTACCAGATACGGATAGGACATCACATTCTACCTGCTCTTTTTTCTTGAAATTATTGGGATTTGCTTCGACCTGAGCCGGGATGGTGGTTCGAGTGGCAGTCAGGTCATCAAGCCGCTTGGTCATATCTGCTAGCCCTTTGACAAGCTGGGCTAGACACTCCATGGAGGGGTTCACTGGAGGTGCCTCGGTGGTGTCAGCGTGCAGACCACGCTGTTGTTGTATCTGCTGGTGCTGAGGCTGATGCTGGTGATGCTGTGGCGGGGCAGGAAGTTGAAGTTGCTGATAAGACGGAGGTGGATACTGCTGATATTGCTGAGGCGGAGCAGCCGCGTACTGATGATACGGCTGTGGGTGACGGTATTGCGGCTGCTGTTGATATGGGTGGTTCTGCCTCCATTGATGTCCGAACTG
This sequence comes from Ottelia alismoides, assembly GCA_037367405.1. Taxonomy (NCBI): domain Eukaryota; kingdom Viridiplantae; phylum Streptophyta; class Magnoliopsida; order Alismatales; family Hydrocharitaceae; genus Ottelia; species Ottelia alismoides. Next base: position 554,240 of record JAZKJV010007844.1, on the reverse strand, counting down.
GGGAGGCTGCTGGTATTGCTGGTGCTGCTGGGAGGATTGCCCAAAGCGACCACCCTGAGGTTGGTGGTATTGCCGGTTGGCAAATGGCTGACCCTGTGGTTGTCCCGGAGGACGGGTCGGCTGTGTATCATGAGTCCAAACCCCATTAACTTCCTGGACCAGGGGTGGTGGCGGGAACACTGAATCGGTGTCTGAGATAAACTCTGGTTGGTACACAACCATCTGCTGTTGCGGCTGGCTCTGATCAGGTGCCTGCACGTAGTACACGTGCTGAACTGTCGGTGGTTGCTGGCTTGGCTGAGGCTGGTGTGGCGGTGGTTGCTCGTCTTTTCTCTCAGCTGGAGCTTCGAGCGCTGCTGCCGACTGAACAGAATTGATGGTACCTACCAGCAGTTCAAGCTGCTTGGTGATGTGATCCAGCTTGTCCAAACTCTGGGTCCTCTTCTCGATCAAGGCGAGTTTTTCGAGATCTTTTGATCGCTTCTCGATAATGTCAACTTTAGAGAGATGTCCCCCGATGATGCTGAGGTTGGAGCTTTCATCTCTCTCTGATTCCTTAGACGCTGCCATGTGCACTTGTTTTTGAAGGATCTGGGGTTGCTTCTGATAAGCCTTGGATGAAGAGAGGGCGGCCTCTCCTTCGGCCATTTCTTCAAAGATCTGCCAGACGACATCTTCATCCTTATTGAAGTGTGAGCCCCCACATGCTGCGTCTACGAGCCTTTGACTTTCAATGTTCAGTCCCCCAAAGAAATGCTGAACCAAGCTGGTCTTCGAAATATCATGATGGGGACATTTCTCCTGCAGGTCAGTGAATCTCTCCCATGCTTCATGTATAGACTCATGGGGTCCTTGGGAGAAATTACTGATACGGGCTCGCATCTGGTTGAGCCGACCCAGAGGGTAATACTTGTGCAAGAAGGCGGACTTTAGCTCCTCCCAAGTCGTCACAACCTTCCCCATATGATTGACCCAATAAAGGGCCTTATCTTGTAGACTGAAGGGGAAAGCCGTCATCTTGACAATGTCCAGAGGGACATTGGGATAGTGAGTCGTACGGCAAATGCGGGAGAATTGCTGCAGGTGGATGTACGGCTCCTCGCTGGTGTTTCCATGGAATGCAGGAAGAAGAGCAATGAATTGGGGCTTCAGCTCAAAGTGAGCGTGTACCGGTGGAATGAGGATCCATTCGGTCATCTGGCTGTCTCCCGGATTGTATGTTTGTTTAAGGGTAGGTTTTTGGGGTGGTAATTCAGGATCATCATTGTGGTCATCACCACCTCCTCCACCTTCACCTTCTCCTCCCCTGCCTCTTCTGCCTCTGCCTCCTCCTCCATCATCTCGGTTCATCATATCATTCAACATATCCTGGAAGGCTGTCTGAGTGAGAGCCTGTTCGGTCAGCTGCTGTTGGATGGCCTGGATAGATGCCAGTAATTGTGCATTGACCTGATTCTGATCTGGCGCCTGTCCCTCTGGTGTGGGTGGCTGCTGACCCTTGCCCTTTCCTTCGGGAGCCATGTCAGGGTCTGAGTCGGAAGAGATGAACTCCGGCGTCTCCAGGGCTTGTACTGTCTTCTATCTGCATGAGGAGATAGCCCCTGATCAGTCCGCTTGTAATCAATGTTCAGCTGCCGAGATGAAGCTGGAATTCAGGTCAACCCCAGCGTGTTGTGAATAGAGAAGGATGTAGACTATAATCGACTTCTATTCACAACGGCGAAAGTGGGACAAAGGTGATCCCAGTTTATTGGGTGGTCAAGAGAAAGGTAGAAAACGAGGAGTCTAGAGATCGATCCGCAAAGTCCGGATCAGGTTCTCATGAATCGCCTCGAAGTTATTGGCGGAGTTGAGTCCATGGAATCGATGTGGGTGTCGGCATGGTCCCGACGGAAACCATCCATGGATCAACTTCGCGAAGTACAAGAGAAGATAGGATGTTGGATGAAAGATACGGTGGTCAACGAGGAAGACAAAGGAGTGCAAAACAGTAGAAAAAGCTCAAACTGAGCGGGGGTCAAAGAGGAGTGATATAACAAAATTTTGTGCAAAGGCACGGGACTTGATTTTTGAACCTTAATCTAGATCCATACAAACACAATTCAAAATCGGGTTCACCAACTCACGCCATGTGAAGCCGTAAAGGTTCGGCTATTTATCTTTTCAGTTTTAGAGTTGTTATTTCAGGCATATCTTATAACAAGTCCTTAGTACGCTACCCTATAGGAGAGAGAGTACTGCCGGAAGGGTATCCCGTACTTGTCCTCCTCCTGTGTAACCTGTAGTCTGTACTTTTTGGAGTCCTCGTAACCCTTCCTGGATCCCTACTCAGCCAAAGAAATAGAGGGAGGAAGCCGATAGGCGAAACCGCTACTTCGGTCCTCGCTCGCAACGGAATCACCCGTGAGCGTACAAGAACCTACTCGGACGCAGGACAATGAGACAGACACCCCCGTGAAGGCGTGGCCTATGCTCGATACTTCGGACAGGGTCGATGCTCATCACAACAGAGAGTCATCATTGGTGACCAAGCCCTACTCGCCTACGTACGATAGAAGCGCCATTACTTCGGAAATCCAGGCGATACACAAGGCAGTTGCAGACTGGGTTTTTGGCTCTAATCCTTAGGGGGTCGCACTCGCTCAAGGGAGTAGGGTTTTGGTCCCCCTCCAAGGTACCTGAAAACAATGAGGGCTTTATAAACCTGGTACAATGATAGTCCATTACGGATTTTAATTAAGGTCAAAGTTTATTTAGCAGTCCCCTAGTTTTAATTTTTGGGTTTTCACTTTTTTTTGGATCTGTTTCATACCAGCGCCTAACATTTTGGTAGATTCTCATTTAAGTCCTAGGTGCTCAAAATCAGAGGGAGATAGCGGAAAAGCCATGCGAGTGGTTCTATGATGGAAATCTCACCATTGAACCGAATGATGCATGCTGAGTTAGAAGACTTACAGTGCATCCCAGCTCTCTCCATGTGGTATGCAAAACAGAATTTTTAAACCTATCTACATGGCGGTGTGCATTCGTCAAAATCGCCCTAAACAGTAGCTGCTATTAACGTGAAGAACCACAAGCTGGTCATTCATCTTTAACCTAAGGGTCCGGTCTTGGCTCACCCCTCCTCTTCTCGACACACTCGAGTTCAGGAGTAGCGCTTGATGGGGCTCGCTCACGGCACGTGGGTTAAGAGATGAATGACTTAGCTGTTTAAGTTTGACTAGATCCATACGAAGTAGACTATAGGAACGTGCATTCTTATTAATGTTTGGACCTAGCTACCGAGTCAAGCAACCTATATCTAGGGGCTCCAAGCACACAAAACAAAGTAAAATAAAGGCGAAAAGCACAAAACAGCGGAAAACAAAGAAAAGAAGGCGGTAGAAATCGCGGAAAACAGCGATGAGGCCCCCAGGTGAACAGACACCCGGGCACTGGACCTCATTGTGAAGAGTAGAGTCCTGTTAATTATTACATGCCAAAATTGTCTCTCTCTCACCAAGAATTACAGAGGTGATCCTAAGTGTTCTAGGCCTATCTAATCCATATCTCCTTGCTTCCTTGATACTCTCTCCTGATGGTCATGAGAAGGGAAGACCATCCTCCTCCAGGCTTGGCTGCATTGGCCTCCTAAGAAGCCATCCTTGCGTGGCGGACCCTTGCATCAAAGTCACAAAAAGAATGTATTAGAATAGCTCAATCAATCAATCAATCAAAGAGCACATAAAGATTATCACAAGAAATGAATCAATGAAGCATAGTGATTAAGGGCAATAAAATCGCTGCTCACAACATATGAAAAAAAAAATGTACACAAGAATGACAAAGAATAAAGTAGGCTATGCTCATTGCTCCCCGGCAACGGCGCCATTTGATAAACACCCCTCATCGTAGGTCTAAAGGGTATGTCTCACACAAGGTGGAGACAACCGATGTCGATGCGGCGACCCGCAATGAGGTGCATTTGATCAACAATTAACCCACAGTCAAAGAATAAAACAATCAAGCTCAGAGGAAGTGTGAATTAATCTTTATTTACTCTACCATAAAATGTATAGGGCACAAGTATGTAGAGGTCGAACCACAGAGAGCAATACAAAAATGCATGAGCCTAGAGGTGCATATCAGTCATCCTTGTGTGTAAGTGGGTTTCTTTATATTTTTTTTATTTTTTTATTTTTTTATTTTTTTTGTTTTTATAATTTTGTATTATCTTCTTTATATATATATATATTTTTTATATTTTATAATTATATATTTATTTATTTAGTAAAGATATAAATATATATATAGAGAGAGATATGTATATAAAGAGAGAGGAGAAAGAGTAATAGAATATATACATACATACATGCTTAAAACATATATAGATGTATTTTTTTTTTGATTTTTAATATGTTGCTAATTTTTATGTTATTTTCCTGGGATTTTTGTAATTTTTATGTGTTTTAATTTCAAAAATGTCCTTAATATGGGACTAACTAAATAGGCCGAATGAAATTTGGGTTTTAAAAATATGAAATACTTTCAAAAATTACCCCAAATTAATTTGAATATATTAATAATAATACATAGGTAATTATAAAAGAGAAATACATTTTTTTTGGGGTTTTTAAATCATTTTTCTGATTTTTGTTGGGATTTTGGGGCTTTTTGATTTTTTTTAGTTTTCTTTTTCCAATTTTTAGGGATTTTTGGACTGACACTAGCATAGGACGAAATACACCATAGGTAATTTTTTTGGAATTTTTAGGAAGGTTTTGATATTTTTTTTTTGGAATTTTATAACCCAGACAGTGAATAAAAGACATGTTTTTGATTTTTAATAAATGCAAAAATGCGACAAAATGAGAAACTAAAAATAGAGCGTGCAAGTACAGCCAATCAGTAGCTTAAGTCTATTTTTCCAAGATTTTTCAATTTAATATGAAGCACAAAATAAATAGACAAAGCCTTCAAAAATTAAATGGCCTGGCAGGGGTGTTTTTGCAAATAAAATAACTCACAGGCGCATCCATGCAAAAATCACAATAAAAATGCACTTTAACTTTTATTTTCAGGGCCATTTAACAATTACAAGGACTCGGAGGGGTTTAGCTGCAAAACTTCACGCGCCTCACGTGGTTGTCGCACGTGAGGTGCGGAGGGACTAAAGTGCAAATCTTAAAACATTGGGGGTCCATGTGCAAAATATACATTTTATTTACAACTGTAACTTGTATTCTTAGCATTAAATAATAAATACAAAAAGCAAAGGGGGTGGATGTGAAATTTACCCCTAAAGCGAGCGATTCATCCTGCGGCGCTGGAGGCGCCACTTATCCACGTGGCATCCATCGGACGGCGGGTGTCGGTTCGGCGATGAAGGGCCAGGATTAGACCCTCCTGGTTGATCTGACGGTGGTTGCGCATCTTCATCGGACGGTTGGCGTTCAATCTGGGTCGCCCCTCTCGATCCAACGGTGCGGAAGGCACCTGGAAGAACTGGGAAGAAGCTCGCCCCCGGCGAGCTTCGATCGGGGAGCTCGGGCTCCTCCGGGCACCTCCCGCGCATCTGAAGCTCTCTGATCGTAGCTGGGAGGCTTCCGCGTCGTCTGACGGTGGTTTCATGGCTCCTGGGGGTCCGAGTCGATGGAGCGAGGTCGGAGAAGAAAGGGGCCCCCAGGAACCTCTTCCTGGATCAATCCGAGCCTATTTGGGCTCGGTTCTTCGAAGTTCCTGCACAGGAAGAACCGCGGGCGAGAGAGCTTGCTCCTCGACCCGGGGTTTTGAAGCTGCAACGCAAAAATGAGGTGGGCGGAGGGGCTCCGGCGAACGGCGGAGGAGGAGCCCCGATTCGCTAAGACCTAAGGTCCTGGGTTGGAAAACTATGCGAAATGGATGGAGAAGGCGTCGAGGAACGAGATGAGATGCTTGGAACGGTCGGATACGGTCGAAACAAGAGTGGAGAAGTCGCCGGAGCGGAGCTCCGGCGAACTTCGAATTTTGATTTTTAAACTGTAGATATGAATTAAAACCTAATCTAATGACTGGAATGAAAAGCTAACATCTAAGTCAAACTAAAAATGCATAGAAAAGGCAGCTCTTATACCTGGGGGCCTCCAGGGAGCAGGGCGGACGCCGGAGCTCCGCCGCGACAAAATCCTCCTCTCTCCGGCCGATTCGAGGCACCAGCTCACTCCCCCTGTCACGAGGAATGTCCTAGGGCTAGAGTCAAGGCTTGAGATTGGATAAAAGGTGGCCAACTTTGTGGAGGAGGTCGAGGGCTCTTATTTATAGACATTCTGGGCGCCCTACTTGGCCCGCGTCTTCCGGCGAGTACAATGATGATTTCCTCGATCGAACAAGCCTGCGTTATAGATGGATGATCCTTCTACAGATCTCGTGAAGGCGGCGAGCGAGATTAAGGGACGAGACGCCCGGGAAAAATGGCGCAAGTCATGGAAATAGTCAGGTTCAGAGGCGCCGGGTCCCGATGGGACAGTTGACCAGAGGTCAACAAAGGCCGCGCCCTCATTGGTCCACCTCGGACGCTAGAGGACAAAATAGGGGATCTTATTCTAAAATGAATTATTTAACATAATAAATGATTTTATTAGATTTTACTTATAAAATAAAAAATGTGTATTGATTTACGTAGTATTTATTTATGATTTTTATTTAATTTTTTTGATGTATTCTATCATGGTTTTATTTTAATAATGTATTTATGCATGTATTTACATGTATTTTGTCTATTTCATTTTTTTTCTTTTGTTTATTTTATTTTATTATTTTATTTTCTTATTTTATAAATTTACATTTATTTTTGTGAGTGTGAGGATATTTTTATTTAATTTTTATGAGTTTATTTACTTTGTTAAATAAATGTGTTTGTGTGTGTCTTAGTATACTTATAGGTATTTTACCTATATATTATATAGACTTCTTTTATTTACAAATTCTTTTGGGTTTTATTCTAAGGCTAATATGTATATGAATTATATACATTATTTACAAGATTCTAAAAATATGAATTTATAAAAATAATGAATATTGAATAAAATGAATATTTTAATCAGGTATTATGTACAAGAAGGGCCAAAAACCTAACTTTCACAGGTGGACTCCAAAAATTATGAAACCAATTTTATAAAATAGTTCATGGAGTGCTATATACAATTAAAGGTGAGTTTGGGTGATTTGGAGTTTTTATTTGCAAGATATGGGTCTGTGAAGTTGAGATTTTGGCTTTTTATTTTGTGTATAAAAAGTACACTGTGTATTATTTTTGCACAAACTCAATTTCGTATTTTTATTTAAATTATTATCTACAACTTTTATGAACAAAGTTTCTTTATTTGATGAATAAATAATTATGTACAAAATAGGTGTCAAAAATGCATAAATGAATGAATAAATAAATGGGGTATTTATTGTATTTTGGCCCTTATCTCCCCCTACTTTATTCCTTGTCGACCAAGTCCATGCTGGCCTTGGTCTCGGGGTTAGGGTCATAAAATATTTGCAATATTTTATTCCTTTTTCTTTTCTTCCCTTTATTCTATAATTTTGGCATTAAAAACCTTATTTTATGTATAATTAGTACAATAAATAATAGATGCTAATATGAACAAATTAATGCTATTTACATGCATTTGCTGGGGTTTGTAAGGCCAAAATGATAGAATAAAGGTGATGAAATGGAGATTCATCAGCAGTTGTTCGATCATACTCTATTAGACAGCGGCTCTTCTATCAACCTCCTTCCGGCTGCCTTACTCGACCGATTCGAGTTTGGCTCTCTTCTTTGGAGTAGGGCAGTCCTTCAGTTTGCTGATCGATCGATTAAGAGGCCGAAGGGGTTGTTGAGAGACGTGGTCGTTACCATTCAGGGCCTGAAATTCCCCGTGGACTTTGTTGTATTGGACATGGAGATCCCTGAGTCGGTGACAGATGCCCCCATCATACTCGGACGCCCATTCTTGGCCACAGCCAAGGCAGTGTCCGACCATGATAGTGGGAAGGTGTACTTTTGCGTAGAAGGTGAGAGTATACAAATAGAGACGATTGAAGAGATCAAAGCGAGAGATTCAGCCTGCTCGGAGCAGAACAATGATGCAGGGTAGATGACAGATGCAGAGTTAGATGTCCAGCAGGAGTGTGATTTTGTGATGACCGATAATGAAGCAGTTTGGGAAGAACCAGAAGCACGAGCCCTCGCCTTGTCTACAGATTCAGAGTACACATTTTTCATAGTAGACGAGAGTTCGGAGAGCACACCCTTGGCATAGGACATTATACAGGTTGACCGTTGTGTATTGAGTGGTGACATTGATGTTTATTCTGATTCAGATCCCTCGGAAGCAGACTTTGATTGGAAGGATTTTGTGCATATTTGCCATGTCTGTTTCCAGATGAGCCGACAGATAGGATGAAGAGCGGACCAACACAGATGATAGACACACCAGTAGGGTTCCCTTCATCAGATGATCACATACAGCGAGAGTTCTCACATGCAGATCTGGTTGCTTTCACGCAGACATACCAGAAGCCAGATTTACCAGCTCCCACCAAGCCAGAATTGAAGCCTTTACCACAGTCGCTCAAGTATAGACTCCTTGCGGGTGAGCCAGAAATGCACCCAGTCATTATCTCAGGAGACTTGACTGGAGAACACTAATCTCGTCTGATGGAGGTTCTTTAAAGAAACCGCAAGGCAATAGGATGGAGTGTGGCTGATCACAAGGGGATAAGTCCGGCCCTGTGCTCCCACCATATCTACCTCGAGGAGGACGCTAATCCCTCGCGTGAGTTCCAGCGACGGCTGAACCCGAATCTTCGAGATGTAGTAATGAAGGAAATATCTAAATGGTGGAGCACCGATTTTATCTACCCCATCTCCGACTCCAAGTGGGTTATTCCTTTACATGTGGTGCCCAAGAAGACGGGTATCACTACAGTTGTGAATGAGTTGGAAGAAGAGACCGCCACCTGGGTACCCACTTCTTGGAGGGTCTGTGTGGACTACAGACGATTGAATGAGGCCACCAAAAAGGATCATTTCCCTCTACCATTTATTGATCAGATTATCGAGAGGCTAGGCGGGAAGAGTCATTACTATTTTCTTGACGGGTACTCCGGATACAATCAAGTGGCTATTGCGCCCGAAGACCAGGACAAAACGACGTTCACCTGTCCATTTGGGACTTATGCTTTCAGATGGATGACCTTTGGTCTATGTAACGCCCCTGTGACATTCCAGAGGTGCATGTTGTCCATCTTCTCGGATATGATAGGTGTCTGTTTGGAGGTCTTCATGGATGACTTCTCGGTCTATGGTGACGGGTTTGATGCTTGTCTTGACTGCCTAGACCGAGTGCTTCAGCGCTGCATAGAGGTAAACCTTGTACTATCTTGGGAGAAGAGTCACTTTGTGGTGACTCAGGGGACGATCCTTGGTCACATCATCTCCAATAGGGGCATGGAGGTTGATCCGGTCAAGGTGGATATCATTAGAAAACTCAATCCACCGTGCAATCTGAAATAGTTACAGTCTTTTCTGGGGCATCTCGGTTTCTATCGACGGTTCATTCAGGACTTCAATCGAATTTCCCGATCGCTCACAGATTTATTGACTAAAGACACCGAGTTCCTCGTTGATGATAAGTGTCTTAAATCCTTCGATACTCTCAAGAATTTAGTTGTCGAGGCTCATGTCCTTCAGCCACCCGATTGGTCTCTTCCCTTTGAGATCATGACGGATCCCGATTGGTCTCTTCCCTTTGAGATCATGACGGATGCTTCCGATTATGCCATTGGGGTTGTGCTTGGACAGAGGAGGGATGGATTACCTTATGCCATACACTACGCTAGCCGGACTTTGGATACAACTCAAAGGAATTACACTGTGATCGAGAAAGAGATGCTAGCGGTAGTCATTGCTTTGGATAAGTACATATCTTACATTCTTGGATCTAGATTGACAATTTTTACAGCCCATACTGCCATTCGGTACTTGATGTCGAAGAAGTATGCCAAAGCCAGATTAACCAGATGGATCCTTCTCCTCTAGGAATTCGACATTGAGATTAAGGATAAACCTGGTGTTAAGAATGTTGTGGCAGATCACCTCTCCCGCTTAGAGAACCTTGAGGAATCTGAGCCCATAGCACCTATTGCTGAGACTTTTCCAGATGAGGCGATCCTTGTTATCACCTCTCTCCCATGGTATGCCGACATTGTGAATTACCTTGTTGCCAAATCTATTCCACAAGGTTGTCCAAGACAGCGGCTTGAGACCTTCCTTGCGAAGGCAAAGTCGTACCATTGGAAGGACCCCATCCTTTATCATGAAGGAGGGGACAATATCTGGAGATGGTGCATTCCTCAAGATGAGCAACATAACGTCCTCACCTACTGCCACAAGCTTTAGGCAGGAGGAGATCATTCTGGGAGACGGACAACACAGAAGGTTCTCCAATCCGGCCTTTGGTGGCATACCCTTTTCAAGGATTCTGATGAGTTCGTGAGAAGGTGTACTGACTGTCAGAAGATGGGTACTTGCGGACAGAGAGACATGATGCCCATGCAGCCCATTCACTTTTGTGAGGTTTTTGATGCATGGGGAATTTATTTCATGGGCCCATTTCCTAAAAGTCTGGGGTTTGAGTACATTCTGCTCGATGTGGATTATGTGAGTCGTTGGGTTAAGGCCATCCCCGCCCGAGCCGTAGATGCTAAAACTGTATGTCGTTTCTTGAGGAAAAATATTATTTCATGATTCGGGAAACCTAGAGTCTTGATTTCAGATGGGGGGTCTCACTTTATTAACGACAAGGTCAAGGCCCTTACAGACGAGTTCAGTATTGACCATCATGTTGCCACACCGTATCACCCTTAGACTAATGGTCTTTCTGAAGTATCGAATAGGGAGATTAAGACAATTTTACAGAAGGTAGTTCGTCCAGACCGAAAGGATTGGTCACAGCTTTTGGACTCGGTTTTGTGGGCCTATCGGACTTCCTTCAAGACACCATTAGGGACATCTCCCTTTCGTCTCGTCTATGGCAAGCCATTCCATTTACCAGTGGAGATAAAGCATAAGTCACTTTGGGCAGTTACAGAGCTATTATTGAATCCCAAGAGTGTAGGAGAATAGAGGAAAGCAGAGTTGGCAGCCATGGAAGAACTAAGAGATACAGCCTTCTCAAGTGGCCTACAGTATAAGGAGAAAGTAAAAGTATGGCACGATTCCTAAATCAGCCATAAACAATTTGAGTCAGATCAGCAAGTATGGCTATTTGATGCTAGGTTGAAATTATTCCCAGGGAAACTACAAAGTAAATGGAAAGGACCATATGTGGTCCGTAAGGTGCATGATAATGGTAGCATTGATATATCCGAACCTTCATCATCTTCTACTTTTAGAGTCAATGGTCAGCGCTTGAAACCATATTTAGATCATGACCCGTCGACCGTTGATGTTTCCCCGATTCATCTGGTATGAGACGTGCTCTTTGACTCACAACTTATACGTCTCGTACATGATTATCACTTCTATCTTCCTCTGTACAGATCCATTTGTCTATATCATTCATTCATTCTTCCATTATGTATGTCACCCCGTCTTCATCTTATGATTTTGTTGTGCTTAGGACACGTCTTGTCCTAAGTATAGGGGGGTGCACACACACTGAGTTTTTCTTCTTTTCTTCTTTTTCTTTCCTATATTATTTGATCCTCTTCATTGTCTCCTCTTCTTGTCTATACTTAGGTATATTTTACCCTAAGTATAGGGGGAGACAATTGGAGTACGATCTGTTCATTCCCACCCTTGACCCTCCCTGCTTTGTGTACAATCTTCTATACTTAGGATTATTTGATCCTAAGTATAGGGGGGACAGTCAACCTCTCATTCGTCCATTCCTTTATTTGTTCTTTAGACTCGCCTATACTTAGTACGAGTCCTGTCTTCTCTTTTCTCTTCGATCTGTGTGGACATAGCTCAAGCTAAGTATAGGGGAGTCGTATATACTGTGTATATACTTTAGCCATAACTCGTACTTTCATATTTTTACTATTAAATACGGCTAATTATACTTATCAAATTCATTAAAAATCTTTATTAAAATGATGTTGATTATTCCTCAAATTCTTTTTGTATTTACTGATTAATAAATCAGGAGAAAATATTCTCTGCAAAATGTTTGAAAAATAGTTTGAAAATCATTGTGAAAAACCTCTTGAAAAACTATTTGAAAAACATTTGGTTACATGTTTTGATTGTAAAATTATTTTCTTTGTGTGGAATAAAAAGGTTTGAAAAACGATTTGCAAACGGTTTGAAAAATGGTTGCAAAAATATTTGAAAAATCTATATATTCTGTTTGGAAAACCTTTGCAAAATGATTTTCAGATATATGTACATGTTTGTAAAGGTGTTCGTAAAAATTATTTTGGACTATAGTTTTCCAAATTGTGTGAAAAACATTTGCCGAATAAGTTTGAGGAATACTAACATCTCACCTAAAATTCTCTATATATATGTATAAAACTGATCACTTACCTTTGTAAATTCTTAAAATCCACTTCTTGTAAATATAAGAAGCATCCCCGTGCATATATTTGTACCTAGTTTTTGGCCAAAACCTTTTTGTTTTCAAAAATTCCAAAAATATTTGCAAAATTAAAATACCAAAAACATTTGAAAAATCTTTTTGAAAAATCTAAAAAATGCATATGCATCATCTTTTAAAAAATCCAGAAAAATTTCAAAATCTTTGAAAATCGCATCATAAAAATATTTTCTGCATAGCATTTGCATAGCATGAGCATTTTTCGGCTTGAGTTTCATGGTTGAACGAGTCTAAGTAAAATCCAAAGATTGGAGCTTGGTTGGACCTTAAATCTACCTAATTAGCAGGAACCTTATAGGAGCTGGAATTGAGGTACTTCAGGTCTAGTTGACTTAATTCTTTGAGGACCATGGGACTTGGTTCAATGAATTCTTGACTGCCTAAGTAGAGTATTTCGGAGCACACGCACGACTCTTGGTGATAATGACCTAACTTGGACACCTGCACTTTTCACTTGGCTCAACTCAGTTGGAGTGGTGAGGAGGTTGGATTTACCAGTATGAGGCGCACACAGGTGGAAACACTTGTCCTCCTCTAGGGAGGGAAGTGCACCCAACCCATCCAATGATGATGAGTTTTAGGGACAGGAGATTGTGGGTTGCAATAAAGCTTCAAAAGAGGGATAGTCTACTGGCTCAAGAGGAAAAACTCCCTATGTAAATGTTGTTGTATATAGTGTTAAAAAATGAAAAAATCAAAAACTCCAAAAGAGTGGACATGCCTATACAAAAATAAAATTGACTGCCGGAGTGTACATATGTGTATAGTCAAATAAGCAAGCTCGAGCTTCGAAGTAAAATCATGTGAGTCTGCAGCTGGATGACTTGACTACACTGGTCTTGCATCCCAGGATAGGTAGCTACACTGGCTCACCGTCCATTCTTCTCTTCACCCCCCCTCTTGAGCTGGTTGCCACTTGAACTTAGAAGGGAATACCCTGCTCCTTGAGGAATGAGTTGTTGGATTGGGTAATCATTGGGTTGTCATATCGGAGAATTCAGTCTCTTTGTCATTTCAGTTGGGGAGAGCCAACATCACTTACACTGTACGAGTCATATTCATAGTCGTAAGGGTTTGCGTATGAGTTTGAGGTATTTCTGACCTGGCTATTTAGGAGACTTGAGCAGAGTTTTGGGATTCTTAGGAACTGTTGGATTTCAAATTCGGTTCTCATTAAGGTTCCCACAGCACTAAAACTCTAAAGGTCCGACTTAAGCTCCAAATTTTGATTTTATGAAGGCAAGTGTGATAATTAAATTCAATCCACATTTCTTCCTTTTCTTTTCTTTATTTTTCTGCACTTATTGCATAAGTGTTTGCTAGGGACTAGCAAAGGCAAAGTATAGGGGGATGATGAATCCACATTTCATCATCTTTATTCTATCATTTTGGCCTCAAAAACCTTAGCAAATGCATGTAAATACCATTAATTCCTACATCTTAGCATTTATACATGTGCATGTAAATAATGTATAAAATACTGTTTTTAAAGCCAAAATAATGGAATAAAGAAAATAAAAGAAAAAGAATAAAATATTGTAAATATTTTATGACCCGAAACCCGAGACCTAGGCATCTTGATGAATAGGTCGACAAGGAATAAAGTAGGGGGAGATAAGGGCCGGAATACAATAAAAATACCTATTCATTTTATTCATTCTTTAGTCATTTTGGGACCTATTTTTGGTTTCACTTTTTATACCTCAAATAAAGAAACCTTGTACATGAAAGGTAGATAATTAAATAAAGAAAAAATACAAATCTTATTTCAACCAAGAATACTGTACAGATAACAAGTTATGATCTAAACAAAAATCCAAAATGTCAACTTCCCAGACCTATATCTCTCAAATAAAAGCTAGAAATGCATCAAACTCACCTTGAATTATATATAATTTTAAATAAGCTATTTAATGAAGGTTTCACATCTGGCGGAACTACGATTTGAATGTTGAGTTTTGGACCCCTATTGTATACTTATACAGATTAAAATATTCATTTTGTTATTTATTCATTATTTTTATAATTTTATATTTTTAAAAATTTTGTAAATAACATTTGTAATATATATGTACATTAAAACTACAATAAAAACTCAAAGAAAACACAAAATAAAATACTTGTATAAATAGCACACCTAGGTATAATACCTATACATATACCTATAGAAATACTATTTATATTTTATTAAGAGTACAAAATACATCAGAAAAATCAAATAAAAATATAATTAAGTGTATAAAAATATTCTATAAATTTCTAAAATAACAAACAAAAATAAATAAAGTAAATACATAAAATAAAAATAAAATAATAAAATATATAGATATACAAACCAATATAGGGTATAAAAGGTAACTTGTAATTATATACCTCATAAAAATAAATAAAAATGACCATAAAATTCTTTATAAAATAAGAAACATTTTTTATTTTAAACCTAAAATTAATAAATCCATTTACTTATTTATTTCGAATTTCTAAATAATTTTGATCGGCCTTTTTCTGATTGGTCCATGTGGACTAATTAGAGCCGGTCGTTGGTTGACCTCGGTCAACTGCCTGACCGAGGTCTGCCACCATCTGACACCCGATTTTTTGCCCAATTTTGCAGATTTTTGGAGCCCGATCCCTTCTCCCTCGGGCGTCGATTTCTTCTTGGGACTCCTTCCTTGATCATCACTGATTCTCGCCGAGCACCAAAATCCTCCAAAATCTTCATCATTCGCACGTGGACCTCGCTTCAAGGAGACGTCACCACCTTCTACTTAACGGACCCACCATCTTTGAGCTTCGGTTTGAACCCCTTGCGTGCCGCTTTCTCCCCACCTATTGTGCTCCAGAGATAAAGGGAGGTGACAGCTCCCCATTCTAGGCTTCAGGCGGGTCGAGGAAGGGCTGTGGCGGCTCCACCATCTCCGTCGACCACTGGCATCGAGGTTCTCCTCCTCTGGCTTCCGACCATCAAGGTACCCCCTCTCCCTTCTTCCTTTTCCCCCTTTCTTGGTCCCTGTAGTCGTAGGAGTAGCTTAGACCCCTTAGATCCCTTCGCCGACCAGTATTTCGCCGTGCATCGATCATCGCCGGAGCACACCTTCGGCCGAATACCCTCCACCATCCACAGCCCATCTTCGACATCCATCTCGCCTCCACGGGGTCCAGGCAGTTTGCCCTGGTCCCCTTCACCCCTTTTTGCAGCTCAAAACACAGTCCAAGCACCTGGAGCACATTTTGGAGTGCTCACCGAAGATACATGGAGCTCGAAGCTCCGTCGCCTTCGCGCCAGCGCCATAGAGCTTCTCCGACGACGCTGAGTTCTCCAGAGCATAGAGCGACTTCCCAGGAGCGCTCGACCGATTTTGAGCCCGTGCCATCGCCGGGGGCCCAAGATCTAGCTTGGGTAAGTTTGCCTCGCCGACGTTCTTCACCATTCTTCCTCGTTGCCTCTCCACCGTCCGATCCGGTCGCTGCCCCAGTTTGATCCTCCACCGTAGATCTCGCCCGTTTGCTGCCGTTCGATCAAGAACCAGGATCTAATCCTGGCCTCTCATCCGCGAAGGGGTATCGGCCGTCCACGACTCTCCACGTGTCACGAAGAAGATATCAGCCATCGGATCGCCAAGCGTTGGGTATTTTGCACCTACACCCTCGCCACTTTTGCATTTTATTTTTAGTCCAAAAAAATTTATTCGTAGTTTTAATATTTCTGTAATATTTGCATCAAGACCCCCATAGTTTTCCTATTTGCATTTAGGTCCAGTCCACGTCACCTCACGTGACCCGTGCACGTGGGGTGGTGGACATTTTGCAAGGACCCCCCTGGGGGTTTGTCTATTTCGTTTCAGTCCATGAACTTTGCATTTGAGTTGTAATATTTTTGTCAAATTGCATCTGAGCCCCTGGAACTTTGTAAAATTACAAAAATACCCCTGCTAGACCACGTGCCCAGTGCACGTGAGTTTGGACATTTTGCAACGAACCCCCTCCGGGTTTGGGTATTTATTTTTAGTCCAGAAAATTGTATTTAACGTTATATAATTTTGGAAAAATTGCAAGTAAGCCCTTGGACTTCTGTGTATTTACGTTTATGCACTTGCTAGTGTTGTATTTTTGCTTGGATGTTTGCATTCATTTCGTGCATCATTTTAACTCGAAAAATTACCAAAAAAATTACCCTAGCTTATGTTGCATTGTAGTTTAACGCTATATTTTTTGTTTGCATTTTTATTGCATTTTCATATTTATTAAAAATAAAAAACATGCATTTTCAACACTGTTTGCATTAGAAAATACATAAAAATTATAAAAAGTCTTCTAAAAATTCCAAAAAAATTATACTATTTGTGTATTAGCTTATTTTTTTTCTGACCAAAAATCATTAAAAATTTCAAAAGGAAACCCCTAAAAAAGCAAAACACCAAAAATCTTCATAAAAATCTTAAAAATTAAACAAAAATCCTAAAAACACAATTTTACTTTCTGAATTTTCCTTATGTTGTTATTTTTATTTTAAAATTAATTTGAGGAAGTATTGATTCTGTTTGATATTTTTCATCCTTATTTTAATTTCAGCCAATAACTTATCTCACTGTTTACTAGTATTTTTGCCCTTAAAAATACCAAAAGGAATTAGAAAAAATCTAGAAATATCACAAAAATATTAAAACAATATAAAAATCAAAAGAACATTCAATTTCCTGTATTTTGAGCATTTTCACCTATTTTTATCCTTCTCTTATCTCTAGTGTACATATATATTCCTTATATACATTATATCTTTATTAAAAGAAAAAGAAAATATAAAAATATAAAAAATAAAAATAAAATACAAAATCAGTAAATTAAAAACCAAAATATAAAAATATAAAATCAAAAATTAAATAAAAAAATATATAAATTTCAAAAACCCACAAAATTTTGCATATTTGAAGGCAATCGATCTTACATTCACACTCTGTGCATTTTTGCCTTGTTCTATCTTGTTTGCTTCCTGAGTTCGACACTCTACACATACTTGCACTATACACACTTATTGTAGAGTTATAATAAATTTTAACTCCACCTTGCTTCTCATTGTTTGATTGATACTGTGGGTTAATTGTTGACTTAATCGGGATTTGCTGAGGGTCGCCGCAGCGACTCAGTCTCCGCCTTGTGTGAGACATTTAGACCCTCGTATCTCTCGGTTAATCAAGTACCTGCATCAAGAGTCAGTTAGATATCAACCCATTAGAGAAAGGATTGGCATCTCCTTCTCAAGCTGGAGATCACCTGTTAATAATCATTTGATTGTGCTTGATGAGTCCTCAATCTAACTCTTTAAATATTCATCCATGCACAACCCTTTATGATTCAACAATTGAATTAATGGTATATGATTATTAAGATGGCCATGGTACATAACCCTAATTGTATTAAGGGACCTATTATATAAATTAATTAATCTTTATTTCAGACCAGGGAATGATATTTGTAATAACATTTATTGCATAATGGTTTGTCATGGGCTTGTATGTCCAACATAAAACATCTCAAGGATCTTAATATTTCCCTAATTTTCCATTATATACATGTCGTGCTTATGAGGTTGAGAGCTTTGGGTGATAGATGGGATTCATATAGAAAAATGCCTTGAATCACCGGCACATTTGCTATCCAATTTCATTTTGTAAATAGATCTTGGTTGATCCTTTAGTGCATGGTTTTGAATCGGATTAGGTTCTGTTTATCGGTTATCCCTATATATCAATTGTTCCAATACATCGAGTTATTTGCACAAATGATAAATGCAGATCTACCCATCTTAATTTGTGAGGACTTATTAATGTGTCATTTCGTTATTGGTAGATGAATCACAATTTCTCAAAAAGATTGCTTAAATGATTAATCAACTAAATGCTATTAAGGCGGTCAAATTTATTTTACTTGAGCAACCCAAGGTTGAAATCAAGGAGTCTACTGTCTCGCTAGGTTAATTTTCAAATCATTTTGGTGTTAGGTTTTCCAGGTGAATATTTTTAGTATTCTTATGCAATTATAAGTGAGATGAAAACGCAGAATGACTATTTATTTGGTCAAATTAGCATAAAGTGAAAAAATCTCAATTAATATGAAAATTAGTTCAAAAATATAGAAGGCTAGTTTTCTTAATTTATTTATTGAATGACAAAAGCAGGAAACATTTTTTATATTTTCATGGCATAATATGCATGCATGAAAAGCAACATTCTTTATGGGCTTTATGACAATTTTCATGCAATTGACATGCAAAAATTATGAAAATCGGATAGTAGGTTAAAAATAATGAAACTAACCTACTATACTTTTTTGGAATTTTTGGATGCAAAATAAATTTTCTATGAATTAAATAATACATATAGTGTGATTTTCATTAAATTAAATTTGTAAATTATCAAACCTAATTTTTTCCAATAATAAAATTATCTTAGATACTTAATAAAGATGTATCTAGGAAAAAAAATCTAGATCCTAAAAATACTATGTTCATATTCAATTAAAATTTATTTACAGATATCACAATATAATTTTATTTAAGGAGAATATGTGTGCATATTAAATGATTTTTGAGCACATGTCAAAACATAATTAATTACAAAAAGTATTTTTTGATTAATTTTTGGAGCAAAGGATGATTTACTATGAACTACGGAATCTTTGATGTGTAAAATAGACATTTCACACACTTAAACCATTTTAATAAAAAATTTCAACCCCATAAAAATGCAAAATGAATCACCACATAATAGAGAATTAATTGTTATCCATAATGTAACTTTTGAATTGAAAATTGGTAATAAATGACTATTTAAACAAATACCCAAATACAAGGGGCGCACTTGTAATATTAAGAAACTATTAGATAAAGAAATAATGCAATACAATGCCTCTTTAATTACCTAAACCCTCAACGAGATTTATACAATTTTTCCATGCACACATGTGTTGTGCATGTGATTTCTTACTGGCGGGGGCTCATACACAATTCTTTGAATGGAGGGGGCTAAACTACAAAATTCACATGGTTGCACGTGCGAGGAACCCGACTGTCTAGGTTTGGATGATGCCTCGATGCAACCCTCCGAGTGTCTATCGTTGGTGCTTCGCTTGCATCTAAGGCACGTGGCTCGGATTCATGGTTCGGGTTCGATCAAGGATGTCTGTTGAAGATCGATCCATCGACAACTATTTAGGTGTATTTGTATGGCTTGGATGCTACGAGTTCTTGATACAAACACGTTCTAAAACTCCGACCTAGGGGTTTCGTTAGCCATGTGAGTCTGAGACGAACCATTCCTACAATAAATGCTATTGTAATACTTAATTTATCAATAAATGTTATTGATTCTTTTACTCCCTATCTGATATTAAATGAATGAATGCAGTATAAGACCCCTCTGTACAATTAGGGTTATGTACCATGGCCATCTTAATGATCATATAGATGTTAATTCAATAATTGAATCATAGAGGATGGTGCTTGGATGAATATCTAAGGAGTAAGATTGAGGACCCATCAAGCACCATCAAATGATTGTTAAGAGATGATCCCTAGCCTGAGTAGTAGATGGCAATTCTTTATCATTAGGCTGATATCTGACTAACCTCTTGATGCAGGTCCTCTGCAAGGGAATAGAGATTCAGAGGTATCGGATTAGTTAGGTTACAGAGTTGACTTAACGAGATCAAGATAACCAAAGTCTTATGTTGTATATTGTCATGATATAGGAACACATCCTCTGTCCAGAGACAAATGTGTTACTATTTGCTTACGTGTGTACATTTGGTAGACAATAGGTTGATGACCTAGCCAAGGTCTATACACTGGCGAGCTAGTGTGCTTATGAGGGCATATGAGTAATACGATCTCTCAAAGGGATCATACATGTTCACTTGTGAACTGAAAAGACATGAGCTCACTCATGAGGTTTTAAGACCAATCAAATTTCATGCATGGTCATCGTGCTTTGGAAGCATGATAAGAATTCGTAGGTATGATATATGCTTTTGGAAAGCATATGATCGATACCGACTCCCAATGACCAAGATTGAGAAACTTGATGATGAAACCCTAAAGATGACAATATGAAATTGATTTATACATTTAGGTTTATCATATATCTTTCAGTATGCAAGATGTATAGGTATTAGGAATACATGGGGGTGATGTGATCATAAACGATTGTATAACCACGTCGCTTCCATTCTGAGGGAGTGATGAAACATGTCTAGATTTTAGTTACTACTCTCAATAGAGAAGTAATCTGATCTTGGTCCAAGTGTTGGACTTTGATCTAAATGAGATTCAGATGCAATTAAAAGATTAGATTTACGACCTTGATTTTATCAAGCATCTATGAGAGGTCCATGGGATCTGGATTTGAGATGTGATCTTAATATCTAAGTCACTATACATGGAACGTACAATCCTCCTTTCCTTATCTCCACGTATCTGCAGAGAAAGCACATTATTCTTGAAGGAGCTCAAGAATAATTCCATAGTTGAATTATATCTAAGCATTGAAAAATGGATAATTAAATGTCATTTAGTTTTTATGAATAATGTGAATTTGATTCATATTATTTGAATGTGTGAGAATGATAATCCAGTATAATTAAATATGATTTAATTTTTATGGATATGAATAATGTGGAAAGCATTATCCAAATTATTCATAATATATTACAAATGTGATTCATAATGTATTATATATAGCTTATTATGATTTATATTTGTTGATTAATTATTAGTGTGAATTGGATTCACATTGGATTATTATATGAAAATGTAAATCACATTTTATTTTGTCTTGTGAATGTGATTCATGAATTTCCAATGGAAAGATTGCAATATTCACAAAATAATTATGAAATTATTTTTGTTGAATAATTACAACAAGTGTTGTTGTAAATCTTGGAGTTTGCCAAGGAATAATGCAATCTCATGAGATTGCACCCTTCCATGTTGGAAGGGTGGACGACCACCCAACCTTATAAGGAAAGGGTAGTCGTCCACTCTATTATATGGAAGAGTGTAATCTCCATTCTATTATCTCCATGCTTAATTGATTTAATTTTAGGATTAAATTCTATTGATTTATAAATATATATTTAATTAAAATTAATTAATTGTTGTCGTGTTTTTACTACAAAATCTTGGCCATTGAAAGAAGCAGAAATCAATCTCATCCATTGATTATATGTAGTCCATAGATTGTGATCCATGGACTCCCAAAGTACTATATAAGAAGAGGCACCCCTTGCTCTTCAAGTTACAAAATCTACTGCGACAACAAGCTCTCTCTCTATCATTCTCACGTCCACTCTCTCTCTCTCTCTCTCTGGGTGGCCATCCATCCAAACCCTAGAGAGAAGACACCATCACCGCATCGTTGTTGTGTCTCCATGACTACCCTTGGTTCTTCGTATTCTTTGGTGCACTCCGCTCGCAAAGAAAATGTACGATCTTGTGTGATGAGATCAGGAGTTCTTTTCTTATATCAACTATTTATATTGCGAGAAGAACGCGATTCATCCTCGCGCTCGCACGCATCTCCTCCATAGATCCGACTAGAGAACAGAGCTCTCTTCTCTTAGAGTCTTGATCGCAACCACACTATAAGAGGTATTCCTTTATATATTTATGTGGTTATATGAAACGATCCAAGAAGTATTCTTGGATCATGTGGTTTCATCGCATGAATTTTTTTAACTTCTGTTGCATCGAGCAACTAGTGCGACTAGTCGCTCTTGATTGTATGTGATACAATCCACACACTTCCATGATGTGCTTAAGGATTCTTCCATATCCTACAAGTGGTATTAGAGCCTTATGTTGGAGTTTTTGGATGCGATCCATAAACCTAGGAAGACTTGGGTTCATTAGTGTTTGCAAAAATTTTATCGTTTTTCATTTTCGCATCCTTGTTTAGTGAATATTTTTGGCCCTGTTAAAAAATGTTTAAACACAAAATTATCACATTTATGATGTTCTACATTGAATAAGGAAACATGGGATTTGAGTTTGCGTGATTTGGAATCAAATTGCTCAAGTTATGATCTTTTTAATGAACATGTATCTACTGTTCCGGGGATGGCGAATCTTGACATAATTAAAGAGTTAGTTACTATTTTGAAACTCCTAAAAATACATGTTAATCACATGAATTCTATTGCAAATCAAATTAGCAAACTTTGAAAAAAAACTATTTTTGCATGATTTAGATTTAAATTGATTGAGATATGCTAACTTTAGTAAGTGAGGATCACTGTTGGAAATTACATTCCTAATCAAGAACCTTATGATCATCATTTAATCAATTAGTAAAATTAATGGTTAATTTCCTGAAATAATTATGGATAAATATTTGATGATAATCATATGCTTAAATGACATTGTTTTTTATCTAGATCACAATTAGTTACTCAATCTACTCTCCAACTAACGAACTTGCTTGAATAGGATTGAGAATTTGTTTAGAAAATTTCCTTATAATAAAAACTGATTTTGATTATTATTATATAATATAACTTTGATTGAAAAACCGATTATTATCTCAAGTACAAAGTGATCAATTTGGCATTATCTTTGCTTGAGGCGGATATGGTGTCTAGTCAGAGAGCATTGGGGTAGCAGCTTGCACCGTGTGCGGTCTGTCCCACTCCCGTCGATATTGTTCATGACAGCATGTACGGAAGGAATAATGCTTGAGAGATCATAATGTATTGTCTAATTATTAAAATTCTAAATAATGCGTACTTTGAGATAAAACCATCCTTTCAAGTTAAAAACAAGTTATCGATAGAATTGGATTGATAAATGATTTAATATTATTGAAGTAATTATATCCAATAAAAATACTATATTATGAATAGATGTGTATTTTCCTTGAAAGAATTAACTATATAAATGTGATTCATGATAATTATTTAGAATTTGAATATGAGGTGGAGTATCACACAAGTGACATCCATGCTCTCTCGTCAAGGTGAAGGGTTTCGTCGCCAGGGGTTGTATGTAGAAGATGCATGTATGAAGTGACAACTCCTGCATGCAAGCGTATCTGTATGGTGCTCTTTGCTTCTCGAAAGAGTAAGGCTATATACGTAGTGACCCCTTGTCAGGTCTTCATATTATTAAGGTGATATTGGATTGCACATAACGAGTACTAATCATATTGATGGTTGGTTCAGTTAACGACGGGTCAACAACACCTTAGGGGTGGTGGGTGTAGGTGTTAAAGACCGAATTGGGAAACACAAGTTGGACTTGCAAGGCAGAATATGTTCCTGCTTCTCTTTATCCAGTTACAAGTTCTCATATTATTGGGATGCGACAAAGGTAAAAAGGAGATCCTAGCTATTCCTATAGATATAGCGGTAAGTATGTTTATTGCTTTGAAAGTGATTAAGGGAATGAACTTCCGAAGTTGAAAGGGCAAGACTAATTTGATTAAAAATTCCTTAATCAAAGTTTTTAAATTGAATATATAATCAATTATATTTATAATATAGTGCATTCTTAATTTCAGAAAACGAAGTCCACGAACCCACTTACTAGGCTCCTGGAGATCAACCAGTTGACCGAATCAAATTATTCGGATTGGATTCGAAATTTGGATCTTGTCTTTTCTATTGAGCGCATTTCCTATATACTATCAAAGGACAAGTACACATACCTAAAAACTCTGAAAGAAATTTCTTTTGATGAGAAATATGATGAACACCATAATTTGGCAAGGTGTTACATTTTGGGTTCAATATCCAATGTGTTGTAGAAGCAACATGTGGAGATGTACACTTGCCACGCTATTATGGTGAATCTGAGAGAAATGTTCGGTGACGTAAACCACACATAGTGTTATAATATAATGAGAGAGATTATTCGTTGCAAGATGCAGGAGGAGACCTCTATCAGAGAACACATACTAAAAATGTTTAGGTAACTTTCTGAGCGGAAACCCTATGAGCTGACATGGATGCAGATATGCAGGCTGACTTTTTTCTGCTATCTCTCCCTAAGTCTATCTAAAAAAAATTTTCACGTTCCACATGAGCAAAGTAGATTATACTAAAGTTGGGTTATTGGCTGCATTAAAATCTGCTAAAGATGTAGTGAGGAAGGGTGGCCCCTCTGGTAGTGCAATGGTTGCACAAGTCAAAGGAAAGCATGGTCAGAAGCAAGGTTCTCGGAAGGGTCCGACCTAGAAGAGAAAGAAGAAGAGTCAAGGCGTTGGCTCGTCTTCCAATGCATCCACGTTGATAGCATCGAAGAAAATCGACATATGTAACCACTGCAAGAAGCCATAGCACTGGAGGCATAACTCCCCGGAATAGCTGAAGTTTGTCGACAAAGGTAAAACCCCTGTATGTATGAAATCTACTTTCATCATTGAAACTAATTTTCTCGTTGGGCAAGAAGGAAGTTGGGTTGTTGATTCCGGTGGTTCTGTTCATGTATGCAATTATTTACATCTATTTCAAGAAACTAAGAATCTCGATGAAGGGGAGATAGTCATCCAGATGGGATCTGATGTAAGTGTTGCAGTAGTCACCGTCGGGACCGTCGACTATCGTTATCTAGTGGAAGAGTCCTTATACTTAAATAGTGTCTTTATGTTCCTAAAGTCAGAAGGAATCTTATATTTGTATCTAAGATTGTTAGAAGCGTATATTCATTCTTTTTTTGTAATAAACTAGTCATAAATCATTATGATAAGTATATTGCGGATGGTATTTTGACTTCTGGTGGACTCTATGAATTGTGCATTGATGAATATGTCATGAATGTTACAACCACTAATAAAAACCCCAAAAGATCCAGAGAGGATGGAAATCATTCGAATATGATTTGGCATCAACGACTTGGTCATTTATCTATTGATAGGATTAATAGATTGATAAAGGATGGACCCTTAGATTTTCTATAGGTTCAATCTTTACCTAACTGCTAACATTGTATTTGAGGTAAAATGACTAGGACACCCTTCCGCAGCAAGGCTACAAGATTCGGGGGTATTCTTGACCTAATACATACAGATGTATGTGGTCCCTTCAGTACCACGACTCGAAATTGATATCGATATTATTTGACGTTTATTGATGACCATTCGTAATATGAGTTTATCTTCCTATTACATCATAATTCTGAAATCTTTCAAAAGTTCAAAGAGTTCAAGGCATTGGTTGAGAACCAAAATGATAGGAAGATTAAACGGATTCAATTTGACTGAGGTGTCGAGTACCTCTCAAATGAATTCAGAGAATATATTAAAGAGAATGGAATTGTCTCCAATCTTACTCCTCTCAGAACCCCCAACTTAATGGTGTTGCTGAAAGATGCAACAGGACCATCATCGATATGGTCTGTTCAATGATGAGTAAAGCACGTTTACCTCTTTGTTTCTGTATCTTTCAAAAGTTCAAAGAGTTCAAGGTATTGGTTGAGAACCAAAATGATAGGAAGATTAAACAGATTCAATTTGGCTGAGGTGTCGAGTACCTCTCAGATGAATTCAGAGAATATATTAAAGTGAATAGAATTTTCTCCAATCTTACTCCTCTCAGAATCCCCAACTTAATGGTGTTGCTGAAAGATGCAATAGGACCATCATGGATATGGTCCGTTCAATGATGAGTAAAGCACATTTACCTCTTTGTTTCTGAAATCTTTCAAAAGTTCAAAGAGTTCAAGGCGTTGGTTGAGAACCAAAATGATAGGAAGATTAAACAGATTCAATTTGACTGAGGTGTCGAGTACCTCTCAGATGAATTCAGAGAATATATTAAAGAGAATGGAATTGTCTCCAATCTTACTCCTCTCAGAACCCCCAACTTAATGGTGTTGCTGAAAGATGCAACATGACCATCATGGATATGGTCCGTTCAATGATGAGTAAAGCACGCTTACCTCTTTGTTTCTGGGGATATATAGTAGAGACTGCAATATATATCATGAATAAGATTCCTGGCAATTATATCCTAAGATTCCTCATGAGCTCTGGTATGGAATTAAAAATAGTCTTAATCACTTGAGGGTTTGGGGTTGCTTGGTCCATGTGAAGAATGTGGATGCCAGTAAGCTAGAGTCTCGCTCTCGTGAGTGTTACTTTATTGAGTATGTTAAAGATGGTATTGGATACCAGCTTTATGACCTTGAGACTCAGAAGGTTTTCGTCTTCAGAGATGCGAGATTTATGGAGGATGACTTCCTTAAAGGTCAAGACAAAAATAAAGTAGAGGAACTCATTGAGTCCCCTGAGGATTCTAAACTTCCAGACCCAGACACTGAAGATATAACTAAATATGAAACACCCATACCTCTTTAAAGGAGTTCGAGGATGGTTGCACCACCTGAAAGATATGGATTCCATGTGTCAGGTGCAACTGACAATGATCCTAATTCATATGATGAAGCGCACGCGGATCATGACATGGATAGATGTATGCTAGCAATGAAGTCAGAGATTGACTCCATGCATAAGAATGTGTATGGACCTTAGAGGATCCATCTGAAGGGGTAAAACCCATTGGTGTAAATGGATATTCAAGAGAAAGAGGGGACATGATGGGAAAATAGAGACTTTTAAGGCACGACGCGTGGCCAAAGGCTATTTACAGAGAGAAGGAATCGACTACGATGAGACGTTCTCTCCCGTGGCCATGCATAATTCCATCAGGACACTGCTAATTATCGCTCGATCTCTTGACTACGATATCTGGCAGATGGACGTCAAGATAGCTTTCCTCAATGGATACCTCAAGGAGGATATATGTATGTGTGTGTGTATGTGTGTGTGTGTGGAGCAGCCCAGGGCTTCATAACTGAGGAAAGTAAAGTATGCAAGCTGAAGAAATCCATCTACGGATCAAACAAGCTTCTCGTAGATGGAACACCAGATTTGATGAAACCATAAAGACATGATTTTGTGCAGAATCCTGATGAACCTTGTACGTAAAAGAAGCTTAGTGAGAGTGCCATTGTGTTCATCATTATTTACGTAGATGACATCCTTATCGTTGAGAATGATATAGGATAATGACCACTGTTAAGATTTGGCTGTCCCATACTTTTGAGATGAAAGATCTTGGAGAAGCCTCTTACATCTTGGGTCTGAAGCTGTTCAGAAATCGAGAAAAGAGGATATTGGGATTATCACAATATGGTTACATTAAGAAAATTCTTGAACGTTTCCGTATGGAATGTTCCAAGAAAGGTCTCCTCCCCTTAAGACATGATATCCATCTATCTAAAGGGATGGCTCCTCAAAGTGTTGAGTAAAAGAAAGCCAAGGCTGGATGCCCCTATGCATCACCTATAGGAAGCTTAGTGTATACCATGATATGTACTAGGCCAGATATCTGCCATGCAGTGGGAGTGGTAAGTTGTTACCAATCCTGTTATGGAGAACAACATTGGAATGCAGTGAAGAACATTTTCAAGTATAAAAAACGGACACAAGATTACATCTTGGTCTATGGAGATGGCGATCTCCAAGTCTTGGGATACACATATTCAGACTTCCAGTCGGATATTGATGATCAAAAGTCGACATTAGTATTTTGTATTCCTGTTGAATGGTGGTGCTCTGAGCTGGAGAAGCAAGAAGCATGACACTACAATAGATTCAAACAAAGAAGCCGAATACATTGCCGCATCTGATGCTGCAAAGGAGGTAGTGTAGTTGCACAAGTTCATCCTATAACGTAGCATAGTTTCCTCTGATATTCGCATCTCGTTACTTTGCGATAACATGAGAGCCATTGCCCAGACGAAGGAACCAAGGTGGCATCAAAAGAGCAAGCACGTGGAAAGGAAATACCTCATCATTCGAGAGATTCAAAAGCGTGGTGACATCATCATCACCAAGGTGGCCTCTACCGGCAACATTGCTGATCCTCTCACCAAACCTCCGACACAAAATGTTTTCGACCATCATGTAATGAGAATGGGTTTAAGGGTTGTACATGAATGGTTCTGAGGGCTAGTGGGAGATTGTTAGCCATGTGAGCCCAAGGCGAACCATTCCTACAATAAATATTATTGTAATATTTAATTAATAAATAAATTTTATTGATTCTTTCACTCCCTATCTGGGATTAAATGAATGAATGCACTATAAGGTCCTTCTGTACAATTAGGGTTTGTACCATGGCCATTTTAATGATCATATAGCTGTTGATTCAATAATTGAATCATAGGGGTTGGTGCTTGGATGAATATCTAAGGAGTTAGATTGATGACTCATCAAGCACTGTCAAATGATTGTTAAGAGATGATCTCCAGCCTGAGTAGGAGATGACAATTCTTTCTCATTAGGCTTATATCTGACCGACCTCTTGATGTAGGTCCTCTACATGGGAATAGAGATTCGAAGGTATCGAATTAGTTAGGTCAAAGAGTTGACTCACCGAGATAGAGATAACCAAAGTTCTATGTCGTATATTGTCACGATATAGGCATACATCCTCTGACCAGAGACAGATGTGTTACTATATGTCTAATTGTGTACATTTGGCAGATCAATTGGTTGATGACCTAATAAGATCTATACAAGGCGAGTTGGTGTGCATAAAAGGGTATATGAGTAATATGATCTCTCAAAGGGATCATATAGGTTCACTTGTGAACCGGAAGACATGAGCTCACTATTGACACAACTCTCTCAGGTTTTTAATTACAAAATGGGAATTAATTACAAGTGTCGTTACATCTCAATCAAGCATCAAACAAAAACTATTTATTCTCAAGCACAAATAAATCCAAAAAGGTCGCAAGAGAAATTTTTCTATTTAATTTACCTATATAGCAAGAGGATCGAACTTAGGGAGGCTACAAATCCAGAGAGTTATTCCAATAATAGTAAAATCAATAAAATAATAAGGAATTTCAATGCAAACTATCTTGGTTTTTATGAGATTTTTATATTTTTATATTTTTTTAGTATATGATTTTTAGTTTTTAACGATTTTTATTTTTGCAAATTTTAAATTTTCAGGAAAATAATCTTCAAACAATTCATATAAAATAATAGATAGTTTTTTTAAATAAGATAAAAATGATAAAAAATGTCCAAATAAAATATGTGTTTTATACTTTTTATAATGTTTTTGGTGATTTTTGGATGATTTTACGAATTTTTAAGATTTTTATAATGAATAAAAACATAGAATAAATCAAACAGTAAACATACATGACTATTTTGCAATTTAATAATAGAACATAAGCTAAAAAAATTACTAGATTTATTTTGCTTAAAAGCTATAATGAATTATCTACAAATAGGAAGTGGAATCACTATTTTTTATTTTTCTGCAATTTTCTATGCTTTTTTGTAAGGTTTTTAGTATTTTCATTTTTTTGGATTTGAAAATTATTTAGTAGATGAAATTTGCATAGAAAATAAAACACATAAAAAAACTAATCTATTTTTAGAATTTTTGATTCAATATTTGAATTTTTTTATTAATTCTCAAATTTCATACAGTGAAAAGTGCAATGTTTTTTATTTTTTAATAATAGCAAATGGAATTAGAATGCAATGAAAATTTTATATAATGATCGGGCATAATAGGAGTCTACACAAAATTCTGTAGAATTTTCAGAGCGATGAAAACATATATTTCAATCAAATAAACATACAATTTTAAAGTTTGGAAATGAAAGACTGAATTACAATTTTTCATTTTTTACATTAAAATATAATAATAAATAAACTAGAGGGCAAAAGTTTGCAATTTACACAGGTGGGGCGTGCAAAGCACGCGACTTGAACTGGAGGCAGCGAGCTTAATAGCAAATTTGAAATCTTTGGAGGGCCGGATTGTAGTTTACCCAAATAATGTAGGAATTTCAGTGGGGTCTTCGTTCTATTCCACACAAAGGGGGCGATTGATAGTCGACGATGTGATCTTCGGAGGATTGGTTGGCGATGGAGGTAACATGGTCGATGGAGGGCCTCATACGGGATGTTCAGGAGAAGCAGCGTCGCAATCTTCCTTCGAGCAGTGTCGTGCCTTATCGATGGAGCAGGGTTGCTAGGTAACACACTCCCAGGTCGGATGTGTGGTGGTCGTCTCTGAGATTTAGACGGCAGTGTGCGGCAACTGGAGGAACTCATACGGGGTGCTGCTACGAAAGGTGATGACGCGTAGGCTGGTGGAAGCGCTTATCCAGGGGATCTGGAATGACGATGATGGTAGGCATTGGTGCTCCTCCTGGAAAGGTTGAGTAGGTGAAGATAGAGGACGGAGATACTCACCGGTGGTCTGCGAGTTCCTAGCAGTGAAGGGGAGACACACACCCTTCGTCGATGGTGAGGGAAGATCACAGTGATGGCGGGTGCTATCGAGTCAGCGCGATGAAGCTCCTAAAGTGGTGGTTGGAGCTATGTTCGTTGGAGCTCGGGCGCTATAAGCAGAGATGTAGGAGTAGCTCCGCCCAATATGGTGGTGGTTTGAGGAGCACGCGATGGAGGGCAGACGGAAGCGCCTACAATGCTACCCCAAATTTTTATTTTTTTATTATTTTTTGTAATTTTTCAACAACAGTAAATGTAGTTTTTTCTTTTTTTTTTAAATCTTGTATACCTGCAATAAAATAGAATATACAAACCGACTCGAGCAGAATGGCTTGATCCCAAAATAAAGCATGAATTAAATGAATGGAAGATAGATCCAACGGTTGTGATGGGAGATCCGTGTCTCGGTCATCGTACATGATCGGAGGTTATAGATTATATGACAGAATGTGAAGCAAAGGAAAATCGAAGTTGGAGATGAATCAATAGAGTCGGATTTAGAATTTTGATTTAAAAGAATTAACTACGATTAAGCTCTATGATTGAAAATTGATAAAAATTACAACGAAGTTAACTATGAATGATCATCTACGATTAAGATCAAATATAAAATGAACGATGGAACTTACCACAGAGTGGATAAATGCCGTAATCGCCACGACGAATGTCATCTCCTATCATCGAACGGCTCAAAGGTTGGGCGCCATTCTTCAACAAGATTTCTCTCAGAAAAGTAGCTCCTCCCCAAAAGATTGATCAAGAAAAAAATGAAGGAGAGGAGCTCAATAAAAAGGAGAAGAAATAAAAAAAAGGAAAATATGTATAAAAAAGAAAGGTGTTTAGTGGTTGTTTAAATAAATAAATTAAATTAATAAATTAATAAATTAATTTAAAATGAAATTCGTAATTATGTACAATAAATAAAATAATTTATTGAAAAAAATTAATTAGCGACATTAATGGTGGTTATTTAAGGTATACATTGAAATCTTATATACGTAGTAGGTTTTCAAATCAAATAATTTAAAATAAATCAAAATTTCGTAATTATATTAGTTTAATTAATTAATGTTAGATATATATTTTTTTGATGTTTTTTATATAGGGAGGTTAATTTCATACAAATCATATATACATAATGTACATTATACACATTTACAAATAATGAAATAATTATATAGGATATATTTAAAATTATTTACTTTAAATTACTGTGAAAAATATTTAAAATTATTAAAAATATAATATGCACTAAAATAAAGAAAAAATTAAATACAATAAATGGTAAAATTGTAAAAGCAACCCCGAAAAATTGAATTTTCAACCGTATCTCTAAAAATTATGAAATCATAGCCATTTTAAAAATAATTTAATTTAGAATACAATGGAAATGAGTTTGATTCGATTTGAGTTTGTATGGAGTCGAAATTGATCTTTCAATTGTCCCTTTACAGCCTAATCTGAGTGTGGATACTTTTACTCCATACATGGTTTTACTTTACAATCAGTTTTATTATTTAGAAAAAATTTTATTTACAACTTTTGTTAACAAATATTTTTAATTTTAGGTCAATTTATATAAAAAAAAGTGTCAGTTTTATACAAATATAGAAAGAATAAATTCTAGTTAAAAAGGAAAAATATTTACACATTATTTTTGGACTTTTGGATTAAAGACCCTATCTCCCCTACTTTATTCTTGGTCGATCAAGTCAAGTATTAACCTTCTCTCAGGGTTCAGGTCAGTCTGCATTATTTCATAAATACATCCTTTATTTTAATTATTTTATTTTATTTGCCTTTTCTTTTCTTCTTTATTTTTTTGGATAGAAAAAGTGTTAAAAATGAATAATGAACAAATACATGCAAAATGGCAACTACATGAAAGTAGTGGGTATTTACAGGTATTTGACTATGGAAATAAAGCTAAAATAAAAGAATAAAGGTGATGACTCATGAATTCATCATTCCCCTATACTTTACCTTTGCTAGTCCCTTAGCAAGCACTTATTTGGAAAATAAGTGAAAACAAAAATAAAGAAAAGAAAAAGGAAAGAACTTAGAACAATGTTGACTTTTAAACTTATACTCATAACATTGGAGTATAGAGCTCGGTCAGACCTTTGGATTGTTAGTGTGGCAGAATCTTAATGGGAAATGGATTTAAAACGTAACAGACTCTAAGTTCCACAAGACTCTTATTCAGGTCTCCTCAATAGTTAGGTCAGAACAAGTCTACACACAAATTCTTATGACTATGGATCTTTACTTGTACGGTGTAAGTGAAATATAGCTCCTCATCTCAAAAGTAGCAAAGAATCAACCTCTCTCACAAAGTAACTCTAGTCCCCACATTTAGCAACTCTTTCCTCGAGGAGTGAGGATATTCCCTTCTAAGTTCAAGTACAACCAACTCAAGAAGATGAGTATGAGAAAAGAATGGACGGTAACCTGTGTAGCTACCTATCCTTGGATGCATGAACAGTGTAGCCAAGTCATCTGCTGCAAGATTAAAAAAAAATATTTTGAAGCTCTCTTTTTTTTATACTTGTATATACACTCTGACATGCATTTTACTTTTCAATCAGGCTTGCTCACTTTTGGAGATTCTGCTTTTTTTCTTTCTTTTTTTTCAAATATATACAAGGTGCAACATGTACATGAGGAGTTTTTCCTCTAGAGATAGTAGACTATCCCTCTTTTGAAGCATTATAGCAACCATATAGCTTCTTGTCTTTAGACCTCTTCGTGACTATACTAGGTTGAGATGCACTTCCCTCCCTAGAGGAGAACGGGATATTCCTCCTAGATGTATTACCTCGTATGCTACTCCGAGCCAAAAGATTCTGCCTCCTTACTACTTCCTCCATGAAGAGATACGAGGAGAGTGCTTGTCCAACATAAGCCATGGTCTAGAAGACTCATGTGTGTGTTGTTAAATATTCTACTTAGACTAATCAAGATGACATGTGAACATAGTCTATTGGACTCAAACAATTAAGTTGTTAGGATCTAAAAAGCCTTAGTTCCATTTCTTATAAAGTTCCTCTGAAATTAAGTGGACTAAGGTCCAACCAAGCTCCATTATTCAATTTTATTCCATACTTGGTTTAAACGTCAATATTATCCAAAAAATTATACATGCAAATGCAAGAAAATATGTACAATGCAAAGAAAATAAAGTAAAATCTTTTTGTGATCAATTTTCTAATTTTTAAAATTTTTATGTATTTTTGGAAAAAATGATGCGCGTGTAAAAAGAGTTTTTTGGAATTTTTTATGTAAATTTTAATAGACTTTTGGTTTTGTAGTTTTTAAGGGTTTTTAAAGGGAAAAGGGTTAAAATATATACAAGTATATATGTAGACTATACAATTTTTTTATAAGAGGATTTTTTTATTTGTTTTCTTTTGTTTTTGTTTTTTTGTTTATTTTTTGTTTTGATATACAGAAGATGATCAAAGTCTATATACACTTTTTCTCATTTATATACATATCCCAATAATAAAATAATTACAATTTTAAAAGTATGAGTTATGTCTAAAATATATATAATATATAGAACACCCCCTATGCTTAGCTCGAACAATGTCCTCAAAGTGATCGTAGAGAGACAAAGGAAGACATAACTCATGCTGAGTATGGGGAAGTGAAAAGAATACTATGCTACACGATGAATGAAAGAATAAAATCAATAGGAGTCTGTGATCCCCAATACTTAAGATCGAGTAATCCTAAGTATAGAAGACTGTACACAAGGGGACTACCGAGTGATAGGATGTACATATATTACTTCTCCTATACTTAGGGTAAAATATCCCTAAGTATAGGTAGCAAAACATAGGTAATATAATCAAATGGATAATCAAAAGTCTGACACCTCCCTATACTTAGGGTAAAGTGCACCCTAAGTGTTGCATAATCATGAGATGAAGATGGGGTGTTTAGACAGAAAGAATGAATAATATAGAAAGAATGGATCTACATAGTTGTGGAGTGGAAGTGATAATCAGGTATGAGATACAGGTGATGTGAGTCAAAGATCACATCTCATACAAAATGAATAGGGGCAACGTTGACGATTAGCGGATCATGATCAAGATATGGCTTCAGGCTAACCATTGACTCGAAAGGTGGAATCAGATGACAACTCAGATGTATCAATGCTTCCGTTATCGTGCACCTTTTTGATCAAGTATGGTGATTTCCATTTACTCTGTAATTTCCCTGGAAATAATCTCAACCTTGAATAAAATAGCCTTACTCTCTGATTCAACTCAAACTGTTTATGGATGATATGAGAATCATGCCATATCTTCACTTTATCCTTATACTGTCAGCTGCTTGAGAAGGCTATATCTCTCAACTCCTCCAGGGCTGCCAATTCTACTATCCTATGATCACCTACACTCTTGGGGTCTAATAATAACTCAGTGACTTCCCAAAGTGACTTGTGCTTTATCTCAACTAGTAAGTGGCATGACTTGCCATAAACGAGTCTGAAAGGAGATGTACCCAAAGGGGTTTTTGAAGGAGGTCTTATAGGCCCACAAGACCAAGTCCAAAAGCTATGACCAATCCTTTCAGTCTGGGTAGACGATAAGATAGTCTTTATCTCCCTATTTGAAACCTCAACAAGATTATTAGTCTATGGATGGTATGGTGTAGCAACTCTATGGTCAATGCTAAACTCGTTAGCAATAGCACTCACCTTTTCATTGATAAAATGAGTCCCTCCATCTGAAATCAAGACTCAAGATACATCGAATGTGAAATGATATTCTTCCTCAAAAATTTGCAAATAGTATTTACATCTACAGCTCAGGCGGGGATGGGCTCAACCTAACGACTAACATAATCCACAGCAAGCAAAATGTACTCAAATCCCTGACTCTTAAAAAAATGGGCCCATGAAAATGTATGACCCATGCATCAAAGACCTCACAAAAGTAATGGGATGCATCGGTATCATATCTCTCTATCCACAGGTGCTCACTTTCTGACAGTTGGTACATCTCTTCACGAATTCATCTGAATCCTTCAAGAGAGTAGGCCACCAAAGGTCAGATTGAAGCACCTTTTGTGTTGTCTGTCTCCCATAATCATATCCTCCTGCCTCAAGCTTGTGGCAATAAGTGAGGAAGCTATGCTGCTCTTCTTGAGGAATACACCTTCTCCAAATGCTATCCCCCCTTCATGATAAAGAGTGGGATCCTCCCAATGGTACGACTTGGCCTTCGCAAGAAAGGTCTCAAGTCACTATCTAGGCCAACCTTGTGGAACTTTCTTGGTGACAAGATAGTTCACAATGTTGGCATACCATGGAAGCGAGGTGATTGCAAGGATCATTTCATCTAGGAATTTCTCTGTAATAGGTGTGATCTGATCTGAATCCTCAAGGTTATCTAAACGGAAGAGTGATTCGCCACCACATTTTTGACTCTAGGTTTATCCTTAATCTCATGTCAAACTCCTAGAGTAGAAGGATCCATCTAGTCAATCTGGCTTTGGCATCCTTCTTTACCATTAAGTATCATATGCTAGTGTGATTAGTATAATTAGTCACTCTAGATCCAAGAATGTAAGATCAAAACTTATGCAGAGCAAAAACTATAGCTAGCATCTCCTTCTCAGTTACAGTATAGTTCCACTAAGCGATATCCAAAGTACGGCTAGCGTAGTGAATGGAAAATGGTAATCCATCCCTCCTCTGTCGAAGCACAACACCTACAGCAAAATCAGAAGCATCCCTCATGATCTCGAATGGAGAGATCAATCGGGTGGTTGAAGGACAAGAGCCTGCACAACTAACCCCTTGAGAGCCTCAAATGACGGAAGAAACTTATCATCAACAAGGAACTCGATGTCTTTTGTCAACAAATCAGTGAGCGGTCGGGAAATCCTGCTAAAGTCTTGTATGAACTGTCAATAGAAACCGACATGCCCCAGAAAAGATCGCAGTTGTCGTAAATTGGACGGTGGATTGAGTTTCTTGATGATATCCACCTTGGTCGGGTTGACTTTCATGCCCTTGTTGGAGATGACATGGCCAAGGACCTTCCCTTGAGTCACTATGAAGTGACTCTTCTCCCAAGATAATATTATGTTGACCTCGATGCAATGCTGAAGTACTTGATCTAGGAAAGCAAGACAAGCATCAGACCCATCATCATAGACCGAAAAGTCATCCATTAAGACCTCTAAACATTCTCCTACCATGTCTGAGAAGATGGAAAGCATGCACCTTTAGAATGTAGTTGTGTCATTACATAAACCAAAGGGCATCCATCTAAAAGCATACGTTCTGAACGGATAGGTGAAGGTTGTTTTCCTCCTGGTCTTTAGGATCTATGGCGACCTGATTGTACCCCAAGTACCCGATTAGAAAACAATTAACTCTTCCTAGCTAACCTTTCGATGATCTGGCCAATAAATGTCAGTGGGAAGTGGTCCTTCTTAGTGGCCTGGTTCAATCGTCTATAGTCCACACATATACGCCAAGAAGTGAGTACTCGGATATGTATCTCCTTACCATACTCATTCACAACTATAGTGATTCCCGTCTTCTTGGACACCACATGAAGTGGATTAACCCATTTGGAGTCGGATATGTGGTAGATAAAATCGGCAATCCACCACTTCGATATCTCTTTCATTACTACATCTCGAAGGTTCAGCCTGCGTTAAAACTCCCATGACGGCTTGGCGTCATCCTCAAGATATATGTGGTGAGCGCAAAGAGCCGTTCTTATCCCCTAGAGATCATCTACACTCCATCCGATTTCCTTGCGGTTTCTTTCAAGAACCTCCATCAAGCGAGATTCGTGGTCTTCAGTTAAATCCGTTGAGATTATGATCGTGAACATGTCAAGCTCACCCGCATAAAATCTGTACTTCATCAATTATGGCAAGATCTTCAAATCTGGGCAAGTGGGAGCTGGTAAATCTGGCCTCTAAAATGTTTGAGTTAATGTAACCAAATCCTCATGTGAGAACTCTTTCTGAATATCTGAATCTGACGAAGGCAGCCCGGCTGGTGTGTCTATCGACTGAACTGGCTCTACCTCCATCGTTGTTGTCAGCTCTAAGGAAACCTGACACGGTAAATAGACATCAAAGTCCTGGCAATCAAAACTAGTGTCTGAATTCGAGGGATCTGAATCTGAATCACAAGAAATAAAATCTGCCTCGCTATCCTGATCGTGATCATCAGCCTCTAAGGTATCCTATGCCACGAGTGTGCTCTCCGAACTCTTATGAACTGTCATATGTGGCAGGCACTACAATCTCTGAAGGTGTGACAAGAGCTCATAAAATCAGATCTGCCAAACTTCTTCATCATCTGTAATCACAAAGTCGCACTCCTGGTGGACATCTAGCTTTACATTTGTCATCTGCTCTGAGTCGCTAGTCTGCTATGAGAAAGCTAAATCTATGGCTCTAGTCTCCTTGATCGTCTTTGTTTTTACACTTTCACCCTCGACACGAAAGTATACCTTCCCGCTATCATGGTCGAACACCACCTTGGATGTGGCCAAGAATGGTCGTCCTAAGATGATGGGGTTATCTGTCGCGGATTCAGGGATCTCCATGTCCAATAAAACAAAGTCCACAGGGAATTTCAGGTCCTGAATTGTGACGACAACGTCCTTAAGAATCCCTTCTGCCTCTTAACAGATCTAGAAGCAAACTGAAGGACTATCTTGCTCTGTCTAAGAGGGCCAAACTCAAATCGGTCAAGTAAGGTAGCCGAAAGGAGGTTAATTGAAGAACCACTGTCTAAAAGAGTGCGAGAAAACTGCTGCTCATGAATGTGGCATTTGATATAAGGAGCTCCTACATCAGGTCTCTTGGCTGGCAATTGGTTCTAGATAGCAAAGCAGGTGGCACAGGTAAGCACATGGATCTCTACATTGTGGTTCCTCTTCTTCTTGCGGATGGTGGTCTTCTCTCTCAAGTTCTTCTGGAAGAGAGGGATGTGCTCAAGTGTCTTCTGAAGAGTCATCTGTATTTGGAATATGCCTACATTTGTTTGTTGAACTCTGTCCGGTGTTTCATTTTGGATTTTCTCTTTTGGTCCCCTTTCCTAAGCGAAGTGCTTGAGGGAAGGGGATGGAGGGACCCTCTCTCAAGAGATGAGGGTTAGGAATAGGTTCCTGTGTATGCAATAGGCTAGAACCCATGCAAAGATCATCGAGAAACCTATATGGACTCACAGAAGATACAAAAACCTTTCTTTTATTCATATTTTTGATTTTCCATTTTTTTTGTTTTTCTATAACTATCCTGAGGTACATGACTGGACAACATAACAGAAGGAAACTTGGTGGCATCAGTACTACTGACAATATCTGAACTTGCGACATCAGTGGTGAGCATCCGATCAAATAGGGTTAAGTATCAAAATATATCAATGGTCATTGCGACTCCAATCCATCAACTAACTCAACGAGATGAATAAACCACTCGAGAAAAATCAATCAATGAAGAGTAATGTAAACGGTCTTCGCTATTTTATTTACCTGGTATAGCGACCAAGGTCGAACACAAGGAGCACGATTAAAGAACTTAGTAGTCAAATTTAGAAAATAAAGTATTTTTAGTGGTTTTTGATTTTTCAAATTTTTATTTTTAAATAAGGCACAATATGTACAAGGGAAGAAATATACACACCGCACTCTTTTTGTATTTTTTAAAATATTCAAAAATGCTCAGAAAATTTCAAAGAAAATATTTTTAGTTTTTTAATTTTAAAATGTTTTGGTAATTTTTCCAAGTTTTCGTGATGTTTTTGTGATTTTATAGAAATCAAACAGTGACAAAAAATAAACAGTGCACAGTCAAGAGTACTTTGCAACTTAAAATCAATTTAAGTGCCCAAAACTCTTGGAAATTGTTTTTATGCTAAAATTTAGACAAATATCTACAAACATGGAATGAGATCTAAGTTTTTGGTATTTTCTAGAATTATTTATGGTTTTTCTAAGATTTTAGATATTTTGCATTTTTTGGGTTTTTAAAAAATAATTAATGCATGAAAATTGGAAGAAAATAAAATACAATGAAATACACCTAATCTATTTTTTTGACTTTTTAGATAGTATTTGATTTTTAATGATTTTTCAAATTTTAGGCAGAAAAAATGACACTGTTTTTGAATTTTTCAAATTAGCAAATAAGAATAAAATCAATGAAATTTTTATACAATAAAGAGGAACAAGTCAGGAGCATAACGTGATTTTTACATAACTTATTCAGAAAGAAAAATATTTATTTCAACAAGGTGAAGCATGCAGATCAAGTCCAGATAATTAGGGACTGAAATGTAATTCTTCTGTTGTTTTTGCATAAAAAGTAATAAGACTGAAATGCGGGAAATAAATTGTAATTTACTTAGTAAATCGTGCATCGCACGTGCTGTGTACTAGTAGGGGTCTTTGCATAATTTCTGAAACTTCCAAAGGGGTCTTTATAATTTACCCAATTTTTTTATTTTAAAAATCAAATCCCCTAGGGTTTTCTTTTTTTTGTCTCTTCATTTTTTAAAATCAAAGCCAAAGAGTGGGTGCCAAGGCTGTTTCCCTTTCTTCTCTTGCTCCAGGCTCGACGGGCGACAGCAAAATCACGGAGTTAAGGCGGCCCCTCTAGGCGGTCGGGCTAGAGGACGAATCAGTGGGAGTAGCTCGCGGGTAGTCGCGGATGACACAAAGGATAGAGGACTTCACCCCAGGCAGAGATCAGTGGATGGCGGTAAATGGCTCCGACAGGCGGTGCCGATGTCTCACTGCTGCTGTGCGTTGCGTTAGAGAGGATGATGGAGGACCTATGAGATGGGGGTGACACACGCCCAGGCAGGTTCCTCGCAACTTCAAGGAGGTGCTGACGTTTTCCAAGGAGGACAAGCTGCATGTGGCTGAGTCGGTCGGCGCACATGAGTTTGCATGGAGGCACGTGCAAGCTAACGGGTTGGACAATGCGGATGCCACAAGAGATGCGACTGGCGGTCAGGGATGATGACTGCCTGTGGTGGAGGTGATGCGGGGCATCTGGGTACTCCTGTGAAGGTGGATGGCATGGATGGCGATTTGGCGACGGGGTGACACACGCCTTCGACGACAGTGGCGATGTGGATGGAGGCGGCATGCACCGTCGACGGTTGGAGAGTGGTTTCTGCTGCCCTTTGTTTTTTTATTTTCAATTGTAAAAACATAAATTAAGTAATTTTTTATTTTTTAGAAACAGAAACTGTAAATAATCTTTTTTTATTTTATCCAACAAAACAAATGTTAGAAAAAGAACTATATATGTATTTTATTATTTTTTAATATTGCATAACAAATGAGAACTCGAGCACACGAAGAAAAATATCAAAGAGGAAAATGTGAGTGAGGTTCCAGTGGAGGTGAAGGATCGAAATCGGGTCTCCGGCCACCGTGCATGGTCGGAGGTGAGAGATCCTGTACAGTAGAATGTGAATGCATAGATCGAGAGAATGAATGTGAAATTGGATTCAAGGGCGGATTAAATCGGGAATGATGACTACTGCATTTAGAAGTTTAACAACTAAATGACTGCAAATTAAAATCGAGAATAAATATGGTAAATTGCTTTCCATCCCCCGTACATTTTCAAAATTACATAAAGATCCCCACCAGAACATTAACACAGGTTTCGCACGCTATCATTGGGTAAATTATGACTTTGTCCCCGCTTTTTTATTATATTTTAATGCAAAAAACTTGAATAAATAATGTTAAATCCTTATTTATCTTGCTTTTAATTTGCATAATTACCTTTTTGGAATAAATAATATTTATGATCAATAAATTCTAGAAAAGCATGTTATGCTCTTGATTTGTGTCTCTTCATTGTATAATTTTCTCATTGCATTTTATTTTTATTTAAAATTATTAAAAAATAAAAGACATCACATTTTCCATTGTTTGAAATTAAAAATTCATAAAAATTCTAATATTACGTCAAAAAATTATAATAGATTTTTATTGTTTTATTTCCTATATAAATTCCACGCAT
This sequence comes from Ottelia alismoides, assembly GCA_037367405.1. NCBI lineage: Eukaryota > Viridiplantae > Streptophyta > Magnoliopsida > Alismatales > Hydrocharitaceae > Ottelia > Ottelia alismoides. The sequence continues at coordinate 512,272 of JAZKJV010007844.1, read as the reverse complement.
TAATTATTTTTTTAAAACATTTTGAAAAATATTAAAAATAACATAAAATCCCAAAAATTGTGATTTCACTTTCCATTTGTAGATAATTTCTTATTTTTAAGAAAAAAATAATCCAGTAATTTTTAATTCATTTTAATTTTTTAAATTGTAAAAATTCATGTTTATTCATTGTTTGATTTTCTCCTATTTTTATCATTTAAAAAATCGTAGAAATTCATAAATCAACCAAAAATCACTAAAAATAGAAAAGATATATTAAAAAGAAAAAATTGGAATTTTGGCCATTTTTACTATATTTAAAAAATCCAAAAATTACATTTTGCTTTGAAAAATTAATTCTACTAAAATTAAAAGGTTGAAAAACTAAAATCCAATAAAAATAAAAAAACATAAAAAAATTGAATAAACTAAAACACTCACAAAAACCATGATAATTTGCATTTGAGTTCCTTCTTTCTATTATTTTATTTTTAAATTATTAGAATAACCCTCATGATTTATAGCCTCCTTTAGTTCGATCTTGTTGCTATACAAGTAAATTAAATATCAATATTCTCTTGCTACATTTTTGTAATTATTTCAGCTTGAGAATCAAAATTATTTTTTGTTGAGGTAATATATGGGTTGTGATGACATCCGATTTATTAAATAATTTAAAACCTCAGAAATTCTTGACTAATAAAATGACATCGTTATCAGGGAGGCACGAGGAGGGTAGTTAGGTTTTTCATTTGAACTATTATTCTTGGTTGTATATTTCTATTTATATTTTTCTACATTCATTCATTGTTCATATTCATTGTATCTAACTCATTTATTCTTTCTCATATTTTTAATATACTTGTGTCTCTTACACATTCTTTATTTCCTCTTTCTTGCAAAGGCTCAACAAGCTGGAGCGGCTTTCTTAGGAGCGATGGGCACTCTAGTGAAGCAGAGGTGACTTGTTTCTTCATCGAGTTGCAGGAAAGCATAGGAGGAGTAGAAGATTTGTAAGATCAATCATTTGGAGCATAGGATTCTTAGATAGATTTTAGCATTTATTTAGTCATTTAAACTTCTGTAAAAGGACACTATATTCCTTGTTTGTGGGGTCTGTTTTGCCAAGTGTCGGTACACTTGGGGGACCTCACCGATTTTGTTTTTCATTGCCTTAATTTCCTTTGTTTCACGTTGATTTCGTGAGCTATCTATTGATTCATTTATTAACTTGCTTGAGCTAGGTAATTAATTAGGTCCAAAACCATAATCAAGAATTCATGCATCTATAGAGTGGAACGAATTTTGGATTTAGTCAAATTAATTGGTTCTTATCTACTAATAGAAATTACTGCGAGGACGGTTCACATGAATCATTTAGATTAATTTATTTTTCTGTATTTAGTTCTGCATGGATCACCATACATGTAGAGTGTTGGCAACAAGATATGCATCTCTAACCCCTGCATGCATCATTGTATTTTATGGTATATTGGCTTTTCTGATTTCCTCTCTTGTTTTCACCCACTAAAAAAGGAAATTGGATATTCGGTAGATGATTCATTGAAAATATTCAAACCAAGTGATGATTGATTAAAATCGAGGCTGCTAAAGAAGACTCGACCCTAAAATAAACGTAAAGGAAAAATTCTTGTTTTGGAGTGAGTAACCCCCCTATTATTTGATTCATTTGCAAAGTGAGGGAGGGATGACACTGGGATAGAACCACGCCCAGATTTTTGGATAGACTATTGTTTCTCCAAAAATGAATAGCACACTTCTCAGTGAAAAATGTGGGTGTCTGGTAAATGGTCTGAATTTCCTTAGCAGAGAGGGAGGTTTGGAGGACACTGTGAAAGGCTCCATCCTCATGTAAAGGGTAGTCATATTTTTACGGTTCGTATTTACTCCTATATTGGCTGAAAGTAGATGCAACTAGTCGTATGAATTGGAGCAGTCTGTAGGGAAATACATGCAGCTAACGGCTCGTTAACTCTTTCCAATATTGTATTCTCACCAAACTGTAAAAATTGACCAGATAATTACCTGATTCTTCACGATCTTCACATTGCATTAAGTTATTGAATTGGGGGTTTGTATTGTGTTTGATTTCTAGTGCTAGAGATCCTTCCGCACAATCTGTGCCTTCATCTTCTCTCTTGCATTGACCTTTGTTATCTCGCATCCTACCTATTGATTTCGAAGATGGCAGACTAGAGTATTTCTCAATCGAACTTTGCGAACTCATTCTGCACTCCGATCCATTCACCTTCTATTAGGAGAGACTCATTTCCCGAATATTCCTCTTTTTGCACTTCACCCTTTACATCATCCATCAACTCACTATTTAAGATTGGCTCTAATATTGAACTAATATTTGAGACTCCATCTTTTTTGAGGAATAATTGAGTGTTATGCATATTTTCATAGTAAGACGACAGACACTTGATGACACCAAAGGGAAAGGGAACCATGTCAAAGCAGAATGAGATTAACAACACTATATTAGCCTCTATATAAGGCATCCAAGCACAGTTGATAGAGCAGGCTGACATACAGGTCGTACTGAGAGATATGATTCTCGAACTGAGGAACCACCGAGAGTTCAGGAAGGAGGATAGAAACAATGGAGGTGGGAATGGGTGAGAAGACCCTGTGATAGAACCTGTGGCTAAGGTTACATTAAAGGATGCTTATAATCCATGGGAAAGACAGACAAACTCTTGGATACAAATCCATGTGATTCATGAACATTTTGAGCTTAAGCTCACCTTTTTACCACATCTCCCAATATTCCATGGCAATATTAATGAAGAACCTTATGTAAACCTACAACAGTCCGATCACATTTGTGGAACAATACACTACCCAAATGTGCCATTAGAGGTAGTGAACATGACGACCTTCCCATTTAGTCTAATGGACAAAGCCTAGTATTGGTTAAATCATCTGGAAATGGTTGTCACTACTTGGAAAGAATTGAGGTATGTATTTATGAATAAATTTTACCCACTCATCGACTCAACTAAATATGATATTTAATTTCTAACTTCTCCCAGATGTCCCATGAGCCTATTTACGAGACTTGGAAAAGATTTAAAGATTTGATGAAGAAGTGACCCCATCACGATATTCCAAAGACAAAATCCTTGTGCAAAACTTCTTTGGGGATTTAAGCATAGAGAATCAGAAGTTGGTATATGTCGCTTGTGGGGGAGTAACTTCAACAAGGAAGATGATGTCCTTTATCAAAATTTTGAGGAGATGGTGGAGAGATAAATAGCTCCTTCTTCTTTATGTGCTTTTTAGAAGCACCCTGTCTCCTCCCCTTCAATATCCCACAGGCTATGAATAAGATGGCATCACACAAAGTGGATAGGGTGGACAACTCTGATCTGACCATCAATGGAAACCACCTATCCATAGTGGATATAATTGAGAAACAGTCCAAGGAGCTTGAGAAGCTTCAAGTCATTGAACAAAGGATGAAGAGTCTGGACAAGCTGGATGAGATAACGAGGAACCTGGAGCTTCTTGTGAGTACGATAAGCGCAGTCCACGGTGCGAGTGCAGCAATCGATTCCTCTACTCGGGAGTAGACTTCTTCCACCCAGGAGAGTAGTGGAGGACCATCCGCAGTTCAACACGTCTACTACGTGCAGACCCCTGATCAAGTCCAACAGTATTCACAACAGACGGTTCCATACTAACAGGAAGTATCCTACATTCCTGAGCAATAGTCTCCACCTCCACATGTCATTCTGGAGGTAAAGGACATCTGGTTCAATCGTGAGTGAAACTAGCCCTGTCTGTCAGGTCAAGGCCAGTTAGGTTCTCAATAGGGTCAGAGACCTGTCCACTAGTTTCAGGAAGGCAAATAACAATAGTACCATCACCAGCATTTCCAACCTCACTATCAGTCTCCACCACAGTTCCAAAACTGGAGACAAGGTCTGTCACAACAGTAGTCTATGTATTTTCCTCATCCTAACAAAAAATAGACTGCATATTATGGATAGTATCCATATCCTCCTCCTCATCATCATTATCAGAATCCGTATGGTTACCAACAACCTCCACACTATCAATCTCAACAACAACCAGTTATTAAGCACCTTGAGGCCCCTTCGGTGAACCCAGAACTTGACCAACTTGCACTACTCATGAAGAACATGAATGAACTGACTCAGAGTATCGATGACCTGACCATCACAAAGACACTGATCCCAGCATAGGTCGAAGCCAACCCCAACAATTTCAGATGCAAGGAGCTAGTAGCCAATACCCCACCCACACCTGAGAAAGGTATGACCCTTGATTTTACATGTTTATCTGACACCATTCATCTCAGGAATAGTACGAGATTGCAGTCTCCTACATATTCGTTAGGGTTGGCATATCGAACCACTGAGAGAGCATCATCTTCCACATCATCTCCTTCACCGGCAGTCGAGAGATCCAGTATAGCAACACCCGAGTCTGGAGTTTCACCACCACCTTCACCATTACAAGGCAGATGCAGATCACCAGCAATAAGGGAGAATTTACCAATCATGGATTCTTCCTCCTTACCAGCAACAACATCCTGTTCTATTTTAGATTATGTTTTTTTTCTTCACCTAATTTGGACAACATTCTACAGTCTGATTCTGGTTGTCCTTCTATAAATGAAGAATCCACTTTGAATAATGGAAATGAACATTTGAATGCTTCTTTTGATTCTGTGCCATTTTCTTTTGCTCTAAAAACTTTAAAAATTCAAAAATTAAAAACAACCCTATCTGATTTTGGAGTGGTTGAGATTTATAGAACATCTTTTTAGAGGTGACACTCCTTAAGGCCATGGAATACATGCTTGGAGTAAAAAAGAGAATGAAAGAGGCATGTACACAAAAGCGTCAACCAAGGCAGAACAGATGAAAGAAAACATAAAACACATCTTGACCATGGCTACAGTTCACTCCATCAGTACTCTTCCAACCAAAAAGAAAGATAAGGGATCACCTCACATCCATTGCCATATCTTTGATCAGGAATTCGATCATACTCTTCTCGATAGTGGTTCATCCATTGATCTCATGTCATACTCTTTACTAACTGAATTTGTGTTAAGGCATCTTGAAACAACCTGGATGATCCTTTACATTGTTTATAAATCGATTAAGAGGCCAAGAGGCATTTTAGAGGATGTTATTGTAATGGTGCAAGGAATGAAATTCCCTATTGATTTTTTTGTCGTGGATATATGCACACTTACACCGTTGCTTCATTCCACGATCATACTAGGTCGATCATTTCTCCGAACAGCCGAAGCAATAGTTGATTATGGTACTGGAGATATCATCTTTCAGTCTTATAGTAACAAGGTGAAAATTAAGATGATCTCTGATCGTAGACCATCACCGCCACCAGCAGCAGATGAGACAGAGAAAGTTATATCAGAGCTAGAGGACTGTGATTTTCTTGATGAATTCCAAGAGACAGATCTTTTCACAGATTTCTTAAATACCCAGGAGTTCTTTCCCAAAAGGACTATCTGGAAAGCACTATCGACATGAGTTCCTTTGGTGATCCAATTGAGCTAGTTACTGATGGACAGTTTAAGCAGATTTCAAAGTATCAATCTAAGTTTTTGGTCTTGGACATGCGAGTCCATGATGAGCCATTATGCAATAAATGTTATTGCACATTTCATTCCCTGATCTGAAATGAGGAATAATTAATTTGCATAATAGGTCCCTTAGTATAATTAGGGTTATGTACTATGGCCATCTTAATGATCATACAGTTGTTGATTCAATTATTGAATCATAGAGGTTGGTGCTTGGATGAATATCTAAAGAGTTAGATTGATGACTCATCGAGCACTGTCAAATGATTATTAAGAGATGATCACCAACATGAGGAGGAGATGGCAATCCTCTCTCTGAAGTTCAATATCTAACCGACATCTTGATGTAGTTCCTCGACACAGGAAATAGAGATTCAGAGGTGTTAGATAAGTTAGGTCAAAAAGTTGACTTAACGAGATCGAGATAACCAAAGTCCTATTTTGTATGCTACAACGATATAGGCACGCATACTCTGACCGGAGACAGATGTGTTACTATATGTCTGAGTACGTACATTTGGCAGACCAATAGGTTGATGACCTAATCAAGGTCTATACACTGGTGTGCTGGAGTGCATGCAAGGGTATATAAGTAAAACGATCTCTCAAAGGGATCAAATAGGTTCAATACTGAACCGGAAGACATGAGCTCACTCATGAGATATTGGGAAGAATCAAATTCCATGCACGGTTGTCTCGCTTTGGAAGCTTGACTGAATTTGTAGGTTTGATATATACTTTTGGAAAGTATATGATCAAGACCTAGGCATGATATATGCTTTTGGAAAGTCTATGATACTGACTCCCAATGATCAAATGAGAAACTTAATCATGAAACCCTGAAGTGGATGGTGAAAAGAGATCTAATACGCTGGGTTCATTCTTGGTCTTCCAGTATACAGGATGTACATGTATCAGGAAACCTGAGGGTGATGTGATCATAAACGATTGTATAACCATGATGCTTCCATTCCTACGTTGTGATGAAACTGATCTAGATTTTAGTGACTCCTCTTAGTAGAGAAGTGATTTGATGTTGGTCCAAATGTTGGACATTGATCTCAATGTGATTCAGATGCAATGAGAAGGTTAGATCCACGGCTTTGATTTAATCAAACATCTATGGGAGTCTGAAGATTTGGATTTGAGATATGATCTCAATATCCAAGTCACTGTACGTGTAACAATACAATCGCCCTGTCCTTATCTCCATGTATCCGTAGAGAAAGTGCATTATCCTTGACAGAGTTCTGAAAAATTTCATTGTTGATATTATATATCCAAGCATTGAGAAAATTAATAATCAAATGTGATTTGATTATCATGAATAATATGAATTTAATTCATATTATAAAGAGAATTATCTTAGATAACTAAATGTGATTTAATTATCAAAGATGTGAATAATGTGAATATGATTCATATTATTTGGCCACATGAGATAAATAGAGATCCAAGATGATTAAATGTGATTTAATTATCATGGATATGAATAATGTGGATAGCATTATGCATATTATCATATATATTATAAATGTGAAGTATAATATATAAGAGAGAGCTATTTGTAATTTGCATTTGTTAATTAAATGTTGATGTGAATTGGATTTACATTGGACATTAAATTGAAAATATAATTTACATTTTATTTTTGGTTATGAATGTGATTCACAAGTTTTCAATGGCATGATTGCAATGTTCACAAAATAATTTGGAATTATAATAAAAGTTGTTGCATATGTGGAATATTATGTGAGATATAAGATCTAAACATAATTGGAATAAAAAAACTTACATTCCATACATGGAGTGGACGACCAACTCGGACTTTCCAAGTTGGTGGTCGTCCACCCTATACATGGAAGGAGGCCTGATTTCTTTCCAAGATATTCCATGTTTGTTGTTTTGATTTATATTGAAATATATCGATTGATTTCAATATATTTAATTTATTTCGAAGACAACAAATTGTTGTGTTTTTAACAACAAGATCATATCCATTAAAAGAAACATAAATCAATGTGAGCCATTGGTTTGTGTTGTCCATGGATTGAGATCCATGGATCCCAAGATATTATAAAAGGAGAGGCACCTCCTTTGCTCTCCTTTACAAACAATAAAGTTGGAGACAACAAGTCTCTCTCTCATTCTCTACATGACATCTCTCTTCCTCTCTCTTGTGGCTGTCCATAATGGAGCCCTAGAGAGAGTCCCTCTCGTTGCAGCGTCACCGTTATGTTGCTGGATTGTTTGCTTGTGGATCGCAGTCTCCTTCAGTGCGCCTCACTCGTGAAGAATACGTCGAATCTCGTGTGACGAGATCAGGAGATTTATTGCTTGGATTATAAACATGGATTGCGAGAAGCATGTGTTTCATCAACACGCTCGTAAGCGTCTCCTCCATTGGATCGGACTTGAGACAGGAGGTCTCTTTGTTTAGAGACTCGAACACAACCACGCTTCAAGAGGTAATCCTAATATGTGTTTGTTGTTTAGAAGAAGCGTTCTTGGATCATGTGGTATGAACTTAAGGATCTTACCAAATCCTTCATTTGGAGGCACCTTCAGATATTCCTTTGACACACTTTTCTGAGATTAATGATAATATGCCTCCTTTTGAGAGTTTTGAGGTACACATATTTGAGTCATTCGTTGAATTTCCTGAGTTATATACAATTGAGAGACATCTTTCTGGTATTATTGCTCAGGTATCTGAGTCGTTAGTTGAAGAAAATGTGGAACATCCTGATGAGCCCCTTCTTTCTGAGTAAATAACGTTCATTGTAGATCTATCAAACATTTTACTTGTTGACCCCTTAGTAGCCAAGGTGGACAGTCCACAGAGTACATATCACATACTGTCTACCAGTACAGTAGTAGAGGTTATTGTAGAGCCGATTCAGACACCACCTGAGCTTAAGGTTTTACCATCAACATTGAAATATGTCTTCCTTGCAGGTCCCCCCAAATGTTTGCGGTCGTCCTCAGCTCGTAGTTGATAGCTGAACAAGAATCTCGTGTTCTATGGGTTATTGAGAGAAACCACAAGGCCATAGGATGGAATATTTCAGACATCCATGGGATTAACCCATCTTTGTGATCTCATCATATCTACCTAGGATGACTGTAAATCCCCCCTATGAATGTCAACATCATCTAAATCTAAATCTAAGGGAGGTTGTCATGAAGGAGATCAGAAAATGGTGTGATGTTGGCTTTATATATCCCATTTCGGATTCCAGTGGGTCAGCCCTTTACACGTGGTCCCAAAGAAATCCAGAATTACTATCATAAAGAATGACCGTGGTGAGTAGATTCTGACCGGGTACCTACTTCATGGCGTGTTTGTGTTGATTACCGGCACCTGAACTCATCTACCAAGAAGCATCACTTTCTGCTTCCCTTTATTGATTAGATTATTGAGAGGTTTGCAGGGAAAGAGTTCTTTTGCTTCTTAGATGGGTACTCAAGATAACCAGGTTGCTATCGCTCCAGAGGACCATGAGAAAACTACTTTCACTTGTTCGTTTGGCACCTACGTCTTTAGACAGATGCCCTTTGCATTATGTCATGCCCCCACTACATTCCAAAGGTGTATATTGGCTATTTTTGCCGACATGGTGGGTAGTTTCCTTGAGGTCTTCATGGACAATTTCTCAATCTACGGGGATAGTTTTGACACATGTCTTGCTCATTTAGACCGAGTTCTTCAACGTTATTGAGAGGCAAACCTAGTGATCTCGTGGGAGAAGAGTCACTTTATGGTATTGGGCCATGTCATCTCCAAACCGTGGAAGGCCGTATCCCGATATATCGGTGATATATCGGTATCGACAGGTCACCGATATATTGCCGATATGTCCGATATCGGGTATCGATACGCAAAAAAGGCGAGCTGAATCCCGATGTCGGCGATATGGCGTCGATATATCGGCGATATATCAGTATCGACATGGTACCGATATCGATACCGATATCGATATGTCCTTCCATGCTCCAAACATGGTATGGAGGTTGCCTGGCTAAGATTGAGGTGATTTCCAAGTTAGAGCCACCACAGAATTTAAAGCAGTTAAGGTCATTTCTACGACATGTAAGATTTTATAGGTGATTCATAAAGGACTTCAGCAAGATCACCAAACCTTTGACTGAGCTTCTGTGTAAGGAGAGTAATTTTGTTGTCAATGAGAAAGCCTTCCTTGCATTCAATCAGATGAAATGTGTTATTACTAGTGCTCTTATCCTACTACCACCTTATTGGTCTCTTCCTTTTGAGATCATGATGGACGCCTCGGATTTCACAGTTGGAGTTGTTTTAGGATAGAGGAGGAATGGGGTACCATTTGATATACACTATGCTATCAAGAATTTGGATGAAGCACAACGAAATTATACAATCATAGAGAAGGAGATGTTAGCAGTTGTGTTTGGGCTAGATAAGTTCAGATCTTACCTCCTCGGTTCCCACATTATTGTATACACAGATCACACTGCCATACGATACTATATGCAAAGAAGGATGCCAAACCACATCTTATCAGATGGATCCTTCTTTTCTAGGAGTTTGATTTAAAGATTCGAGATAAACATGAGTGAAAAATGTTGTGTTAGATCACCTTTCCTGTATCACAGATGAGGAGGCCTCTGAGGAGAACATGATCCCTACTTCTGAAATCTTTTCAAACGAGGCCATTTTGTCTGTGGACTCACTCTCATTTATGCTGATATTGTGAACTATCTTGTCTCCAAGAAAGTTCGACAATATTGGCCGAAGTACAAGGTAGACATATTTCTGTTAGAGATTTATTATTACCAATGGGAGCATTCGTACCTATTTCACGAGGGTGCGGATTGTATTTTGAGAAGGTGCCTTCCTCAGGAGGAACACACCAATGTACTTGAGCACTATCACAAATTCGAATCTGGTGGGAATCATTCAGGGAAACTTGTGACAGCAAAGGTTTTATAGAGTTGCCTATGGTGGCCCACATTGTTTAAGGATGCTATAGAGTATGTTCGAGTTGTACTGACTGTTAGAAAATGGGAGGAAACGTTGGTTCTAAAGATACAATGCCCCTGAAATACATATATTTTTCTGATGTTTTTGATGCTTGGGGCATAGACTTCCTGGGCCCATTTCCTGTCAGTCAGGGATTTCGGTACATCCTGCTCGCCATGGATTATATTAGTTGATGGGTGGAGGATATCCCCACCCAAGCCACAGATAGTCGTATAGTGTGTTCCTTTCTCAAGGACCACATTATTTCAAAGTTCGAGATTCCCAAAATACTGATTTTAGATGGGGGAAGCCATTTCATTAATAGAGAAGTAAAGAAGCTTGTAAAGGAGTACGCCATTAAGGACAAAGTTGTGTCTCCTTACCACCCACAAACTAATGGTTTGGCAGAAATTTCAAATAGGGAGATCAAGATAATATTGTAAAAACTTGTACGCCCAGATAGGAATAAATGTTCTCAGATGCTTGATTCAGTTCTATGGGCTTATCGTATGGCATACAAGTCTCCTTTGGTTATGTCTCCCTACAGATTGGTGTATGAAAAGCCTTGCCACCTGCAAGTGGAATTAGTTCTCAAATCTTTATGGGTACTCAGTGTATGCAATCTTGATTATGAGATGGCATGAAAGAAGAGGAAGTTAGATTTAGGTAGATTACCAGAATTCCAAGACTATGCATATGATAACTCACTCATGTATAAGGAGAAAGTCAAGCATTGGCATGATAAACACATTCGAAGGAAGACTCTCTCCTGATCAGAAAGTTTGGTTATTTGATGCTAAGTTGAAGTTGTTTCCACAAAAATTTGAAAAGCAAATGGTCAGGACCGTTCATTGTGAGATATGTGCATGACAATGGGAGTATTGTCATATCTCGGTTGTCATCTGACGCACAACCATTTGTTGTGATCGAACAGTTGCTGAAGCCATATCCAGATCATGATACATTCATGTCTGTCATTGATTCTATATCTACGGTATCAGATGATGACCCTTTGATTCCATCTTCTGCGTCTGATACATTGATAAATCTCAGATTCATCACTATAAAAATTATTAATTAATCTCAAATACCTAAAATTCATTGGCACTTCTTCATTTTTCTGCATAATTAGCATTCGTGCATGTAATAATAAGCATCGTGTATTATCACTCATAATTGCATAAAATAAGAAGACAAAATTCCAAGCCCAATTGACCTATAAAATAGCCTAACTTCGCTGATTTTTAACTAATTCATGCTAACCCAAATGACCTGAACCACCTTCATTGTGTAGATATGACTGACAAGAGCAAATGAAAAATACCAAAAAATCACTAACGGAAATAAGTGGACCAAAAACCCAAACCCTAATTGCAGGATTCTCAGACTAAAACCTCGATATCTTTCTCATTGGGTGTCTGATTCGATCCTAATCACTTTTAAACTAATGTACATTCAAATTCCTTCAAAATAAAACCAAGTTGATGTGAATCAAAGCTCATATGTAAAAATTGGGTTTTGTGCCTCTTTGTACATTTTGTCTTTTAGTGGTTTTTGACCTAGTATCTTATGTAGATATTTAACTTATTTTATTTTATTTCTTATTGTTTATTTTCTTTGATAAAAGTTTTATTAAAATACACAAAAATCCAAATCCAAAATGAAATTAAAATTAAAGAAACTAACTAAGTCCAAGTTTTCACTAACTGTTTGTACAAAAATTATCATTTTTGTATTTTATTTTATTTATTTATTCTTAATTAATAAAAATCCAAAAAATATAAAATTGTGTAAATATTTTTCTTTTATTTTATCATATTTTTCAGGATTTTTATCTCATTTAAAAATGCCAAAAAAATTGTAAAACTAAAAAATCAAGGTATTCTATGTTCATGGAGTACCCCCAAAATACCTTCTTGTGCAATTGACATATTTTGATTTTACTCTCTTCATGAAAGTTGTAGATCTCATCTATATAAGCAAATTTTGTGAAGAAAACTTTTCGATTCGAGGTCGTTTTCTTTTTATGCCATATTTTTCTTTATATTTAATTTTCCGAATTTTTTAGGACTAACATGTGGCCGCTCCTGGAGATGCCACGTGTCAACCATTTTGACCTTTATTTTTCATTTATTTTTTATATTAAAAAGAATTTTAAAAAATATAAAAACAAAAAATAATAAAAATAATAAAAATTAAAAATTGACACAGGGTGCTCGATCAGCCATCCTCGGTCGATCAAACGGTCGATCTATCATCCCCTCCCTACTTGCATCAAACCCCTTCCCTCTTTGGCAGTGTCACCGTCCGTCCAATTTCCTTCCATGGTCAGTGCATCCTCGTCCAATCTTGTCAACCCGATCTTTTCGTCGATCCCCTCCCAATCACAAATCTCACCACCAACCCCTCATCCTATTTAAGCACCACCGCCCCTCCCTCATACTGTATCCGTCGATACATCACATACTTGAACAAAGGACACCGATGGTGACAGTCCGGTGCCCCTCTAGTGGCGAGATCCGAAGCCCCCCATGCTTCGTTGTAGTGTGGTCTAACTCTGCCAACTGCCCCTTGTTCTGGCCGCTCTGCACCCTAGAGATACCAACGTTCACCAACGTCCACCACCACTACCTTCGTCCCTTCCACAATAACCACCTACAACACCTCTATATCTCCATTGTTCCAGCCACCAAAGGCCGGATCTCCATTGTTCCATCCACCAAAGGCAAGATCCCCACATAAGGCCTTCAACTCCGCCACGATCCGCCACGCCTCCAGCCGCCGCAGAAGCGCAGCCACCGTCTCTGCTTCACCGCCTCTGGATCTCCGTCGCTCTATCCATTGAGTGTTATCCTGAGACCCCCATGCATGTGAGGAGCACATGTGCTTGGGGAACTTTGTAGAAACATAAACCCAGGGGTCACGTGTTACGCATGTGACCACTTAGGTAAATTGCAGAGAAGTCATTACTATATCACTGAATCACAGAAGACGCCATAGTCACGTGCTTCACACGTGACATTTTGGAATTGCACATATCAACCCACGGAGTTGTGTTAATTACAATTTAGTCCTATCATTGTATTATTTAATTATTTTAGTTTTGCATAGAGAACCTTATGTTCCCCCTTTATTTTGAGCACTTTTTAGCATCATTTTATTAGTTAAAAAATTGCATTGTGTTTCTCAACTTATTCACTACATTGTGGCATATGCTTGATATTTTTATTCGTTGTGGTTAATTAACTATTAATTTTCTTACAACCAATTGCATATTTTACCTGGTATGTGCTTAAAAACTCATAGGTAATTAACCATTGCCCTAAAAATTGCCAAAAAAGTCACTCATAGTAGAATTAGAATTAGTTGTATTTAACATCATGCCCAAAAAGAATTGCATTTTCACACATGGTTTGATATATAAAAATCATTTTGTATATTCCAATCATTGATTTTTAATAGGTATTAAGTCTCATGTTTTCAAGGTTTAGGATTTTTTGAGATCAATCACCTAGAGATAGATCTTGGATAATTTTATCCTTTGAAAATAAACAGGTTTAATATTTATTACAATTAAATATTTACATTCACACCATTTGCATTCATAAATTCATTAAATATTTATCTTTCATCAGAAAATTCCAAAAACAATTACAGTGCACTCATTTTAGCATAAATCACATCCCGGCCAAGTTTTATAAATTTTGATAGCATTTGATTGATATTTATTTTCTAGTCTATGAAATTGGCCACATTTGCATTTTGCATTCCAAAATTGCATTAAAAATACAAAAAAGATACCGCCTCAAGAATAGTTCATGAACTTTGATAGACATAATTCTAATTGTACCTTTGCCTCCTTGAGTTTGACCTTGGGACTTGATCAATTAAAATAAACATAAAACCACGCTTATTAGAATTTGAAGAAATAATTGTGTTTATTTCTTGATCGATTCCTAATACCCTCCTACAATGAAACAACAAATTAAACGATAATTCACATCATTTAAAGAGGGTAATTTTCAGACTCGTCATATGGCGTTGTTGCTGGGGAGGCAAACGGCTTAGATTTTGTCTAAAAATCATAAAATATTTATCTTGCACCTCTTGTATAATCCTTTCATTTATGAGCTTACCACCTCTTGTATATCCTTTCGTTTCATTCTTTCTTCGTCAGTTTTATCATTCACCCTTTTCCATGTTTATATAGGCTATACTTAGAATGTGCTTTATCCTAAGTATAGGGGATGACTGATTGGTGTTGTTCATATTCATCATGTTCATCACTCATGTTGTTGCTTATACTTAGGGATACTCTACCCTAAGTACAGGGGGAGTTATGTTGTTCATCTCTTTTGTATTTTTATTATTCTGATCTCTCAATTATCCCCCAACTTGTTGGTATTTTAAACTTAGGTCTATTCTACCCTAAGTATATGGGGAAAGATGTGTCGTTGAGGTTGTCAATTCTTTTCCTCAATTTTTCACATTTGTACAATCTACTATACTTAAGATTAATTAATCCAAAATATAGGGGGATCATCGACTTCTATTCATTCCTTGAGTCATTGTATAGTGTTCTTTTCACTTTTCTATTATTAGCATGAGTTATGTCTTCCTTTGCAGCTCTTTGATCGCTGATGAATATGTGATTCATCACTCTAAAAGTTGAAAATAGAGCTTTGTTCCTGAGTAATTAGCTGCATTTCATCACTTATATTGCATAATTATCATTCATACATGTGTAAATAATATCCACATTTTAGCATTCATATTTGCAATAAATAAGGAGCCAAATCCACTTGAAAAAATCAACTGTAAATACCATATTTGTATATATTTTATACTAACTCCAAGTTCAAAAATATTGACTCTATAGTATATATATTACTAACTAATTAAAGAAAAATACCAAAAACTATATTAACATGTAAAATTGACCTATAAAACCCGAATCCAAGTTTGAAACTAGGAACCTTCAAATGCACATATCTCCCTCATATAGTGTCCGATTTAGGTCCACTAACTTTTAGAATAATACACATTCAAAGACCTTCAAAATAAGATCAATTCCATTAAAATCGGAGATCATATGCAAAACTTGGGTTTTAGGCCCCTCTTGTATATTGTACTTATTTGTGATTTTACCCTTTTATTTTCCACCTTTGTTGACTTCATCTCTATTTTTGTTCAACGTGAAACTTGTAGATATCATCGATATCTACAACTTTCATGTTTTGAGTTTTTCCAAATTTGGTCATTTTCTCCCTCATTTCTCCATTTGTTCTTCGCAATAATATGATTGGGCCACATGGCGCCTT
Source organism: Ottelia alismoides (assembly GCA_037367405.1). NCBI lineage: Eukaryota > Viridiplantae > Streptophyta > Magnoliopsida > Alismatales > Hydrocharitaceae > Ottelia > Ottelia alismoides. The sequence continues at coordinate 496,362 of JAZKJV010007844.1, read as the reverse complement.
CGGGTTGCGCCATGCGGCCCGGTCCCTTGCGTGCTACGCGACCCACTACCTCCATCGTCCATTGGCTTTCTCTTTCTCTCTTCAAATCTCAACCGTCCACTCATGTACCCCTTCGTAGCTGTTAGATGATCTCCAGATCAAATCACGGTCGTCCGCTAGCGCCTCGCCACGCAGCATTATCCTAACGCTTGATTTCTCCATCCATCGATAAGATCTTAGTCACCCGTATGCTCCTAAACCTCAGCCGTTGGATGACGATATCCAACGGCAAAGGACTCATCTTCAACCTCCGAAGACTCCTCAACCACATCGCTTCACCTCACCGACTAGTCTCCCCCCCTCCCATTTCCCTTGCCTCGTCGGCCATCTTCTCCACGATCCAAGCTCCCCATGACACAGACCATCACTCCACCGTCCTCGCGGGAAGCCACGTCTCCATGAAGCCATCTCGTCCGCTCCACATTCTCCACGAAAACCTCGCCCACTTTTACTGGACCCCCAATCTTCAACTATAAATACGTTGTCTCCGGCCACCTTCAGCCCCAACCGCCCTTGCATGAGAGAACCTCGAGCTCTACTCCCCCGATCAGTGACAGAGATTCAGTCAGTTATCGCGCAAAGATAGGGATTTCTCTAGCGAGATCCACGATGAGCTTTCGTCGTGTCGTAGCTTCACCTTCAAGCTGCTTGAGCTCAGGCATCTGCCGACCCTAGAGTGATGACTAGTGGCTCCAATCAGAGCCTCTAATCCTAGGCAAACCATGTCCATCTCCAGGTAATTTTCTTCTTCTTTTTCTCTGATTCTCCACTTCTTTCTCTTCGATCTTCTCTGAATTTATTCTGCCACCCCTCTCAGTATCACCCTCCATCGACCATTGATTTAGCTTCACCTCGCATCCCACATCTTTGCTCATCCCTCCGCTTCTCCTTTTGACATATCGAGACTCCAGATCGCTCCTGACCACTGCTTTGTCGTTCACAGCAGAGGAACACATAGGTCGTCCGCTTATTCACCTCACAAGGCCTCGACCCCCCCCCCCCTTCACGCACATCACGTTGCATGCCTTGACTACGATTCTAACATTGCATATAAGCAAATCGACATTGGCCGGAGCCCTCATTGTAGCATCTACAAGCTTATCCTCCTATGGCTTCCACGCATCCATCGAGTCTCCAAGACTTCCAGTCGCTTTGTCGAGCTTTGTCGGTGATCCTCAACCAATTAAGAGCGGCTGAGGATCTCCACCGAGCAAGATAGAAGGCGGCGAAGCTAGGGGACCTTCGCCGGAGCCCAGACAAGCCCATCGCAAGAGGTGGCGACAAGGAGGAACAAGACATACAGTTACCGACTGATCATCTTGATCGAACGACCCACAACGTGCCACATCACCTTCATTCAGGAGCTACAGACGTCGTCCGATCTCCTTGATCGGACGGTCTGCAGGTGTCCACGTGAGCTCGCTCTGGGCCTCTTCCCCGCACCTTTAGGCTCCGAGTACCCGAACCTACACCTGAGCATCTATTGAAGCAACCCCGAGCCTCCAGCATCTCTTGAGCCACGTGCCGAGCCTCAACCCACATGTTCTTCATGTGCGACTTGGGTATTTTACAGAGATGCCCATCGACTTCTCATAATTGCAATCAGGTCCCCACCAATCAGCGTCACGTGAGATGTACGTGTTCTCGTGGGTCATTGCACCCATACCCTCATCAGTATAGGTAATTGCATTTCAGTCCTATAAGCATGTTTCTGTCTTGATCAATTTATTTTTTGTTTTGCATCCATACCCCTGTGTTTGCATGTTTATTTAAACATTCATTTAGCATCATTTTGTCATTCCAAAAATTTCATCTTGTAGAACATCTTAGATTTTATGATTATGAAGGCTTGTTATATTTTTGTGAGTTATTATATAATATAATTCTTTTAGGGGAAAATAGTATATTTTTCCCATTGTATGCCTTTAATTGATTATTAAATTGATTTTTGCACCAAAACTCACCAAAAAATCATAATAGTCTCTAGTTTAGATAGTTGAACATTGTGCCCAAAAGTCACATCATTTGCACGCATAACGAGGCCTTAATAAATTAATTGGTGTTTTGCTTACTTGATTTATAAATAGGTCCAAAACTAATCCTTTTTTATGTTTAATAATTTTTCTTGAATCGTCTCACATAGAAGTAGGATAATTTTTATGTATGAAAATGATTTACTTTGATATTTATTAAAATTAATTTTGCAAAAACCACCCGGCATTCGTTTTTAATTCGTAGTTAATTCGTATAGAGTCAAAAAATTCCAAAAAAATACAGTAGCTTAATTTCATTGCATTTGACATTCTGGCCAAGTTTCATAATTTTAGAATTAATTTGACTAACTTTACATTTTAACCTTCAAATTTGGTCTAGATTGCATCGCATTTTCTTTATTGCATAAAAAATCCCCAAAAAATTTTCTCACAAAAACCTAACGTCTGGATCAACTTTAAATTAATCTAAGGAAAAAGCTACCTCCCTGAACTTGACCTTGGGCTTGCCCAAGTAAAATAAAATATTTTATCGCTTGCAATGGTTTTGATAAGTCCAATTTTACCCAACTACAACGAACATCTCAAATTTAATCGTTAATTCGGTTGAATTAAGAAGAGTAATCTGGGGGTTTTAAAATGGTGTAGTTGCCGAGGAGGTACGACTTAGGTTAATTTCTAAGAAATATAGATTTTAGGTTTTCCATCCCCAGGTAGTCCCGATTTTTCTTGTGAATATTTTTCTATCTATTTATTCTGTGTCATTCTCTCTCTAACCATTATTTATTTTTGTGCGAGGAACACGAGGAATGAAGGCTCTTCGACATGCAAGCTGAGGAATCTGCATCGAATTAAACCGAGTGGTTTTTGAGAGAATTTGTAAAAAGAAAAAACTTTTGCATTTTCGGCGGTTCCCATTTGGGTTCTTGCATGTGTAAAAGAATAATGAAAAGAGTCTCTGTGTGTTGTGTGGTTGCTTGACATAGGATAGGACCTGTACTTTCAGCTCTTATAGCTTTCTCAGGACTGTTTGTACTCGCAATATTTAGGGCCACACTTCACCATTAAAAACACATTTAAACCACGAGACTTTTAGCTAAATTTAACTTGTTCTTCACTCGCTAATAGAACTGCTTGTCTAGGAGTAGTTTTTCTCACTTGCATCCGTATAAATAAAATTTCAATTCTGTTTTACATCCCACATGTAGAGCGCGAGGATCACTGTAAGTCTTTTGAACTTGGCATACATCATTGTTTTATCGTGCATCAGCTTTTCTCGACTCCTTCTCCCTTGGTTTTCTAACTTAGAATCAAAGGAAATTGGAACTAGATGATAGGCGTGCCTTGTGTGTAGACTAATCAAGTGGTTATCTAACATAAATCGGGATTGCTAAATAAATTGATAAAAAATTCAAATAAAATCAGAAATTCAGTTTGCGGGAGAATAACCCCGACCTCGATTTCAAGCTGAGTGAGGGTACAGAGTGTGTGTGCACACCCTAAGGCAGAGCCAAAATCTCCGCCTTCCATATGACGTACCCTGATCCTAGCAAATATCATAGGCTGAATTATGGGTTCAATTGACCAGCGCCAAGTAGCCTCCGCCCGTTCCGGTAGGTAGATAGGGGCGAAGCAGCGATGCACCACGACAAGTTGCTAGTAATCATTCGGGGTGAAGTTAAAAGCCTTGTCAGCCTCCACCTACTTCGGTATGTAGATAGGGGCAGCTCTTTGAATTCTCAGCTAGGGATAGGAGCGAAGAAAGGAAGGGCGTTGGTATCTTAGGCAATAGGTTAAACAGGGGAGATGCATCCAGCTTTGAGCCGACTTACCTATAGGTCGCATAATCCTTGCTATTTGTCTGAAAAATCACACTTAAAATCAACCAAACTAATCGGACTCAATTTCGGGTCCTTCACCATGCTGAGTGTGAAATCAGGGTTTGTGATTCATTTGCTTGCTTCAGGTAGGAGTAAAATCCTATCTTTACACACTTATACTCCTGACTCTTTCTTTTGCCATCAAAGATGACTCACTGGGGGGATATCTACTCCAGCTTCATAAATCTCTCATTAAACCCCTTACGCATCTCGTCTTCATCAGCTCAAGCGCATCTTGGGCCAACCCAAGATCATAACCCTCTTGAGTTTGGGATCCACCACTCTCATGATGGTTACCCTCAAACCATCCCTTCCCTCTCCTCTCATCTATCCGCAGAATACCCTCACCTCGGAGAGCATATATTCATTCCTAAATCTTCTTCTAACCTAGACCACTTTCTTTATTCATGTGAAGAAGATCAACCCAAAACCAATATGCCTCCTAAGAGACCTCCGGATGAACAGGAACACAGAGATGATCCTATACATCAAATTCTTGCCCGCTTAGCTACAGTCGAGCAGTAGAATGCAGATCTTGTGGCGAGGATGGGACAGGTGATCGCAGCGGGTGGAATTGATAGACCCATGGTGGATGCCTACAACCCAGCTGAGAATGAAATACATAGTTGTCTCGTACCTGGGGTACCCCCAGAAGCATTTGAGCTGAAGCCCCATTTTCTTAGTCTGCTACCAAAGTTTAATGGAAATGCCACCAAAGAACCATATGCTTTCCTGAGAGACTTCGAGCAGGTTTGCAACAACTTTATTCACCCTAGGGTTGGATAAGATCACATCAAACTGAAGGCTACCCCGTTTGCCTTAGGAAATAAGGCTGCTCATTGGCTAACGAATCTCGGGGTTAGATGTACGATCTGAATGCAGTTCAAAGATTTATTCCTGAAGAAGTTCTACCCACTCAGTAGGACTAACCAGATAAGGACCAAGATCGCTAGCTTTTCTTAGGGTCCCCACGAGCCATTCCATGAAGCATGGGATAGATTCAATGATTTAATATAAAAATTCCCTTGACATGGCATTACCAAGGTGATCTTGGTCCAGACCTTGTTCCATGTCATGACCTCAGAAATGCAGGGGTTAGTGAGTGCAGCCTGTGGAGGTAACTACATGAACAAAAACAAAAATGTCGTATGGAAAATCCTGGAGCAGATGGTGGAAACATGCAGATCTCAGGCCATCATGGCCTATCAGTTGTGTCCATCAAGCCTATCTAATGAGACAATTCAGTCAGCCAAGATATGACTACATGCCCCATTTGTACCACCTGTACATGTACATCGAGTCCATCTTATACACGATCAGGTACAGGGGCCTCAGAGCAGCTTGGTTGAGGAGCAGCAGTACACTCAACAGGAGCAGCATGCACCCCCACAGGTGGAGTCAGTCTATGAGGATCCTCCGCAGGTGTTCGAGATCAACAGGTTGTGGTACAACCATGACCCCTTCGGCAGATAGTCGAGGATAGGGAACGGTCAGCCACACCGACCGACCCTAGCTTACTATGAAACCAACTCTCTTCCCACATCGCACTTTGTATAGTCCCGACCAGGACAAGGATATCAGCCTCAGCAGCACCAGCAGCAACGCATATTCCACTCGAGCCAGCAGCGTCCTCCACCACCTTACACCGCACCGTCCCACCCGCAGCTGTACCGGCAAGGCCAGCATGGCCACTATAGACAACTGAATCACTCATCCTCTAGTCAGCAGCAGCAAGCCCCGCCCACTAGTGAATTGGAGTCCCTCACCTTGGCCATCCAGACATTAACTGATAGGGTTCAATAGATACAGAATGATTATCTGGGTATCAGAATAGATTTGAACCATGTCTCATACCACTAAGATCAGCAGATGGCACTAAAGATCCCAATTCCCGCCTAGGTTCAAGCCAACCCAAATATCTTGAATCAGGGTCATCACTGACCACACGATCAGGTATAATATTCAGATCATTCTTTATCTAAACACGAGATCCTTTTTGTACGATAAGATTAATCATATATCCCTAAGGAGCAGAAGGACCGTGACCGTACCTGATCGGGCACGAGTACATGAGGAAGACGCCGCCAAGTATCTACATGAAGAGAACTTGGAGATAGAGGAGCAACATCACCACCACCACCATCATCATCTACAGAAATAAGAGGATTTCCAAATCCTCAAAACAAAATGGCAAGACGAAGAAGAGTACCAGCAGTGAATCAAGCGAACCATATGAGGATCCCGCACCAGGAGCAATTATAGATGCATCACCTATTTTGTTGCATGAATTTCTTTCCCGTTCGAGTAAGTGTCAGAGTCAAAGTCCGAGTCCCAGTCTCGTACAGAACTCGATTTCCCGTTTAAATGAGAATCTTTCAGTTTCAGAATTTGAGTTGTCAAAAATAATCCCTTCCCCCGTGCCCTTAAGGGTGGAAAGAAGAAAAAAAATCAAAAAACTCCAAAAAGATGACCCTGAGATGGTGGAATTCTGCAACAAATATATCAAGGTCACAATCCCTTTTGATAAGTATGTGGATATGACACATGCATTTAAGAAGTACCTTAAGGTAAGATGCACACCTACTAGGGTCAGCAGGAAAACGAGAAGCTGTGTTGAGAAACATGTTTTGTAAGTAGCCACTACTTGCACCATCAAGAATGCATTTCCAAGGAAGCGAAGGGACATGGGTGTTAGCAATGTGAGCCCGAGGCAAACCATTCCTACAATAAATGTTATTGTAATAAATGATTTATCAATAAACGTTATTGATTATTTTCACTCCCTTTCTGAGATTGAATGAATGAATGCACTATAAGGTCCCTATGTATAATAAGGGTTATGTACCATGGTCAACTTGATAATCATACAGCTGTTGATTCATTGATTGAATCGTAGAGGCTGATGCTTGGATGAATATCTAAGGAGTTAGATAGAGCACTCAACAAGCATCATCAAATGACTGTTAAGTGATGATCTCCAGTCTGAGTAGGAGATGACAATCCTTTCTCAAATGGCTGATATCTTACCGACCACTTGATGCAGGTCCTCTGCATGGGAATAATGATTCGGAGGTATCAGATTAGATGAGTCAATGGGTTAACTTAACGAGATCGAGATAACCAAAGACCTATGTTGAATACTGTCACAGCATAAGCATGCATCCTCTGACAAGAGACAGATGAGTTGCTATATGTCTGAGTGTGTACATTTGGCAGACCAATAGTTTGATAACCTAACCAAGGTCTATATACTGGCAAGCTGGTGTGCATGTAAGGACATATGAGTAATATGATCTCTCAAAGGGATCATACAGGTTCACATGTGAACTGGAAGACATGAGCTCACTCATGAGGTATTGGGACTGATCAAATTCCATGCATGGTCGTCATGCTTTGGAAGCATGACATGAATTTGAAGGTAAGATATATGCTTTGGGAAAGCATATGATCTATACCAATTCCCAATGACCAAGATTGAGAAACTTAGTGATCAAACCCTGAAGATGACAGTGTAAAAGTGATATGTATCTTCAAGATGATCATAGGTCTTCTAGTATGCAGGATGTACAGGTATTGGGAATACCTGAGGGTGATGTGATCATAAACGATTGTATAACCATGACGCTTCCATTCCGAGGGAGTGTTGAAACATGTTTTGATTTTAGTGACTCCTCTCAATAGAGAAGTGACCTAATCTTAGTCCATGTATTGGACATTGATCTGAATGAGATTCAGATGCAATGAGAAGACTAGGTATACGGCCTTGATTTGATCAAGCATCTGTGGGAGGTCCATGAGATCTAGATTTGAGATGTGATCTCAATATCCAAGTCACTATATGTGGAACAATATAATCGCCCTGTCCTTAACTCCAAGTATCTACGGAGAAATCGCATTATTCTTAAAAGTGTTCAAGGATAATTCCATAGTTGAATTATATCAAAGCATTAGGAAATTGATAATTAAATGTGATTTAATTATCTTGATGTTTGTGGAAATTATCTAATATAATTAAATGTGATTTATTTATTATGGATAAGAATAATGTGGATAGCAATATCCAATTATTCATAATATATTATAAATGTGATTTCTAATGTATTAGAGAGAGCTAATTATAATTTATATTTGTTAATCAATTATTGATGTGTATTGGATACACATTATGTAATTAATTGAAAATGTAAATTATATTTTGCTTTGGGTTGTGAATGTGATTCACAAATTTCCAATGGCAAGATTGCAATATTCTAAAAATTAATTGTGAATTATTTTTGAAGAATAAATCACAACAAAAATTGTTGGATTAAATAATGGAGATTTCCATGGAGATATGCAATGTCATGAGATTTCATGAGATTGTTCCCCACTTGGAAACAAGTGGATGGCCACCATAACCAATATGGAAATTAGTGGCCTTCCACCATGATCCATGGGAGATGCAATTTCCATGTTGGTTAATCTCCTTATTTGATTTATTTAATTTAGGATTGATGTAAATTTGATTTATCAAATATATTTCATCTAAATTAAATCATAAGTTGTTGGCTTTTACCAACAACAATCTTGACCATTGGATTAAACTTAAATCGATGTCCATTGATTTTAAGTGTCCATGGATTGAGATCCATGGATCCCAAAACCCTATAAATAGGGAGACATACCATGCTCTCTAAGGTAATGCTTTTGAAGAACATCTCTCTCTCTCTCATTCTACACGTCAACCCTCTCCCTCTCTCCTTGGTGGTCGTCCACCATACCCTAGAGGAGAAAGCCGTCGTCACCCTCACCACCGCGCCGCCACCTCGACGTTCTTCAGTTATCCATCTTCTTTGGAGTGATACATTCGCAAAGAAGGTGCTTTGATCTCGTACGACGAGATCAGGAGTTCACCGTGCTTGGATCATCTTGTTGGATTGCGAGGATCACGCAGTTCATCCCCGCGCTTGTAAGCATCTTCTCCGACGATCGGACTTGAGACAGGAGGTCTCTTTTCGTAGAGACTCATCAACAACGCTTCAAGAGGTATTCCTTTATACTTGATGTGGTTCTATATGAAACGATCCGAGAATCGTTCTTGAATCATGTGGTTTCATCGCATGAATTTTTTTTTAAATTCCACTGCATAGAACAACTAGTACGACTAGTCGTTCTACGTTGTATTCGATACGATGCTCAAGCTTTCATGATGCGCTTGAGGATAATACCATATCCTTCAAGTGGTATTAGATCCATAGGTCGAAGGTTTGGGATACGATCTGTAAACCTAGGATGACTTGGGTTCATTAAGGTTGCGAAAATTTTTTGTCGCATTTGATTTTCGCACATCTGTTTAGTGAATAAATTAGGCCCTGTTTAAATTGTTTAAAAAGAATTAATCTTGTATTTTGTTCCTCATTAAATAAGGAAACCATAGGATCTGAGTTTACGTAATTTGGATTCTGTTTGCTCGAGGTATGGTTGTTTTAATGAACATGTATTCACTGTTGCGGGAACTGCGAATCTTGACATGATTAATGAGTTAATTACTGTTTTGATCCGCCTAGAAATGCGTGAAATATCACTTAGGTTCTATTTTAAATCAAATTATCCATCTTTGAAAATTGATTTTGTCTAATTTGGATTTAAATTGATTGAGATATGTTAATTTTAGTGAGTAGGGGCCACTGTTGAAATTACAGTCCTAATCAAGAACCAAGTGATTGTCAATTAATGAATTTAATTGTTAATTTCATGAAATAATTATGGAAAATATTTGAGAAATATTTAATGATGATTATTTCTTTAATTTACATGGTCTCAACCAATAAATTGATAGATTTGATCTAGATCATAATTGGAAACACAATAATCAAACTCCTTACTTGAATAGGATTGGGAATTTGTGTAGAAAATTTCCTTATAATAAAAAATATTTTGATTATTACTATATGGTATAATTTTGGTTAGAGAACCAATGATTATCTCAAGTAAAAATTGATCTATTTGGCATTATCCTTTCCTGAGGTGGATATGGTGTCTAGTTGGGAAGCACTGGGGTAGCAGGTCGCACCGGTTGCGGTCCGTCCCACTTTCGTCGGTACTGGCCATGACAGCGGGTAGGGACTCGATAATGCCAGAGAAATCAAGATGTATTTTATAATTACTAGAATTTGAATTAATATGTACTTTGAGATAATACTATATATGTATTCAAGTAAAAACAATCAAGTTTGTTGATTGAATTGGATTGATAATTAATTTAATATGATTGAATTAATTATATCCGATTAAAAGCACTCTATTATGAATAAATGTGTATTTTCCTTGGAAGAATTAATTATATGAATATAATTCATGATAATTGATTAAAATTTGAATATGAGTTGGAGGAACACATAAGTGACATCCATGGTCTCCCGTCAAGGCAGCACATCTGGATCGGGCTCTTTGCTTCTCGAAAGAGTAAGGCCGTATACGTAGTGACCCCAATGTCGGATCCTCATATTATTGGGGCGATATTGGATTGCGCATAACGAGTACTATTCCTGTTGACGGTTGGTTCAATTAACAACATGTCAACATCACCTTAGGGGCCTGTTTGGTTGCAGGGTTGGGCAGGGTTGGGTTGGGCTGGGTTGGGCTGGGTGAATAGTAATTTGTGAGGAGAAAGTACCCTTGTGAATAGTAACCAGGGTTGGGCCAACCCTGTCCATCCCTGCAACCAAACAGGCCCTAGGGGTGGTGGGCCCGAGTGTTAAAGACTGAAATGGGAAATGCAAGTTGGACTTGCAAGGCGGAATGTGTTCCTGCTTCTCTTTATTGGAGTCGCAGACTCTCATATTATTGGGATGTGATAAAGATAAAGAGGAGATCCCATTTCTTTCTAAAGATATAGCGGTAAGTATATCTCTTGCTTTGAAAGTGATTACGGGAAATGAACTTTCAAAGTTGACAATGCAAGAATAACTTGATTTAAAATACCTTAATCAAATATCATAAATTTGAATATATGATTATATATTCTAATATAGTGCATTCTCAATTTCAGAAAATGAAGTCCATGAACCCACTAAGCAGGCTTCTGGAGGTCAACCAATTGACCGGTCCAAATTACTCGGATTGGATCCGTTATTTGGAGCTTGTTCTCTCTGCTGAGCGCATAAGTTATGGCTCACAAAAGACAAGCATGAAAGCCCTAAATCGAAGGAAGAAAAACAATACAATGACAAGTATGATGAGGATCATATCTTGGCTAGATGCTATATCATGGGTTCTCTCTCCAATGTTCTTCAGAAGCAACATGTGGAGATAAGCACATGCCAGGAAATAATGCAGAATCTGAAAGATATGTTTGGTGACATTAACCGCATCCAGCATTACAATATTATGAAAGAACTCGTTCGCTGCAAGATGCAGGAAGGAACTTCGGTTCGAGAACATGTGCTCAAAATGTTTGGGTACTTATATGAGTTGGAGACTCGTGGGGCAAACATGGATGCATACATGCAAGATGATTTCATTCTGTTGTCTTTACCCAAGTCTTTAAATAATTTTGTGGTTTCGTTCCACATGAACAAGTTGGACTTGTCGAACGCTAGACTTCTTACTGCATTAAAGTCTACAGAAGACGTAATGAAGAAAGATGGTCCCGCTGGTAGTGCAATGGTTGCACAGGTCAGAGGGAAGCGTGGTCGGAAGCAAGGTTCTCGGAAGGGCCCGGACCAAAAGAGAAAGAAGAAGAGTCAAGGCATTGGCTCATCTTCTAGTACATCCACACTGATACATCGAAGAAAACTGACGTCTGTCATCACTGCAAGAAGCCGGAGTACTGGAGGCGTAATTGCCTGGAATACCTGAAGTTAGTAGACAAAGGTAAAGCCTCTGCATGTATGAAATATACTTTCATCATTGAAACTGGCTTTCTCGTTGGACGAGAAGGAAGTTGGATTCTAGATTCTGGTGCTTCTGTTCATGTATGCAATTTGTTGCATTTGTTTCAGGAAACTAGAAATCTGGAAGAAGGGGAGATAGTCATCCAGATGGGATCTGATGCAAGTGTTGCAGCAGTCGCCATCGGGACTTGTCGACCATCATTATCTAGTGGTAGAGTCTTAATACTTAAAGAGTGTTTTTATGTACCTGAAGTCAGTAAGAATTTGATATCTGTATCTAAGCTTGTTGGAAGCGGATATTCATTCCTTTTCTGTAATAAATTAGTCATAAATCGTTACGATAAATATATTGCGGATGGTATTTTGACTTCTGGTAGACTCTATGAATTGTGCATTGATAAATGTATCATGAAAGTCACTGCCACTAATAATAAAAACCCTAAACGTCCCAGGGAGGATGGAAATCTTTCGAATGAGATTTGGCATCAAGGGCTCGGTCATTTATCTGTTGATAGGATCAATAGATTGATAAAGGATGGACCTTTGGATTTTCTACAGGTTCAACCTTTGCCTACCTTCAAACATTACATTCAGGGTAAAATGACTAGGACGCCTTTCCGTAACAAGGTTACAAGATGCGAAGGTATTCTTGACCTAATACATACTGATGTATGTGGTCCCTTCAGTACTGCGATTCGAAATGGATATCGATATTATTTGACGTTTATTGATGACCATTCACGATACGGATTTGTCTTCCTATTACGTCATAAATCTGTAACCTTTGAAAAGTTCAAAGATTTCAAGGCTTTGGTTGAGAACCAAACCGATAGGAAGATTAAATGGATTCTATCTGATCGAGGTGGCGAGTACCTCTCAGATGAATTCAAGGAATATCTTAAAGAGAACGGAATTGTTTCCAATCTCACTCCTCCTGGAACTCCCCAACTTAATGGTGTTGTTGAGAGACGCAACAGGACTATTATGGATATGGTCCGTTTAAAGATGAGCAAAGCACATTTACCACTTAGTTTCTGGGGATATGCAGTAGAGACTAGGGTTGAGCATTGGGTAGGGCCGACCCGACCCAGCCCGATGCCCGTCCCGATAATACCCGACCCAAGCCCGAGCCCGATCTTCTAATGGGCGGGCCTGGGCTTTAAATCCGGCCCATTGCAAATAACAGGCCGGGCTCGGGCTTCACTTAGCCCGGCCCTAACTAAGCCCGAAGCCCGGCCCACTTTGTTACCCAACGGGCCACAACTTGGCCCGGTCAGACCTACCATTCACGTGTATCCCGAGTTTGGCCCGATCTCCTATTTCTAAATCTAAACCCGAAGATCCCGATCAGAACCACCCCTCGGTTTATGTCCTCTCCTTTAATCAACAACAACCTCAATCCTACGCCCAGATACTCTTCACCGGCTCTCAGTTCACCTCCCTCGCAGACGACGCCGACATGACATCTTGATCCTCACCGTTGGCTCTCTCATTCTCAAAGCCTTCGAGAAGCGCAAGAACTTCTACGTCGACATCAAGTTGGGAATTTTATTCATCTTGGGATTTAAAGAGATGAGTATGGATCAAGTTGTGGATTTCGTGGTAGAAGTTGATTCTATCTGAGATTTTGTGTGATTTTGTCACTCCATCTCCATACTGCAACAGTAATTTAAGTATAGCGGCAGTTGTTGACACTGTCAAAGAACAAAATTTTGAGTGCTTATGTACAGAACATGGATGCTCTAGACGATGCCATTTAGATTGACAGATATATTTGTATTGTGGAGTTGGTCTGGAATTGCTATGTGGCTTCTTCACCATGTTAAACATTCGATATTTTTGGGAGGGATCACTCTTTGAAAGTGCTCTGTTCTGTTTAAAGTTCTACATTATCCTCCAATATTCTATCTATACAAACATTACTTTTTAGATAGTAAAGTCGTGCAAATATCCCAAATAGAAGCATCAGACTTTAGCATATGTCCATGAATTGCTACAATGCAGAAGCTGGGATTCTATATTTTCTGTTTACGTGACAACGCATTCTATAATATCTCCCTACCGCAAAAATCAGCTCGAAATTGAAATCAGGCCGAACATAATAGTAATAAAGGCTTTGACATAAGGTGTGGCCACATTCTGTGAAGATTGAAAGTATCTAAAAATAAAAATAGATGACTAAAGCACTCCTCTCCCTCGGCACCACAACACCCTCTCCAAAGCTCTCGGCACCACAGAAACAAAGCTCTCGTATCCAACATATACCACAAAACACCTTTAACTTATCAAAAACCATACAAGTATCCTCCATATATTAATACTTATGTGCACCAACAACAGCCATTGCAAATGGCGATGAAGGGCAGTAAAGAATTCATTCCATGCTAAAGCCCGCTCGCCAAAAATTAGAAGTCACGGGCCGGCCCGACCCAGGCCCGACCCATTCCTTTGTGGGTCGGGTCCGGGCTTGGGCTACAATATATAAAAAATATCAGGCTCAAGCCCGGCCCGTAGGGCCCGCAATCATGTACGGGCTCGGGTTGGGCTATACTGGGCCCGGCTCGACCCGGCCTGATGCTCATCTCTAGTAGAGACTGCAATATATATCCTGAATAAGATTCCTAGCAAATCTGTGCCTAAGACTCCTCATGAGCTCTGGTATGGAAACAAACCTAGTGTTAATCACTTAAGGGTTTGGGGTTGCTTGGTCCATGCGAAGAACGTGGACGCAAGTAAGATAGAATCTCGCTCTCGTGAGTGCTACTTCATTGGGTAAGTTAAAGATGGTATTGGATACCAGCTTTATGACCCTGAGACCCAAAAGGTTTTTGTTTCTAGATATGTGAAATTTCTGGAGAATGATTTCCTTAAAGGTCAAGACAAGAATGAAGTAGAGGAACTCATTGAATCGTTTGAGGATTCTGAGCTTCCTGTGCCAGAAACTGAAGAGATAAATAAAGATGAAACGCATATACCTCGTTGAAGGAGTTCAAGAGTGGATGCACCACATGAAAGGTATGGATTCCATGTGTCAAATGAAATTGACAATGATCCTTCTTCATTTGATGAAGCACTCGCGGATCATGACATGGATAGATGGATGCTAGCAATGAAGTCTAAATTGACTCCATGCATAAGAATGGTGTATGGACCCTAGAGCTTCCACCTAAAATGGTAAAACCCATTGGGTGGAAATGGATCTTCAAGAGAAAGAGGGGACCTGATGGGAAAGTAGAGACTTTCAAGGCACGGCTCGTGGCCAAGGGATACATACAGAGAGAAGGCATCGATTATGATGAGACTTTCTCTCTTGTGACTATGCTTAAATCCATCAGGACACTGCTGGCTATAGCTGCATATCTTGACTACGACATCTGGCAGAGGGACGTCAAGTTCCTCAATGGATACCTCGAGGAGGATATCTATATGGAGCAGCCCTTGGGCTTCATAACTGAGGATGGAAAAGTATGCAAGTTGAAGAAATCCATCTATGGGCTCAAGAAAGATTCTCGTAGCCAGAACATCAGGTTTGACGAAACCATAAGGAGTTATGATTTTGTGCAGAATCCTGATGAACCATGTGTGTACAAGAAGCTTAGTGGGAGCGCCATTGTGTTCATCGTACTTTACGTAGATGACATCCTTATCATTAGGAATGATACAGGGATGATGCTTTACGTAGATGACATCCTTATCCCATACCTTTGAGATGAAAGATCTTGGAGAAGACTCTTACATCTTAGGCTGAAGTTGTTCAGAAATCGAGAAAAGAGGATATTGGGATTGTCACAATATGGGTACATTAAGAAGATTCTTGAACGATTCCGTATGGATAGTTTCAAGAAAGGTTTCCTTCCCTTAAGGCATGGTATCCACCTGTCTAAAGGGATGGCTCCTCAAACTGTTGAGGAAAAATAAAGCCATGGTCGGATGCCCTTATGCATCAGCTGTAGGAAGCTTAATGTACGCCATTATGTGTACCAGGCCAGATATCTGCCATGCAGTGGGAGTGGTAAGTCGTTACCAATCCTGCTATGGAGAACAAAATGCAGTAAAGAACATATTCAAATATCTAATACGGACGCAAGATCATATCTTGGTCTATGGAAATGGTGATGTCCAAGTATTGGGATATACAGATTCTGACTTCCAATCGGATATTGATGATCGAAAGTCGACATCAGGATTTGTATTCCTGTTGAACGGTGGTGTTGTGAGCTGGAGAAGCAAGAAGTAGGACACTACAGCAGATTCAACAACAGAAGCAGAGTACATTGCCGTATCGAATGCAGCAAAGGAGGCGGTGTGGTTGCGCAAGTTCATCCTGGAGCTTGGTGTAGTTTCCTCTGATACTCCCATCCCTCTACTCTGTGATAACATGGGAGCCATTTCCCAGGCTAAGGAACCCAGATGGCATCAAAAGAGAAAGCACGTGGAAAGGAAATACCACATCATTCAGGAGATTCAAAAGCGTGGTGACATCATCATCACCAAGGTGGCCTCTATCGACAATGTTGCTGATCCTCTTACCAATCCTCTGACACAAAAGGTTTTCGACCAGCATGTAATGAGTATGGGTTTAAGGATTGTTCCTGAATGATTCCGAGGGCTAGTGGGAAATTGTTAGTAATGTGAGCCCGAGGCGAACCATTCCTACAATAAATGTTATTGTAACAAATGATTTATCAATAAAAGTTATTGATTATTTTTCACTCCCTTTCTGAGATTGAATGAATGAATGCACTATAAGGTCCCTCTGTACAATAAGGGTTATGTACCATGGCCAACTTGATAATCATACAGCTGTTGATTCATTGATAAAATCATAGAGGTTGATGCTTGGATGAATATCTAAGGATTTAGATAGAGGACTCATCAAGCATCATCAAATGATTGTTAAGTGATGATCTCCAGTCTGAGTAGGAGATGGAAATCCTTTCTCAAATGGTTGATATCTGACCGACCTCTTGATGAAGGTCCTCTGCATGGGAATGATGATTTAGAGGTGTCAGATTAGTTGAGTCAATGGGTTGACTTAACGAGATTGAGATAACCAAAAACCTATGTTGAATACTATTACAGCATAGGCATGCATCCTCTGACCAGAGACAGATGTGTTGCTATATGTCTGAGTGTGTACATTTTACAGACCAATAGGTTGATGACCTAACCAAGGTCTATACACCGGCGAGCTGGTGTGAATGTAAGGACATATGAGTAATATGATCTCTCAAAGGGATCATACAGGTTCACATGTGAACCGGAAGACATGAGCTCACTCATGAGGTATTGGGATTGATCAAATTCTGTGCATGGTCGTCATGCTTTGGAAGCATGACATGAATTTGATGGTAAGATATATGCTTTGGGAAAGCATATGATCTATACCAATTCCCAATGACCAAGATTGAGAAACTTAGTGATCAAACCCTGAAGATGACAGTGTAAAAGTGATCTATATCTTCAGGGTGATCATAGGTCTTCCAGTATGCAGGATGTACATGTATTGGAAATACTTGAGGGTGATGTGATCATAAACGATTGTATAACCACGGCACTTCCATTCCGAGGGAGTGATGAAACAAGTTTGGATTTTAGTGACTCCTCTCAACAGAGAAGTGACCTAATCTTAGTCCATGTATTGGACATTGATTTGAATGAGATTCGGATGCAATGAGAAGATTAGGTCCACGGCCTTGATTTGATCAAGCATCTGTGGGAGGTCCATGAGATCTGTATTTGAGATGTGATCTCAATATCCAAGTCACTATATGTGGAACAATACAATCGCCCTATTGACGAGTCATTAAATATTATATTTAATTGGGCACGTTGTAGTACGTGTACTTAGCGATTCAATCAGAACCAAGAGAAGATCTCTGTGAAGAGTGTCTCGGCTTTAATTTATATCACGGGCAAGTCCGGGGTCGAACACAGGGAGGCAAAGGAACAACGTCGGGTTAATTTGAAAATTTAGATCTTGATTTCCAAATGCGGATTTTTTATATTTTTTATGCAATTACAAATGCCAATGCAAAATGCGGGTGAATTAAGTTAATAAGAAAGCGCACAACTTAGCCAAATTAATTTTAATGAGAAATTAATCCAATTTAACCAAATTATATTTCTCCAGTTATCTTGATCAAATAATGAATGCAACATATATATTTTTTTGGAATTTTCAGTGTTAAAATACAACAATTAAAAATACACACTTTTTATGGGTTTTTTCATAATTTTTCACACAAACAGTAAGCAAAAATCATGAAAAATTTACTGGAACATAAACATGATGCAAGAATCTACAGTATATTTTTGGAATTTTTTGAAAAAAACATGAATTTTTATGGATTTTTTAATGGAAACAGAGTGACAGTGAGTAATTAATTCCTAATAAATCCACAATAGAAAATTAAATAGAGAGCGAATTATCTCGTATAGGTATTTTCATATGGAATCCAGGAGATTTGAAATTTTACAAAAATGACGTACGTGGATTTAATTAAAAATCATTTACTAAAATCACTCCACCTTTATTTCGGGCACAGGACAACTCTATTTTGGATGAAATGTGGACAGCATTTTAAGAACATATCAACGCATAATCCCTGATTTTTTAAGAATTTTTGGAGCAACCGTGAGTTAGATATGAATTTAAGAACACTGATTGGGTAAAATATAGAATTTTGCAGTAAAACAATTTTAATTAATTACCCATAACTCACAAAAATACAAATAAATATTCAAATGGTAGACAATTTGTTGCTCAACATCGTGCTATTTTTCATTGAATAAAATGATACAATATTGATGTCCAAATTGATATGCAAATGTAGGTTTATATGTGCAAATACAGAGAACGAACAAAACATACAAACAAATATATACAGGGACTAAATATGAATATATACAAAAGGGAGAAAAATGGTAGAGTGGAGTGATGAAGAAGAT
This sequence comes from Ottelia alismoides, assembly GCA_037367405.1. Taxonomy (NCBI): domain Eukaryota; kingdom Viridiplantae; phylum Streptophyta; class Magnoliopsida; order Alismatales; family Hydrocharitaceae; genus Ottelia; species Ottelia alismoides. Next base: position 477,627 of record JAZKJV010007844.1, on the reverse strand, counting down.
GAAAATGGTGGTGATGGTGATGGTATGATGATATAGTAGTGTGATATAAAAAAATAAGGGAAAACAAATGTTAGATAAAATAAAATAACAAGAGAAATATGAAGGAATACTTACCTGATGTTCGCCGAATTTGTGGAGCAGCTATGCTGGACTCCTGTCATTGCTTTGATTCGATTAGCGAAATAAAAATCGGAGAAGCTACGCGAGCTTGATGGAGAACTCGTGACGCGGAGTAGAGCTCCGCGGATCTCGCCTGAAGGAGGTCGTCACTTGAGGAAGACGCTTCGCTGCTGTCACCAATAACACTCCAAGCTCTCTCCTTTTTCTATTAGAATGGTGGATGAGAAAAAATGAGGATGTACAAGTGAATATAAAGAGACGAGAAAGGGAGGTTAGAATGGTGGTGGTGTTGAATGGGAGGTTAGATTATTGGTGGAGTGACGAGTCGCTAAATACGTCAATTAATTTGGGCACGTTGTAGTACGTGTACTTAGCAATTCAATCAGAACCGAGAGAAGATCTCTGTGAAGAGTGTCTCAGCTTTAGTTTATATCCCAGGAAAGTCCAGGGTCGAACACAGGGAGGCAAAGGAACAACTTGGAGTTAATTTGAAAACTTAGATCTTGATTTCCAAATGCGGTTTTTTTATATTTTTTTAATGCAAAATGAATGCCAAAAACAAGATGCGGGTGAATTAAGACACTAAGAAAATATACAACAAGACCAAATTAATTTTAATGTCAAATTAGTCCAATTTAGCCAAATTATATTTTTTTAGAATCCTAATCCAGTGATAAACACAAAACACATTTTTTTGTATTTTTAGGAATTAAAATTCAACAAATAAAAATGCACACTTTTATGGGTTTTTTTACAATTTATCACACAAACAGTAAGCAAAAATAATGAAAAATTTACTGAAACATAAACATGATGCAAGGAAGCTACAGTAATATTTTTAGAATTTTTGACAAAATATGATTTTTTTATGGATTTTTAGTGAAAATAGAGTGACAGTGAGTAAATAATTCCTAATAAATCTACAATGTTAAATTAGTTAGCCTCAAGTAGGTATTTTCATGTGGCATACAGGAGACTTAAAATTTCACGAAAAGGATGTATGTGGATTTAATTAAAAATCAAATACTAAAAACACTCTATAATTTATTTCAGGCACAAGATAACTCCACTTTGGATGAAATTTGGACAATATCTCAATCATTTATCAAGACATCATATCTAATTTTTATGGAATTTTTAGAGCAACCGTGTGTGAGATATAAATTTAATAGCACAGAATGGGTAAATATGTAGAATTTCAGTTGGACAATTTTTATTAATTACCCTTATATCATAAAAATCCAAATAAATATTCAGAACGTACAAAATTAGTTGCTCAACACAATGTCATCTTTCATTGAATAAAGAGATGCAATATTGAAGTCCAAATTTGAGTACGAACACAGGGGTATCCGTGCAAAATAGAAATGAACTTAAACAATACAAACTATGTACAAGGACTTGTTTGTAATTACAGAAATATGAAAGTAAACACTTGCAATGTTCACAACAATAAAAAAATAAAGAAAATGGAAGGACCTTCTTCTCCACAGGTGCACGGTGATGGAACCCAAAATAGGGGAAGGCGTTGGCGGCGAGGGCTCGGCTGACTCACCGTCCGCATGCGGCGACGGCGAAGAGGTTGTGGCGCGGCCGTGCGGACGGGCTAAAGGCGGTGGAGGACCACGCTGGGGCGGAGGAGGTGGCGAGCAGCAGTGTCGGTGGCGCGGATGGGCGGCCTGGAAGGAGCGGGCGGCGGTGGCGAGGCCGGCCGCACGGGACTGCGCGGAGGAGGGAGGAGCACCGCTGGAGGCAGCGGTGGTGGCCGGCGGTGGGGAACGACCGGTGGCTGACATGGAAGAAGGAAGGGTGGCGGCGCCTCCTGCCCGTGTGGAGGGGGAAGGGGCGGTGGTGCTGCTGCCTCTCTTTTTTTATTTTTTTAGTTTTTTTTAATTTACTGATGTATATTTTTTTGTGTTTTAGATTTTATATTTTTCTTAAGTGTTTTAGATTTTATATTTTTTTAAAATTTTTTTATAACAGGTAACAATATGTACACAAAGAAGAGGGGGTGAATAAATGAGGATGTGAAGATGTGATAAAATGATGGTGGTGGTGGTAATGTGAAAAAAAATTGAGAAAATAACAACTATGTTAAAATGAAGGGAAAACTTTACCTGCGATGAACGTGGTCGCCTATGTTGTGCTCACGAGAGCACGGTCTTTGCTCGAATCACCGGCGAGCGATGAGCTCAAGCAACACGCGAAGGCGGTTGCGATGTTGGCCAAAAAAGCCAACGGATCTCACCGGAGAGAGGGCTGTCGTCGATCGACCGCGGTTGCGTCGCTGTCACCGATTCAACTCTGGGAACTAGGCTCTCCTCACATAAAGATGGATCCAGTGCAAATTGAGGAGGATGGAATGTATATAAAGATAATGAAATGAGAAGTTATTAAAGTGGTGGGAGGTTATTTTATTTATGGAGTTGAATGGGAGGTTTAAGAAATGGTGGTGTTGAATGGAGGTTGGTGGTAGAATGAGTTGAATGGTGGTTATTGTAGAGAATGTAAAATAAATAAATAAATAAGATGAAATAAAGTAGGCTACTTTAAATACAACAAAATATATAAAGAAGGAAAAAGAGTGGAGAATTTACAAGGGAATACATACAACATGTACATTTTTTGTTTGCTTTTCTAATATGTATTTTTTATCTTTTTAATAAGAGATATTTACAACAGAAAAATACAATAAAATACTACAATCAAAATACAACACAATCATGATTTTTTTTGTATTTTTAATAATTAGAAAAGATAAAACAAAAAATGAAGAAGGAATGAATATATACATAATATACAATGTACATCTAGGTCCCAAAACCCAACTTTCGCAAATGAGCTCCGATTTTAATGAAACCACTTCCATTGGATAGATAATTTTCTAACTTGAACTTTAAAAGTGAGTTTGGTGAATTTGGAGTTCATACAGAGTGGGAATTTGGTTTGGAAGTTGGTCTTTACGGCTTTTTCCCTTTGGGATCAAGAAGCATTTATTTGTGGTAAAATTTATTTTGTATTTTTGTATTTTTATATACATTGTTATGAACAAGTTGGAGAAAGAATTAGCCAAAAAGAAGTTGAAATGAATTTATTAAAAATACATGAAGTTTTGGGCTATTTACAGGCGGAAAAACTCATTTATTTTTGCGGCTTTTTATTGTTAAATTATTTTGTACAATCTAATATACATTAATTAGTGTGTTTTATTTAAAAGAGTCATTTTGTTAATTTATTGATTTTATGGACATTTTTATGAGATTTTACTCGGGGATTTTGCTAAGATCAAGATATTGAGATGATGAATCGTGGATTCATCATGGACTTGAATGGGAAGTTATATTATTGGTGGAGTTGAATGAGAGGTTGGATAAAGAATATGGAGTGGAATGGAGATTGGTGGTAGAATAGAAGTTATTATAGAGAATGAAAAATAAATAATAAATAAATAAAGTACGCTACTAATAAAGAGAGAAAGAGTTGAGAATTTACAAAGGAAGACAAATAACATGTACATTTTTTGTTTGTTTTTCTAATTTATATTTTTATCTTTTTAATAAGATATATTTACAACAGACTAAATACAACAAAATATAAAAATACAACACAATAATGATTTTTTAGAGTTTTAATAATTAAGAAAGATAAAATAAAAAATAAAGAATGAATGAATATATACATAATATACAATGTACATCTAGGTTCCAAAACCCAACTTTTGTAAATGAGCTCCATTAAATGAAACCACTTCTGTTGGATAGATAATTTTCTAATTTGAACTTTAAAAGTGAGTTTGGTGAATTTGGAGTTCATACGGAGCGAAAATTTGGTCGGGAAGTTGGACTTTACGGCTTTTTGTCTTTGGGATCTAGGATCATTTATTTAACCTGAAATTTGTTTTGTATGTTTGTATTTTTATATACATTTTTATAAACAAGTTAGAGGAATAATTAGACAAAAAGGAGTTGAAATAAAATTACTAAAAATACATGGAGTTTTGGGATATTTACATGTATAAAACTCCTTTATTTTTGCGGCTTTTTATTGTTATTTTATTTTGTACAATCCAATATACAATCATTAGTATGTTTTATTTACAGGAGTTATTTTGTTAGTTTATTGATTTTATATACATTTATTTGAGAATTTGCTCAGGTATTTGCTAAGATCAAGATATTGAGATGATGAATCGCGAATTCATCACCTGTCCTTATCTCCAAGTATCTACGGAGAAATCACATTATTCTTGAAAGTGTTAAAGGATAGTTCCATAGTTAAATTACATCTAAGCATTGGGAAATTGATAATTAAATGTGATTTAATTATCTTGATGTTTGTGGAAATTATCCAACATAATTAAATGTGATTTAATTATTATGGATAAGAATAATGTGGATAGTAATATTCTATTATTTATAATATATTATAAATGTGATTTCTAATGTATTAGAGAGAGATAATTATAATTTATATTTGTTAATTAATTATTGATGTGTATTGTATACACATTATGTAATTAATTGAAAATGTAAATTACATTTTATTTTGGATTGTGAATGTGATTCACAAATTTCCAATGGCAAGATTGCAATATTTTAAAAATTAATTGTGAATTATTTTTGAAGAATAAATCACAACAAAAGTTGTTGGATTAAATAATGGAGATTTCCATGGAGATATGCAATCTCATGAGATTTCATGAGATTGCTCCCCACTTGGAAACATGTGGACGGCCACCATAACCAATATGGAAATTGGTGGCCATCCACCATGATCCATGGGAGATGCAATCTCCATGTTGGTTAATCTCCTTATTTTATTGATTTAATTTAGGATTGATGTATATTTGATTTATCAAATATATTTCATCTAAATTAAATCATAAGTTGTTGGCTTTTACCAACAACAATCTTGACCATTGGATTAAACTTAAATCAATGTCATCCATTGATATTAAGTATCCATGGATTGAGATCCAAGGATCCCAAAACCCTATAAATAGAGAGGCATACCATGCTCTCTAAGGTAATGCTTTTGAAGCACATCTCTCTCTCTCTCTCTCTCTCATTCTACACGTCAACCCTCTCCCTCTCTCCTTGGTGGCCGTCCACTATACCCTAGAGGAGAAAGCTGTCGTCGCCCTCGCCACCGTGTCGCTGCCTCGATGTTCTTCGGTTCTCCATCTTCTTTGGAGTGATACATTCACATATAAGGTGTTTTGATATCGTATGACGAGATCAGGAGTTCACCGTGCTTGGATTATCTTCTTGGATTGCGAGGATCACGCGGTTCATCCCCACGCTCGCAAGTGTCTTCTCCGACGATCAGACTTGAGACAGGAGGTCTCTTTTCGTAGAGACTCGATCAACCATGATTCAAGAGGTATTCATTTATACTTGATGTGGTTCTAGATGAAACGATCCGAGAATCGTTCTTGGATCGTGTGGTTTCATCGCATGAATTTTTTTTAAATTCCGTTGTATAGAACAACTAGTACGACTAGTCGTTATACGTCATATTCGATACAATGCTCACGCTTCTGTGATGCGCTTGAGTATAATACCATATCCTTTAATGGTGCCCATTATGTGGTGAGTCATGTCAATGACAGTGTGTTTGCATGCACTCTCCTAGATAATGGATCATCAATTAATCTGATACCCACAGCCCTCTATGAGCACCTAAATCTAGGACCTCTTAGGAAATCCAGAGCCTTACTCCAGTTTGCAGACAAATTAACCAAGAGGTCCAAGGGAGAATTGAGTAACATTATCATCAAAGTCGAGGGTCGAGATTATATGGTGGACTTTACAGTCCTTGATATGGAGACCCCTAGAAATTGGAGAGATTCCCATATCATTCTAGGAAGGACCTTCTTTAGAATAGGAGGGGCCTTATTCGATTATAAGATTGGGAAAATTCAGTTCCAAACTCCAGGCGGAGATGAGGAACTTGAGATGAAGCAAACAAGGTGGCAAAGGCCAGATTCCAAATCAAGCACCGAATACACTTCGTCAGAAGCAGAATGTATTCATGTAGACATCGTTGGGCCATGGAGATAGAACCCTGCTAGCATCGATGAGTCTCTCTGTTGGAGAGCATCTTGTACATGAGACAATTTGCAAGATCCTTTGGAATGAAAACAATGCAGATAATATAGAAAATGCATCCCCCTACATCTTCGATGACACAGAGGTCCTGTTGGGCATGTTAGTCCTTCCCTCTTTAGGATAATCAGAAGATGAGGATGATGAGTGAGACGTGGCTTTTGCCGATTACTTGGATACTTTTGACGGTCTGACTCCAGAGCTGAATGAGTTGGTGGCAGTTACTTCAAAGACGGATCCAGCAACTACCAGCACAGAGCCAGAATTGATTGAGCCAGATTTCCTTGATGACCACACATTACCTGAGCTCAAACCATTACCCACAACCCTTAAGTATGCCTTCCTTACATGACAAGAGATGAAATTTCTAGTCATCATCAGTTCGCGATTGTCCGAGGAGCAGGAATCTCGCTTGCTAGAGATCCTGGAGAAAAACCGCAAGGCAATAGGCTGGATCATCATCGATCTCCACGGGATAAATCCCGCTATGTGTTCGCACCATATCTACTTGGAGAATGAGGCTAAACCCTCTTATGAATTCCAATGCAGGTTGAATCTAGATTTACGAGAGGTCTTGAAGAAGGAGATTGAGAAATGGTGTAACGCGGTTTTTATTTACCCCATCTTCGATTCCAAGTGGGTGGCACCTATCCATGTTGTCTCGAAGAAGTCGGGAATTCATAAAACCACCAACGAGGATGGAGAGGAGATTGTGACACGAGTACCTACGTCATGGCGTGTCTATGTGGATACATATGCTTGAATGTCGTGATGAAGAAGGACCATTTTCCCTTACCCTTTATTGATCAAATCTTAGAAAGATTAGCGGGAAAGGAATTCTTCTGCTTCTTAGATGGGTTCTCAGTCTACAACCAAGTACCTATCGCTCCTGAGGACTAGGAAAAAACCACATTCGCTTGCACCTTTTGTACCTATGCTTTCAGGCGCATGCCCTTTGGGTTATGCAATGCTCCCAGTACATTTCAAAGGTGCATGATTGCAGTATTTGCCGAGACGGTCGGCGAATTCATAGAAGTATTCATGGATGACTTCTCGATCCATGGTGATTCCTTCAATTCATGTCTTAGAAATCTGGACCAAGTCCTCAAAAGATGTTGTGAGGTTAATCTGGTGCTCTCCTGGGAGAAAAGTCACTTCATGGTGACGGAGGGCATTGTGTTGGGGCATGTCATCTCTAAGAGAGGAATGGAGGTTGACCCTGCCAAGGTGGACGTGATCAGACGACTCCAGCCACCAACCAATGTAAAGCAGTTGTTGTTATTACTCGACCATGTTGGATTTTACAGGAGATTTATCAAAGATTTTTCAAAGATTGCTCGACCACTAACTGAGCTTCTAAGCAAAGACATGGAGTTTATTGTTGATCATAAATGTCTTGAGGCATTTAAGCAACTTCAAGTGATGATCATGGACGCCCCGATCCTACAAGCCCCAGATTGGTCTCTTCCTTTCGAGATCATGACGGACGCCTCAGACTTTGTTGTTGGGGTGGTATTAGGACAGAGGCAGGATGGTATCTCATTATCTATACACTATGCAAGCAAAGTGCTTGATCCTGCTCAGCGTAACTATACAGTTACTGAAAATGAGATGCTTGCAGTATTGTTTGCCTTAGATAAATTCAGATCTCATCTCATCAGATCTAATGTAGTGTTCACAGATCAGACAACACTACGAAACCTAATGGAAAAGAAGGACGCGAAGGCATGTCTTCTTGGGTGGATTTTACTCATCCAGGAGTTTGACTTGGACATTAGAGATAAACCTAAAAAGAAGAACGTAATGGATGATCACCTCTCACGTATCAAAATTCTTGATACTTCTGATGATACATCTACTCGAGATTCCATTCCAGACGAGATGGTGTTTGTTATCGACTCACTCCCATAGTACGCTAATATAGTGAACTATCTTGTCTCCAAGAAAGTTCCCGAATATTGACCCAAGAGCCACATAGATCGACTCAAGTCGGATGCGAGACTTTAACATTGGGAGGATCCGATCCTTTTCTTTGAAGGACCGGATTGTGTCTGGAGGAGGCATATTCCTCAGGAGGAATATCAGAGTGTCCTCACTTTCTGCCATAGTCTGAAGGCAGGAGGACACCACTCCGGAAAGCGGACCGCATGGAAGGTACTACAATGTCGCTTATACTAGCCGACTCTATTTCACGATGCTCTCACCTTTGTGAAGTCGTGCCCAGTATGCCAGCCAATGGGAGGAACCGTTGGTTCCAAGGATGAGATGCCAATGCATCTTGTCATCATTTGTGATGTCTTTGACGCCTAGGGCATCGACTTCATGGGCCCATTCCCAGTTAGCCATGGTTTTGATATATCCTTCTTGTAGTGGATTATTTGTCAAGGTGGGTGGAGGCTATCCCGACTCGAGCCATAGACAACAGGACTGTTTGTAAATTTATTAGAGATCATATCATCTCTAGGTTCGAGATCCCCAAAGTATTGATATCTGATGGGGGTAGCCATTTTGTGAACAGAGATATGAAGAAATTAGTAAAGGATTATGGCAACGAACACCGTGTTGCTAGTCCTTACCATCAACAGACCAATGGCATGGCAGAGGTGTCGAATAGGGAAGTTAAGACAATATTGCATAAGCTTGTACACCCAGACAAGAAGGACTGGTCTCAGATTTTAGATCAGGTCCTTTGGACTTATAGGACAACTTATAAGACACCATTGGGAACCTCTCCATTCAGAATGGTGTTTGGGAAGTCGTGCCATTTCCCCACAGAATTAGTGCATAAATCTGAATGGGCAATTAAGAAGGTTAATTGGAACACACACCTAGAACAGAACAGAGAGAGATGGATCTGAATGAACTTGTGGAGATCAGAAACTGAGCATATGACAACAGTTTGGTGTACAAGGACAAGGTAAAGCTTTGGTATGATAGATTTATCAGACGAAAGACCTTTGTTCCTGGACAGAAGGTATGGTTGTTCAATGCGAGGCTGAAGGTTTTCCAAGGTAAGCTTAAATCCAAGTGGACGGGTCCGTCCATAGTCTGTGTTGTGCATAATAGTGGATGTGTAGAAATCTCAGATCCTATAGACGAAGCACAGACATCCCTAGTTAATGGACAACTGCAGAAACACTTTGTCGAACCTAATGAACAGTTAGTCTGTGTTGAGGAGATTGTTTTCAGGCGTGAGGCAGAATTAGAAGACACACATAAAGCCAAGCATGAGACCTTGCAACATTGAGCTCTTGCCATCATCATCATCGAAAAGATTCAGATCTTGATCCTTGTATATACTCACCTCCACTTGTACATACTATCTATCCCTCCATACCTAGTGATTCGAATCGCTCGTCCCGGCTCCATATCATTTCATCTATGGCTATACTTAGGATGACCAGACCCTAAGTATGGGGGGGGAGTGACCCGAGTCTGTTCATCATTCGTTGTACATCATATAGATCTCATCAGTTCTCATATCCTCTCCTATTCTATACTTAGGATGACCTAGGCCTAAGTATAGGGGGAACTGATGCCCGCAATGTATGTACTCATCCAATTTCCCTCTTGACCTCGTATGCCCCATTTTTGATCTTCTTCTACTCTTAGGCTACAAGAGCCTAAGTATAGTGTTCAGGATGACTTCTATACATTTTTGCTATTTTATCTCTCCTACGCTTAGCATGAGCTATGTCTTTCACCTCGTTCTTCGTGCTCTTAGGACATAGCACATGCTAAGTATATGGGGGCGTGTGTATATTGCATATATACTTTACCCATAGCTCGTACATTTGTGTATTTTTGTATATATTATGCAATAATTATGGGATGGGTAAAAATTGGAAAAAAAATGTCTTGCATTTCATTCATCTACATAGCATGTCATCAACATCTCATCTGCATATCTAGCATATGCAAAGTGAAAAGTTAGTGGGTTCTATATAAAGTTATGAATAGATGTTGAGGATGGATTTATTTGACCTTAATCTACCTAATTTCATAGGAATCTTATTGTAATTGGAGTTAAGATTTTTCAGGTCAAGTGACTTAATTCTTTGAGTCTGCAAGTCTATGTTCACATGTCATCTTGATTAGTCTAGTAGAATATATCGTACATACGTATGATTCTTTTAGATAGTGACCTAACTTGGAGAAGCGCCATGCACATAGCTCTTCATTGATGAGGTGGTGAGGAGATAGAATCCTTTAGCTTGGAATAGCACACGGGTGGAAACATCAGTCCTCTAAGGAGGGAAGTGCATCTCAACCTAGTCTGGTGGTGTTAACGTCTAAGGACGGGATGCTGTGGGTTGCAATAAAGCTTCAAAAGAGGGATAGTCTATTGGATCAAGGAGAAAAACTCCTTATGTACATGATGCACCTTGTATATATGTCAAAAAAAAGAAAAGAAAAAATAAAGAGAAAAAGAGAAAAGAAAAGAAGAGAGAACTCCAAAAAAGTGGCGGAGTATGTATATTTGCGAGGCATATGCTTCAAAGCCTCATGTCATAAAAGCATGCAGCTGAATGACTTGGCTACACTGGTCAAGCATCCTAGGAAAGGTAGCTATACTGGCTACCGTCCATTCTTCTCTTCACCCCCTCTTCTTGAGCTGGTTGCACTTGAACTTAGAAGGGAATACCCCACTCCTCGAGGAAAGAATTACTAGACCAGGGAATTAGAGTTACCTTGTTAGAGGAGATTGTTTCTTGGTCATTTCTGATGTGGAGAGCTATATTTCACTTATACGGTACAAGTAAGATTCATAGTCATCAGAAATTTGCGTATGAGGATTTGTTCTGACTTGACTGTTGAGGCGTCTTGAATAGAAGACTTGTGGAACTTAAAGTCTGTTAGGTCTTAAATTCAGATCCAAATAAGGTTCCTTCACACAATTAATACAAAGGTTGAGTCAAGCTCCATTTTCACCTTGTGTCCATGACCTTGGTGTGGAATCGAAAATCATTTCACTTCTGCATTTCATTTTAGTTGCTCGGGGACGAGCAAGGTTTAAGTATAGGGGGTTGATGATTATGTGATTCATCACTCTAAAAGTTGAAAATAGAGCTTTTTTTCCTGAGTAATTAGCTACATTTCATCACTTATATTGCATAATTATCATTCATACATGTGTAAATAATATCTGCATTTTAGCATTCATATTTGCAATAAATAAGGAGCCAATTGCCCTTGCAAAAATCACCTGTAAATACCATATTTGTATATATTTTATACTAACTCCAAGTTCAAAAAATCGACTCTATAGTGTATATATTACTAACACTAATTAAAGAAAAATATCAAAAAAATATATAACTTATAAAATTGACCGATAAAATCCGAGTCCAAGTTTGAAACTAGGAGCCTTAAAATACACATATCTCCCTCATACAGTGTCTAATTTAGGTCTACTCACTTTTAAAATAATATACATTCAAAGACTTTCAAAACAAGACCAACTTCATCAAAATCAGAGATCATATGTAAAACTTGGGTTTTGGGCCCTATTGTATATTGTACTTATTTGTATTTTTACCCTTGTAATTTCCACCGCTGTTTGACTTCATCTTCATTTTTGGTCAACATAAAACTTGTATATCTCATTGAGATATACAACTTTCATGTTTTGAGTTTTTCCAAATTCGGTTACTTCCTCATTTCTCCATTTCTTCTTCGCAATAATCTGATTGGGCCACGTGGCATCTTCGAGTTACGTCATGTGGCCCGATCCCTTACGCGCCACGTGCCCCACTCCCTTCGTCGTTCGTTGGCTTTCTCTCACTCTCCAAATCTCAACCGTCCACTCCTGTACCCCTCCATAGCCATTAGATGATCTCCAGATCAGATCACGGTCGTTCGCTAACACCTTTACCTCTTCCCTCCACGTGGCGCTCTCCATCACTGCCCGATACTTTCTGATTCATTTCCATCTTAGCCACTCAATCTGCTCCATTTCTTAGCTTCCCGATCGCAAACTTCCTCTCATCATGATCGTCCTCTAGCGCCTCGCCCTTAGCTCGCCACGCGGCATTATCCTAATGCTTGATTTCTCCATCCATCGATCAGATCTTAGCCGTCTGTATGCACCTAAACCTCAGTCGTTGGATGACGACGAGATCCAACAGTGCAGGACTCATCTTCAACCTCAGAAGACTCCTCGATCACGTCGCTCCACCTCGTCGACTAATCTCCCCCTTCCCAATTCCCTTGCCTCGTCGGCCATCTTCTCCACTATCCATGCTCCCCACGACACAGACCATCACTCCACCATCCTCATGGGAAGCCACGTCTCCATGAAGCCCTCTTGTCCACTCCACATCCTCCACAAAAACCTCACCCACCTTCACCGAGACCCCCAATCTTCAACTATAAATACGTCGTCTCTGGCCACCTTCAGCCCCATCCTCCCTTGCATGAGAGAACCTCGAGATCTACTCCCCCAATCAGTGACAGAGATTCGGCCACTTATCGAGCAAAGATAGGGATTTATGCGGAGAGATTCACAACGAGCTTTCATCGTGTCGCAGCTTCACCTTCAAGCCACTTGAGCTCGGGCATCTGTCGGCCCTAGAGTGATAACCGAAGGCTCCAATCAGAGCCTCTAATCCTAGGAAAACCCCGTCCATCTCCATGTAATTTTCTTCTTCTTTTTCTCTGATTCTCCACTTATTTCTCTTCAATCTTCTCTGAATTTATTCTGCCACCCCGCTCAGTATCACCCTCCATTGACCATTGGTTGAGCTTCACATCGCATCCCTCATCTTCGCTCATCCCTTCGCTTCTCCTCTCGACATATCAAGACCCCAGATCACTCCTGACCACTGCTCTGCCATTCAAGATGGAGAAACATATAGGTCGTCTGCCTATTCGCCCTACAAGACCTCGACCTCCCCCCACTTCATACACATCGTGTTGCATGCCTCGGCTACAATTTTAACATTGCAAATAAGCAAATCGACATTGGTCAGAGCCCTTGCCGGAGTATCTTCAAGCTTATCTCCCTCCGGTTTCCAAGCATCCATTGAGTCTACAAGACTTCCAGCCACTTTGCCGAGCTTGTTCGGTGATCCTTAACTAATCAGGAGTGGTTAAGGATCTTTACCGAGCACGATAGAAGGCGGAGGAGCTAGGGAACCTTCGCCGGAGCCCAGTCAAGACCATCGCAGAAGGCGGAGGCAAGGAGGAACTAGACGTACAATTACTGACCGATCATCTTGATTGGATGGCCAACAGTGCACCATGTCGCCTTGCTCCGAGCCTCTTCCCCGTGCCTTTAGGTTCGGAGCACCCGAGCCTGCATCTAAGCACCCGAGCCTCTATCGAAGTAGCCCCGAGCCTCCAGCACCTCTCGAGCCACTAGCCGAGCGTCAGCCTACGTGTTCTTTACGTGAGGCTTGGGTATTTTACAGAGAGGCCCACCGACTTCTCCAAATTGCAATCAGATCCCCGCCAGTCAGCGTCATATGAGGTGCATGTGGTCATGTGCATCATTTGCACTCATACCCTCATTAGTATATGTAATTGCATTTCAGTCTTGTAAGCATGTTTCTATCTTAATCAATTTATTTTCTATTTGCATCCATACCCTTATGTTTGCGTGTTTATTTAAACATTCATTTAGCATCATTTTATCATTCCAAAAATTAGATCTTCTAGAACATCTTAGATTTTATCATTGTGAAGGCTTGTCGTATTTTTGTGAGCTTCAAATTATTTATTATAATTCTTTTAGGAGAAAATAGCGTCTTTTGCCCACGGTGTACCTTTAATTGATTATTAAATTGATTGTTTCTCCAAAACTCACCAAAAAAATCACAATCAGTCTAGTTTCGGTAGTTCTACATTGTGCCCAAAAATCACATCATTTGCATGCATAACGATGCCTTAATAAATTAATTTGTGTTTTTCTTACTTGATTTTTAATAGGGCCAAATTAGTCATTTTTGAGGTTTAATAATTTTCCTAGAATCCTCTCACATAGAAGTATTTAGGATAATTTTTATATCTGAAAATGATTTACTTTGATATTTATTAAAATTAATTTTTTAAAACCATCATGCATTCATTTTTAATTTCTAGTTAATTCGTTTAGAGTCGAAAAATTCCAAAAATAATACAGTAGCTTAATTTCATTGCATTTGACATTCTTGCCAAGTTTCATAATTTTTGGACTTAATTTGACTATACTTTACATTTTAACCTTCGAATTTGGTTTGGATTCCATTTCATTTTCTTTATTGCATAAAAAACACCAAAAAATATTCTCCTAAAGACCTAACATCTGGATCAACTTTAAATTAATCTAAGGAAAAAGCTGCCCCTTTAGTTCGACCTTAGGCTTGCCAAAGTAAAATAAAAAAATGTCGCTTGTGTTTAATTGACTATTAATCAAAGTGGTTTGGATAAATCCAATTTTATGCGACTTCAACGAACATCTCAAATTTAATTTTTAATTCGGTTGAATTAAGATGGCTAATCAAGGGTTTTCAATCACCATGAGGACATAGTTTGAGTTAAGTATGGGGTGCCGTATATGTTGTATATATACTGTATCCATAATTCGTACTTTAAAAAAATGTGATTATTTTTATATATTATTGGGATATGTATATAAATACGTTAAATCCATGTGTGCATATAAAATTTGGTCACCTTTTGTCTTAATAAAAAATTTAAAAAAATCAAAAATAAGAAAAATAAAACAAAAATAAAATAATCATCCTCTTTTAAAAAATTGTATAATCCATGTATATGCTTGTATATATTTTACTAACTTTTTTCTCTTAAAATTTTAATTAAAAAATCTTTCTAAAAAACTTTGTATATATTTATTACACTTGCATGTGCATTTTTCAGGATAATATTGACATCTAAACTAAGTCTAGAATAAAATTCAAGAATGGAGCTTAGTTGGACCTTAATCCACTTAATTTCTGAGGAACCTTATAAGAACTGGAGTTAAGACTTTTCATGTCCTAGAGACTTAACTCTTTGTGTTCATAAGACTATGTTCACATGTTGTCTTGATTAGTCTAAGTAGAATATTTAACAACACATGCATGATTCTTATAGACCATGGCTTATCTTGGATAAGCACTCTACACATAGATCTTCATGGAGGAGGTAGTGAGAAGGCAGAATCTTTTGGCATGGGGTAACACACAGTGGGAATATATGTCTTCCTCTTGGGAGGGTAATGCATCTCAACCTGATCTAGTAGCATTGAGGTCTAAAGATAAGATGTTGTGGGGTTGCAATAATGCCTAAAAAGAGGGATAGTATACTTGCTCAAGAGGAAATAATCCTTATGTACATGTTGCACCTTGTATATATTTGAAAAAAAAAAGAAAAAGAAAATGCAGAATCTCCAAAGTGGACATGCATGATTGAAAAGTAAAATACCTGCCAGAGTGTATATACAAGTATAGAAAAAAAGAAGAGCTTCAAAGTAAAATTTTTGTAAGCTTGCAGCGGGATGACATGGCTACACTGGTCATGCATCCAAGGATAGGTAGCTACACTTGTTACCGTCCATTCTTTTCCCCATCTCCGCTTCTTGAGTTGGTTGTGCTTGAACTTAGAAGGGAATATCCTCGCTCCTGGAGGAAAGAGTTGCTGGACCGGGGGACTAGAGTTACCTTGTTGAGAGAGGTTGTTTCTTTGCTACTTTTGAGATAGGGAGCTATAAGTCACTTAAACCGTGCAAGTAAAGATTCACAGTCAAAAGAATTTGTGTATGTAGACTTGCTTTGACCTGATTGTTGAGGCGAGCAGAATAGGAGTCTTATGGAACTTGAAGGTTGTTAGGTTTTACATCCATTTCCCATTAAGGTTCTGTCACACTAATAATCCAAAGGTTTGACAGAGCTCTATACTACAACTTTATGAAGATAAGTTCAATACTCAATATCCTCCTAATTTCTTTATTTTTTTCCTTTCTTTTCCTTTTATTCACTTATTCTTTCAAATAAATGTTTGCTAAGGGACTAGCAAAGGTAAAGCACGGGGGGATGATGAATATGCATTTCAACATCTTTATTCATTTATTTTAGCTAAAAATTCTTATAAAACACATGTATATTTTACTAAATACATATTCTCTAACCTACATTTGTGTGTAAATTTGTACATTTATTACTATTTTAACCTAAAATAAATAAATAAAGTAAAGAAAAATAAAATAAAAGACTATATATATGTAATAGAAGCATGTTGACCCAAACCCCAAGAGCAGGTTAAGACTTGACATGATCGATCAGGAATAAAGTAGGAGAAGATAGGATCTTTAATCATAAAATCCAAATAATTGATTGTAAATACTTTTCATTCGTTATTTTGAATTTATTCTGTGTATATTTGTATAAAACTTACACTATTTTATTTGTCCATAAATTGACCTCAAATTAAATAATCTTATAAATAGAATTTGTAAATAAAAATATTTTTAAATAATAAAAATAATTGCAAAATAAAATCATGTACTGAATAAAAATAATCACATTCAGAAAAAGATGTAAAGTGATAATTGAAAGATCAATTCCGGCTCCATATGAACTCGAATTGAATCAAACTCACTACCATCATATTCTAAATTAAATTATTTTTAAAATGGTAGTAGATTTATAATTGTTGGAGTTATAGTTTGAAAGACAATTTTCTAGGGTGATTTTTGTTATTACCAATTATTTATTGTATATTTTTATCCATATTTATTTTTACACATAATGTATTTGTAAATAAATATAATATTTTTATAATTATTTAAAATAAAAATAAAATTTTAAAATCTAAAATAAACTAATTCCCTTATTTAAATATGCGTATAATGTACCATATGTATATATTATATGTATATAATTAATTTCCTGAAATAACCATGTAAAAAATAAATAATTAACATTTATTATTCAAATTAATAAAGTGACAAAATTTATTTATTTAATTAATTATATAAATAATATATCATATGTATATAATTTAATTAATTCCTTAATTAACCAACCATTAAGGTCGCTCGTTAAGTTATTGGTATTAATTATTAGTTAAAATAGTTCCTAAAAATATTTTATTTATTTATTTCTATATTTTCACGATTAACAACTTTCCCTTTATTCCCTCTACTTTAAATTCATTTTGAAATCCAAATTAATTTCCTCCTCTTCCCGTATTCCAATTTATTCAATCTTTTGGTGAAAGGAACCTAATCTTCGAGAGCAATCTTGTGGTAGAAAGGTGCCTAGCATTGGAGTTGTCTGACTAACTGCAAATTCAACCTCTTAAGAATGTCAATTGACTACATTGTAGTCGGCTGAATTGGATGCGTCAAAGACTCCCCCTTTATTAAATCATCAATTAAAACAAAGCGATTGATTTTTATTTTGCTTGAGTAGGCCCAAGGTCGAACTCAGGGACACGAGCCTCTTAAGAAATTATCTAGACTCTTATTATCTAAATTAAGCGTTAAATTAAAAATTCATAGGTCAATGATGTACATGAATAGACGATGCATTAAGAGACATGAAGATATGCAATTTTTGTTTGATCTTCATCATGCAACAAGCTGCAAGGGTACAGGTATGAATATGCCCTCCCTAGGTGCAATCACTGAGCAATTAACATGTAAGTAATTTCATAATAGATTTACGAAGTAATCTGCACTAACAAGTTACAGAATAGCATAAAGATCATTGAGCAAAAGACATTATGTATTTAAAATTAATCAACATAATCCAAAGGATCCAAAACAGAACAATAGATACGCCATTGAAAAGATGATGAAATCAACTTTGAAATGATATTGAAATAAATTAAAAAGGAGCTTGGATGCTCAAGATATGAATAAAAACATACAAGGGCATAAATGTAAAGAAAAGATAGAAATAAATAGGGAAAATATGGCAAATAGGTCCCTGGGAGGGACTAAAATGCAATTAAAAATAAGCACGAGGCCTTCCCTATAAATTACCCATATGTACGGGGGTATAATTACAATTATTAAACCCACAAAGGTTTGGTTGAAATATACCCCAGGCGCGCGATATGGTGGCAGGACCTATCTGCAAATTGAAGAAGTAATTGGGGACTCCCTGTAAATTATCCACGTCCACACGTGATAAGGCACATGGGCCGAGGCTCGGTGATCAACGCAAGTTCGGGAAGGCACGGAGGAGGCTCCGGGTGCTCCGAGCTTGAAGGTTTAGCGTTGAGGCTCGGGGCTGATAACGTGGACACCTGTGAACCTTCTGATCAAGAAAATTGGACAGCAACTATAGCGTGTGGAGGAGGCATCGTGGCCCTCTGAGGGTCGTCCGATCTTTCCTATCGGATGGTAACTGCTCCGTTGATTCCTCCTCCCTCCACCGCAAGAGTTGGTGGCGAGATTGGGGCTCCAGCGAGATGCCTGGAGCTCCGCCACCGACTCTTGGATGTGTTGGATTGATCGTTGAAGTGTTGCCAAGCGAAGGGACCATCTAGATGGAATTGACGTCGAACCATAGCCGAAGATGGAGCTCGCCAAGGATGCTCTGGCGAAGGCTCCAGCCATTGATAGTCTAAGTACCTGCAATATTAGGACATAGTCGAAGCAAGATGTATAAAGTGTTGTGAGTGGGATGAAGTGAAGTGGGGCCGCTATGGGGCGGAGAAGCGGGTGGCCCGGTCGTCTCCTCCAACGAGCTTGGCAGAGAAGGGGGTGGAGTGTCCTGAAGTCGCAAGAGAGAAGGGGTGATCAAAGTATTGCATGTGAACGAGGGTGGTGTGTTGAAGCTTAGTCAATGGTTAATGGAGGGTACGGCTATGTGTAGCAGCCTAATTAAATAAGAGAACTTAGATAAATATGCAAAGGGAGATCGTAATACTTACCTGGAGAAATTGGCGGTGGCAGAGCCTAGGATTGAACTTAGAGATGATGCTTGAGTCTTCACTGGACTCCCCCGGCTACGAGGAGCAGATCAACACTAGCGGAGCACCGCAAACCTGGCCTGCCATGTCCTGGGATAAACACTGGAAACTATCGTGGTCTTGGCACCGTCTATCGGACCTCCCCCTATCACGGGGAGGAGAAGTGGTGCTGGGCGACGCTCCACGCAAAGATGGACAAGGAATTTGGTGATGACGAGGCTGTATTTCAAGGATGGAGGTTGGCGGTTCAAATGATGGCGAACGTGATTTGACAGGGGCGTGTGAGTGAGATAGATGATGTCGTGGGACGAGTGGTTTCCCTCGAGGAAGGTGGAGGAAGGGGATTCGTCATGGGGTAGTCGATGAGTGGAAAGGATTGTTATGATGACACTGAAAATAGAAAGGTGATGACAGGTGTGCGAGGTGGTCGAACGTGAGAGAGAGGGTCACCAAAGGTAGGAGACTGATACACAACCGTTGGATCTCACGATCCAATGGTTGAGAAATGGGCGCGAGTGAGTGGTGTAGATTAAATCGATGGAGGGATGATCGAAGGGTGCAGAGATCACCACATATCATGAGGAGAAGAAGGCAAAGATGGACGGTCGGATGTAGTTTAGGAGAAGGATCGGGTGGTGGAGATTCGTTGCGGGAAGGTGAGGTGGTGATGGATGCATCTCAGAGATGATTGTGCAGTTGGGACGTGTGATACGTGGCATGATGAGAGAGAGGCACTGGCGGACAGTCAGGATGTGATTGGAAGAAGGATCGGATGGCAGAGAGTGGAGGTCACGTGGCACGCAAAGAAGCGGCCACGTGGCGCAACCAGAAAGCATCACGTGGCCCAGTTAGGTTATTTAGATAAAGAATATAAATTATGAGGGAGAAGAAGGCCGAGTTTGGAAAAACTTGAAACATGAAAGTTGTAGATCTCAATGAGATCTACAAGTTTCATGTTGACTAAAAATAGAAACGAGGTCAAATGAATGGAGAAATATTTTTCTGAGTGTTTTTAAGGGTATAAAAACACTTTGATTTTTTATTTTGTTATTTTTTATTTTTAATGTATTCCATGACTTAGATATATATATAACGATTTATCTAGTTTTTATTGACAATATTCTAAGCTAGGGGGTTAATATATGTGAATTAATGTAATGAAACTGGGTTTCATCACCCCCTATACTTAAACTATGCTCGTCCCCGAGCATCACAAAAATGAATGAGTTGGATAAACCCCCTTGTGCATGTGCGTACAATTCAAGAACTCTCAATTTAGAGATCCAAAATCTCAGAGTTCAACATATCCTTAATCAAGAGGTATCCAATCTCTCTTGTTTTTTTAGACTCTCTCTTGTATACATATATGCTAACGATATGAATTTAAGTGTTGACCGCAATCTCGAAAGTAGAGTCACAACATAACACAAGGTCCGGGTCTAAAAAATTCTCCTAAGGAACCATTCCTCAACACTAGAGAATAATCAAATATTGCATCCAATCCATTGTCTTTTTAGTTGTCAGGCTTCGAAGTGTAGGCGGCAGGCCAGTTGATGGAGGGTTTTAGGATTGTGTCATTTCTTCTCTCCCTCTCATTGGAATAAGGATTCTCTCGAGTGCCTTATTACTCAAGGCATATTGTTTGTTTTGATCAGTGCATCCGTCGAACGAAGTTGGAGTCGTCTGCACTTGTTTTCCTGGGACTACACCGGGATGTACCTTTTTTTAGTATCTATTATACCTTCTACACCCAAACTTGTAACATTTACGACGCAGAGCCCTTTTTTGGTGCATGCCCGACTCCTGGTCCTAGTAGCGGTGTTCCAAGTGGACACTTTGAAAATGTTTGGGAGCGTTCACCTTTGGTGGAAACTCTTTGATAATTGTCTTTGAGGAATGAGAGCTTTTCTTTCAACATTTATACCTCTTTGCTTTGTATTATTTTTTTGCTAGCTTCACTACTTTTACCAAGAGTTGGCACACACTGATCAACAATTTTATTTTATTCACACCCTGGTACTTAGGTAAAGGCAAGAGATTAGTACAAGAACTAAGTTCTCATACTGGCTAAAAATGCTGACACTCAGGTTTCATGAAGCCTTTAATGATTTTATCCCATCCTCAAGCATCATTAAATCAAATCCAGACTTGAATCCCTCATCCCAGTCCCTCAAGTGAAATTTCAACTCATCTCATCGTGACCGCAGTCGTGTATGTGAAGTGCTGATCATATTCTTGAGGGTAGAGACTAAGCATGCAATATAGCATGCAAATCTAGCAAACTAGGGAAATTTGGATATTTAAGTAGAAGACCCTGATGACTAAGGCTGGTTAACCAAATCTCAAGACTTCATAAACCATGTGTTCTCGAACATTACTAACCCTGTGTGGAAGTAAAAAAGTAGGGAATTCAATCCAACTCCTTCATCCATTTTTTTTAAAAATTTATGTAGACTTCAAAATACCACCTAATAACTGCCTAAACTTAAATGATTAGATGGATCTGCATTCAACCAGTATAGATGTAAGTACGAGCCTTAAATGGGTACCTGTTGCTTGAGGACAAAGCCTTACGTGATGTTCTCCAAACCACCTACTCTGCTAAGGGAGACCCTCAGTAAACGCGGCTACTTATTTGGGTTTAGTATTCAATTTATCTTTTAAAGTATTTGTAGGTTTTTCTCATTTTTATAGATTTTTGAATAAAGTTAGAACACAAGTTAGACTCATTTTCTCTTAAAAGTAAGAAAATATTTTTCAAACCATGTCACACATGTATAAATATTTTTACAAATATTTTTCAAATGATTTTCCAAAACAAGTGAAACTCATTTTTCAAATCATTTTCAAAAATATTTTTTCTTGAAAATAGTGTAACATAGTATAGAAAATTTTTTCATATCTTTGAAAATATCTTGTCCACTTAATTTAAAAGAATATACTTTAGCCTCAAAAAGTTTAAATTTTTCAAAAATTTTCAAAATATATCTAAAGTACATATATTGTATATGTGGTATACCCCCATGTACTTAAACTTTGTTATGTCCTCATAGCATTAGATGATACAACGCCATATCTTAATTTAAGATATAGAAGAATATACATGAACCGAGGAGGACACCCCCTATACTTAGGTTGCAAATATCCTAAGTATCAAAGAAAGGATAAATGAGTAAGAAAATCAGATGGACTCAGGTCTCCCCTATATTTAGGCTGAGAGTAGACTAAGTATAAAGATGGATAATGATGTTGGGGAGACCTGAGGGGAACGAAGAAGTTAGGATGGATGTACAAGTGAGCGATTGAATCTTCAGAGTTGAATGAAGTAACTAAGGTCTAGGGGAGGGTGTCGGAGAAATCAAGGCTCAATCAAGCATGCAATACCATTTGGATTCACCAAATCACATGTGAAACCAACAAGTATTGGTTGATTATCTTATCATTTTTATTGGTGATTAAAACATTCTAATTTATGCAGGGATGAAGGAAAAAATGTCGAATAAAAACCATCTTACGTAAACAAGGGTATTGCTATCCCAAAACATTATTTTACTCCATTTTAGGTCAACTTGCACTTATCAGTCCCAATTTTAAGCTTAGGGTTATCACTATTTAAATGTGAGCATAAACCAATCATTTAATCGTCTACCACTCATTCCTAATTTCCATTAACCTAGGTGATCAAGCCAGGAAAGGACGTCGAGAAAAAGCCAAGCAATCGATAAAATCATGAACGATTCTAAAATAAAACTCGCAGTGCCTTGAGAAAAATTCATGAAAAATCAGACCAAATTAAAAATCAAAACCAAATGTATGCAAGTCGATAAAAAAGCGCACCTAACATGCTTCTATTAGCGGGGAAGAACATCTTTTAATTTTGTCTAGGTGAATCGATGTCTACATGCGTCTAGAATTATTGTGTGTCCTACCTATGATCAAACATGTAAGATAAAAAAACGTGAAAGAATCTCGGAGAGTTGCGTGCCTTATCCTAGGTCGACAGTCAAGTGGGGCAATTCCCACACAATCATAGAGATCTTCGTTCATTACACATGCAAGTCTTTGAACGAAGACCGCTGTAAATATGATTATTACATGGAAAAATAAAAATGCAAGACAACAATTTTTTCTTCTTCAATTTTTCTCCATAATTTGCTTATGTGCCTCCTTGCAGCGGGAACTCCTGCTCCTCGCCTCCTTGGTCACCAAGGGCCCTACCACAGAAACATGCGTTAGATACCAATCAAAGAAAATTAATAATGCAAGACAACAACATGACCTACAAAATAGAAATTAATACTTAATTAAATATTATAAATCTAAATAAACAAAAGATGAGTCGTGTCCCCGACAACGGCGCCATTTGACGAATCCCAAATCCGGCCTCTTAAGAATGCCAATTTATTGCAATGTAGTCGGCTGATCTGGATGCGTCAAAGATCGCTTATTTAAAATTATAAATTAAAACAAAGCGTTTGATTTTTATTTTACTTGGGCAAGCCCAACGTCGAACTCAGGGACACGAGTCTCTTAAGTAGTTATCTAGACTCTTATTATTTTAATTAAGCGTTAAATTAAAAATTCATAGGTCAATGCATGCACATGAATGCACGATGCATAAAGAGACATGAAGATATGCAATTTTTGTTTGATATTCATCATGCAACAAGATGCAAGGTTACAAGTATGAATATGCCCTCCCTAGGTGCAATCATTAAGCAATTTCAGAATAGATTTATGAAGCAATCTGCACAGACAAGTTATATAATAGCATAAAGATCATTAAGCTAAAGACACTATGTATTTAAGATTAATTAACATAATCCAAAGTCTAAAACAAAACCATATCTATGCCATTAGAAATATGATGAAATCAACTTCGAAATGACAATGAAATCAATTAAAAAGGAGCTCGGATGCTCAATATATGAATAAAAAATCCAAAGGCATAAATGCAAAGAAAATATAGAAATAGATAGGGAAAATATGGCAAATAGGTCCCTGTGAGGGACTAAAATTCAATTAAAAATAAGTGCAAGGGCTTCCCTGTAAATTACCCACATGCACGGGGGTATAATTATAATTATTAAAACCCGTAAGGGTTTGGTTGCAATATAGCGCAGGCACGTGTAGGTCTCATGTGTTGGCAAGACTTCTTTGCAAATTAAAGAAGTAAAGAGGGCCTCCCTACAAATTATCCTCATCCGCACATGATAAGGCCCACGGGTCGAGGCTCGGTGATTAGCGCATGCTCGAGAAGGCTCGGAGGAGGCACGAGTGCTCTGAGATGAAGGTTTGGCACTGAAGCTCGGGGTTGATGATGTGGACGCATGTGAACCTTCAGATCAAGAAGATCGGACGGCAGATGTAGCGTGCGGAGGAGGTGTCGTGGTCGTCTGAGGGTCGTACGATATTTCTGATCTTTCTGAGGCTCCACTGGTTCCTCCTCCCTCCGCTGCGGGAGTTGGCAGCGAGATTCGGGCTCCGACGAGATGATTGGAGTTCTGTCGTCGATTCTATCCATCGAGCTGCTCTGTTGGACTACTTGGAGGTGGTGCATTGATCGTCGAAGTGCTTCCAAGCCAAGGAACCATCAAGAGGGAATTGACGTCGAACCATAGCCGAAGATGGAGCTCGCCAAGGATGCTCCAGCGAAGGCTTCAGTCATTGATAGTCTAAGTACCTACAATGTTAGGACATAGCCGAATAAAGATGTGTGAAGTGTTGTGAGTGGGACGAAGTGAAGTGCGGGGTCGTTATGGGGAAGAGAAGCGGGTGGCCATATTGTCTCCTCCGACGAGCTTGGAGGAGAAGGGGGGTGGAGTGGCCTAAGGTCACAAGAGATAGAAGGGGTGATCAAAGTAGTGCACACTAACGAGGGTGGTGTGGTCAAGCTTAGTCAATGGTTAATGGAGGGTGGGGCTATGTGCAGGAGCCTAATTAAATCAGAGAACTTAAATAAATATGCAAAGGGATATCGTGATACTTGCCTGGAGAAATTAGCGGTGGTGGAGCCTGGGATTGAGCTTTAAGATGATGCTCGAGTCTTCGTTGGACTCCCCTGGCTATGGGGAGCAGCTTGACGATGGTGGAGCATCGCAAACCTAGCCTACCATGGACAGGGGTCGACACCGGATGTTGTCATCATCTTGGCGTCGTCTATCGATTCTCCCCCTGTCACGGGGAGGAGAAGTGGTGTTGGGCAGCGCCCCCACATAAAGGTGGACAAGGTTATTTGGTGGCGGTGAGGATGTATTTCAAGGATGGAGGTCGGCGGTTCAGATGATGGTGAACGTGATTTGAGAGGGGCGTGTGGAGCGAGATAAACGATGTCATGGGGCAAGTGGTTACCCGCGAGGAAGGTGGAGGAAGGGGCTTCGTCGTGGGGTTGTCGATAAGTGGAGAGGATGGTTATGACGACGGTGAAAATAGAAAGGGGATGACAGGTACGCGAGGTGTTCGAATGTGGGAGAGATGGTCAGCAGAGGAAGGAGACGGGTCCTCAGCCATCCAACGGTTAAGAAATCGACGTGAATGAGTGATGTAGATTAAATCGATGGAGGGACGATTGAAGGGTGCAGTGAGAGCCACATGTTGTGAGGAGAAGAAGGTAGAGACAGATGGTTGTATGCAGTTTAGGAGAAGGATCGGGTGGTGGAGATCAGCTGCGGGAAGGTGCGGTGGTGATGGATGCATCTCGGATATGATAATGCGGCTAGGACGTGAGACATGTGGCAAGATGGGAGAGAGGTGCTGGCGGACAGTCATGATGTTATTGGAAGAAGAATCGAACGATGGAGAGTAGAGGCCGTGTGGCTCACAATGAAGCGGTTACGTGGCGCAACCAGAAAGCACCACGTGGCCCAATCGAGTTATTCAGATAAAGAATGTGAATTATGAGGGAGAAGGAGGCCGAATTTGGAAAAAATCAAAACATGAAAGTTGTAGATGTCGATGAGATATACAAGTTTCATGTTGACCAAAAATGGAAACAATGTCAAATGAATGGAGAAATATTTTTGTGAGTGTTGTTAAGGGTAGAAAACACTCCGATTTTTAATTATGTTATTTTTTGTATTTTTAACTTATTCAATGACTCAGATATATACAATGATTTATCTTGTTTTTGTTGACAATAGTCTAATCTAGGGGGTTAATATCTGCGAATTAATGTAATGAAACCGGGTTTATCATTGTCCTATGACAGCAAGTTGGTCCTCGTTGAGGCCATCACGGCATTCATCCACTCTACGGTGAGATCCACGTTATTTTTTTATCATTCACCTAGATGATTTTAGATTTAATTTTCATTTTGATTTCATATCAATTTTTAATTTTAGATCTTAGCTTCTCATTTTTAACCAATCGCCACGATTCAATTCTCCCCTAATTTCCGATATCACACCCACCTTCGAATTCCCATAATTCCGTATCTATCTCACATATCTGACCATCTCTGACCACGTATGGTGGTCGGAGACCCTGTTCACGTCCATCACAACCATTAAAACCATCTTCATTCACACTCTTGTTCGATTAGTTTTTGACCGAGCCGTTGTGCTCGAGTCATCATTTTTATTTGATTGCATGTTAAAAAATCACTTGTTGTTCTTTACAAAAAATATTTCAGCTTCTATTTGTTCAAAAATAAAAAATAAATAAATAATTGAGTAGCACTGCCGCCACTTCCAGGAACACCCTTCTCCGCCCACTACTGTCGTCAGTCCCTCTGCACGTACCTCCACCTGTGTGTGTTAGCAATGTGAGCCCCGGGCGAACCATTTCTACAATAAATGTTATTGTAATGAATAAATTATCAATGAAAATTATTGATTGTTTTTCACTCCCCTTTCTGAGATTAATGAATAAATGCACTATAGGGTCCCTCTGTACAATAAGGGTTATGTACCATGGCCAACTTGATGATTATACAGCTGTTGATTCATTGGATGGATCATAGAGGCTGATGCTTGGATGAATATCTAAGGAGTTAGATAGAGGACTCATCAAGCATCATCAAATGATCATTAAAGTGATGATCTCCAGTCTGAGTAGGAAATGGCAATCCTATCTCTTATGACTGATATCTGACTGACCTCTTGTTGCAGGTCCTCTGCATGGGAATAGTGATTCAGAGGTGTCAGGTTAGTCAAGTCAATGGGTTGACTTGACGAGATCGAGATAACCAAAGACCTACGTTGAATACTGTCACAACATAGGCATGCATCCTCTGACTAGAGACAGATGTATTGCTATATGTCTGAGTATGTACATTTGGCAGACCAATAGGTTGATGACCTAATCAAGGTCTATATACCGGCGAGCTGGTGTGCATGTAAGGACATATGAGTAATACGATCTCTCAAAGGGATCATACAGGTTCACTTGTGAACCGGGAGACACGAGCTCACTCATGAGGTATTGGGACTGAACAAATTCCATGCATGGTCGTCGTGCTTTGGAAGCATGACATGAATTTGAAGGCAAGATATATGCTTTGTGAAAGCATATGATCTATACCAAATCCCGATGACCAAGATTGAGAAACTTAATGATCTAACCCTGAAGATGACAGTGTAAAAGTGATCTTTATCTTCAGGATGATCATGAGTCTTCCAGTATGTAGGATGTGCAGGTATTAGGAATACCTGAAGGATAATTTGATCATATACGATTGTATAACCATGACGCTTCCATTCCGAGGGAGTGATGAAACAGGATTGGATTTTAGTGACTCCTCTCATTAGAGAAGTGACCTAATCTTAGTCCATGAACTGGACATTGATCTGAATAAGATTCAGATGCAATGAGAAGATTAAGTCTACGGTCTTGATTTGATCAAGCATCAGTGGGAGGTCCATAGGATCTGGATTTGAGATACGATCTCAACATCCAAGTCACTATACGTGGAACAATACAATCGCCCTGTCCTTATCTCCAAGTATCTGAGGAGAAATAGCATTGTTCTTAAATGGTTTAAGAACAATTCCATAAGATCTAAGCAAAGAGAATTTGATAATTAAAAGTGTTTTAATTATCATGATGTATGAGAAATTATCCAATATGATTAAATGTGATTTAATTAGTTTGGATAAGAATAATGTGGATAGAGATATCCAATTATTCATGATATATTATAAATGTGATTTATAATGTATTAGAGAGAGTTACTTATAATTTATATGTGTTGATTAATTATGATGTGTATTGGATACACATTGTGTAATTAATTAACAATATGAATTACATGTTGTTTTGGGTTGTGAATATGATTCACAATTTTTCCATGGCAAGATTGCAATATTCTCAAAGATAATTGTGAATTATTTTTTGAGAAATAAAACCCAAAATTATTTTGTTGCAAATAAATAAGAGAGATTACATGGAGATTGCAATCTCCATGCAATCCAAGGTGGACGGCACACCACTCCTAATTGGAGTGGGTGTGCGCCTACATGGAAGGCACATGGAGATGAAATCTCCATGTGTCTTCTCTCCTTATTTGTTGGGTTAATTTAGGAGCAAATTATATTTGATTTTATCAAATATATTTTGACCTAAATTTGTTGCTTTTGACAACAACAATCTCAGCCATTGGATGAACATAAATCAATCTCATCCATTGATTTTATGTGTCCCATGGATTGAGATCCATGGATCCCAAAACCCTATAAATAGAGAGGCATACTTGGCTCTCTCTTTACATATGCTATTGTAGCACAAACTCTCTCTCTCTTTCTCACATACACGACAGCCCTTCTCTCCCTCTCTTCTTGGTGGCCGTCCACCTTGGTGGAGAGAAACGTCGACGCCCGCGGCATCGTGCTGCCGCTTCGACTCTCTGCGGTTCTTTGTCTTCTTGGAGTGCTTCACTCACGAAGGAGACGCTTGATCTCGTAAGACGAGATCAGGAACAACCGCGCTTGGATCAACTTGGATTGCGAGGACACTGCGACTCATCTCCGCGCTCGCAAGCCGTTACTCCGACGATCGGACTTGAGACAGGAGGTCTCTTTTCGTAGAGACTCGATCAACCACGCTTCAAGAGGTATTGCATTATACTCATGTGGTTATAGATGAAACGATTTGAGAATGGTTCTCGAATCATGTGGTTTCATCGGTTTAAAAATTTTTAAATTCCGCTGCACCGAACAACTAGTACGACTAGTCGTTCTTCGTCGTATTCGATACGACGATCACGCTTCCGTGATGCGCTTGAGGATTTCTCCATATCCTTCAAGTGGTATCAGAGCCTTAGGTCGACGGTTTTGAATATGATTCGAAAAACCGAGGACGACTTGGGTTCGTTTAGGTCGCGAAAGTTTTCATCGCATTTGATTTCGCAGATCTGTTTAGTAAATAAATTCGGCACTTTTTAAATTGTTTAAACACGAATTTAAAACTTGGATTTTGTTCCCCATTAAATAAGGAAACCATAGGAACTGAGTTTGCGTAAATCGGATTTCGTATGCTCTAGTTATGGTTGTTTTAATGGACATGTATGCACTGTTGCGGGAACAATAGATTTTAACATGATTAAAGAGTTAATTACTGTTATCATCTGCCTCGAAATGCGTGCAAATCCACTTAGGTTCTGTTGTAAATCAAGTTAGCAATCTATGAAAATTGAGTTTGCTTAATTTGGATTTAAATTGATTGAGATATGCCAATTTTAGTGAATAGGGGTCTATACTGAAATTGCATTCCTAATCTAGAACCAAGTAATTGTCAATTAGTGAAATTAATTGTTAATTTCGTGAAATAATCTTGAATAATATTTGTGAAATATTGAGACATGGTTATTTGCCTAATTGACATGGCCCCAACCAATTAATTGATTAAGATGTGATCTAAATCATAAATTGGAAACAACAATCTTCAAACTTGATGCTTGAATAGGATTTGGGAATTTGTCTAGCAAATTTCCTTATAATCAAAAATATTTTGATTATTACTATATGGTACAATTTCGGTTGAAAAACCGATGATAATCTCAAGTACAAATTAATCAATTTGGCATTATCCTTTCCCGAGGCGGATATGGTGCCTAGTCGGAGAGCATTGGGGTTGCGGGTTGCAACGTATGTGGTCCGTCCCACTCTCGTCGGTACTGGCCATGACAGCGGGTAGGGCCGGGATAATGTCCGAGGGATTAAGATGTATTTTTTTTCCTAATTATTAAAATTCGAATTAATACGTATTTTGAGATATTACCATATATGTATTCAAGTAAAATAATCAAGTTTGATTGATTGAATTGGATTGATAATTAATTTAATATGATTGATTATGTCCAATTGAAATACTCTAATATGATTAGAGTTATTAATTCCCTTGGAAGAATTAATTATGTGAATGTGATTCACGATAATTAATTAAAATTTGAATATGATGATGGAGGATCACATAAGTGACATCCATGGTCTCCCGTCAAGGCGAAGAGTTTCGTCGCCAGGGATTGCATGTGGGAGACGCCTGTCCGAAGTGACAGCTCCTGTGTGCAAGCGCATCTGGATCGGACTCTTTGCTTCTCGAAAGAGTAAGGCCGTATGCGTAGTGACCCCAATATCGGATCCTCATATTATTGGGGCGATATTGGATTGCGCATAGCGAGTACTATTCCTGTTGACGGTTGATTCAATTAACAACGGGTCAACATCGCCTTAGGGGTGGTGGGCTCGGGTGTTAAAGACCGAATTGGGAAATTGCAAGTTGGACTTGCAAAATGGAATGAGTTCCTGCTTTTCTTTATTGGAGTCACAGATTCTCATATTATTGGGATGTGACAATGATAAAGAGGAGATCCCAATTCTTGCTAGAGATATAGCGGTAAGTATATCTCTTACTTTGAAAGTGATTAAGGGAATGAACTTTCAAAGTCGACAATGCAAGAATAATTTGATTTAAAATACCTTAATCAAATATCATAAATTTGAATATATATTTCTATATTCTAATATAGTGCATTCTTAATTTCAGAAAATGAAGTCTTTGAACCCACTTAGTAGGCTTCTTGAGGTCAACCAATTGACCGGGCCCAAATTATTCGGATTGGATCCGAAATTTGGAGCTTGTTCTCTCTGCTGAGCGCATAAGTTATGTGCTATCCGAGGACAAGCTTGAGAACCCTAAGTCCAAGGAAGAAAAAGCATTTAATGACAAGTATGATGAAGATCATGTCTTGGCTAGGTGCTATATCCTAGGTTCTCTCTCCAATGTGCTGCAGAAGCAACATGTGGAGATGAATACCTGTCAGGAAATAATGCAGAATCTTAAAGACATGTTTGGTGACATTAACCGCACTCAGCGGTACAATGTTATGAAAGACCTCATTCGTTGTAGAATGCAGGAAGGGACTTCGGTCCGTGAACATGTACTCAAAATGTTTGGGTACCTGTCGGAGCTGGAGACTCTTGGGGCATCGATGGATGCAGACATGCAAGCTGATTTCATTCTGCTGTCATTGCCCAAGTCTTTTAATAACTTTGTAGTGTCATTCCACATGAACAAGTTGGAATTGACAAGTGCTGCTCTCCTTGCTGCATTGAAGTCCGCAGAGGACGTAATGAAGAAGGATGGTCCCAGTGGCAGTGCAATGGTTGCACAGGTCAAAGGGAAGCGCGGTCGGAAGCATGGTTCTCGGAAGGGCCCGGCCCAGAAGAGAAAGAAGAAGGGACAAAGTGTTGCCTCTTCTTCCAATGCATCCACTCTCATGGCGTCGAAGAAAACCGACGTCTGTCATCACTGCAAGAAGTCGGGGCACTGGAAGCGTAACTGCCCAGATTACCTGAAGTCCTCAGACAAAGGTAAAGCCCCAGCAGGTATGAAATCTACTTTCATCATTGAAACTAGCTTTCTCGTTGGACGAGAAGGAAGTTGGGTTGTAGATTCTGGTGCTTCTGTTCATGTATGCAATTTGTTGCATTTGTTTCAGGAAACTAGGAATCTTGAGGAAGGGGAGATAGTCATCCAGATGGGATCTGATGCAAGTGTTGCAGCAGTAGCCGTCGGGACTTGTAGACTATCATTATCTAGTGGGAGAGTCCTTATACTTAAAGAATGTCTTTATGTACCCGAAGTCAGAAGGAACTTGATATCTGTATCTAAGCTTGTTAGAAGCGGATATTCTTTCCTTTTCTGTAATAAATTAGTCATAAGTCGTTATGATAAATATATTGCGGATGGTATTTTGACTTCTGGTGGACTCTATGAATTGTGCATTGATAAATGTATTATGAATGTGACAACCACTAATAAAAACCCTAAAAGATCCAGAGAGGATAAAAATATCTCAAATGAGATATGGCATCAAAGGCTTGGTCATTTGTCTGTTGATAGGATCAATAGATTGATAAAGGATGGACCTCTAGATTTTCTACAGGTTCAACCTCTGCCCACTTGCAAACATTGCATACAGGGCAAAATGACTAGGACGCCTTTCCGTAACAAGGTTACGAGATGCGAAGGTATTATTGACCTAATACATACCGATGTATGTGGTCCCTTCAGTACCGCGACTCGAAATGGATACCGATATTATTTGACGTTTATCGATGACCATTCGCGATACGGGTTTATCTTCCTACTACGTCATAAGTCTGAAACCTTTGAAAAGTTCAAAGAATTCAAGGCTTTGGTTGAGAACCAAACCGATAGGAAGATTAAACGGATTCGATCTGATCGAGGTGGCGAGTACCTATCAGATGAATTCAAGGAATACCTCAAGGAGAATGGAATTGTTTCCAATCTCACTCCTCCTGGAACTCCCCAACTAAATGGTGTTGCTGAAAGACGCAACAGGACCATCATGGACATGGTCTGATCAATGATGAATAAAGCAAATTTACCTCTTAGTTTCTGGGGATATGCAGTAGAGACTGCAATATATATCCTGAATAAGATTCCTAGCAAATCCGTGCCTAAGACTCCTCATGAGCTATGGTATGGAACCAAACCTAGTGTAAATCACTTGAGGGTTTGGGGTTGCTTGGTCTATGCGAAGAACGTAGACACAAGTAAGCTAGAATCTCGCTCTCGTGAGTGCTACTTCATTGGGTATGTTAAAGATGGTATTGGATACCAACTTTATGACCCTGAGACCCAAAAGGTTTTTATTTCTAGAGATGTGAAGTTTCTGGAGAATGATTTCCATAAAGGTCAAGACAACAATGAAGTAGAGGAATTCTTTGAATCCCCTGAGGATTCTGAACTTCCTAGACCAGAAACGGAAGAGATAAATAAAGATGAAACACCCATACCTCTTCGAAGGAGTTCAAGGGTGGTTGCACCACCTGAAAGGTATGGATTCCATGTGTCAGGTGAAACTGACATTGATCCTACTTCATTTGATGAAGCACTCGCGGATCAAGACATGGATAGATGGATGCTAGCAATGAAGTCAGAAATTGACTCCATGCATAAGAATGGTGTATGGACCCTAGAGGATCCACCTAAAGGGGTAAAACCCATTGGGTGTAAATGGATCTTCAAGAGAAAGAGGGGACCTGATGGGAAAGTGGAGACTTTCAAGGCACAGCTCGTAGCCAAGGGCTACACACAGAGAGAAGGCATCGATTACGATGAGACATTCTCTCCTGTGGCTATGCTTAAATCCATCCGGACATTGCTAGCTATAGCTGCATATCTTGACTACGACATCTGGCAGATGGACGTCAAGACGGCTTTCCTCAATGGATACCTCGAGGAGGATATCTACATGGAGCAGCCCCAGGGCTTCATGACTGAGGATGGTAAAGTATGCAAGCTGAAGAAATCCATCTATGGGCTCAAGCAAGCTTCTCGTAGTTGGAACATCAGATTTGACGAAACCATAAAGAGTTATGATTTTGTGCAGAATCCTGATGAACCTTGTGTATACAAGAAGCTTAGTGGGAGCGCCGTTGTGTTCATCGTGCTTTATGTAGATGACATCCTTATCATTGGGAATGATACAGGGATGATGACCAGTGTAAAGATTTGGCTATCCCATACCTTTGAGATGAAAGATCTTGGAGAAGCCTCTTATATCTTAGGCCTGAAGCTGTTCAGAAACCGAGAAAAGAGGATTTTGGGATTGTCACAACATGGATACATTAAGAAGATTCTTGAACGATTCCGTATGGATAGTTCAAAGAAAGGATTCCTACCCTTAAGACATGGTATCCACCTGTCTAAAGGAATGGCTCCTCAAAGTGTTGAGGAAAAGAAGGCCATGGCTGGATGTCCTTATGCATCAGCCGTAGGAAGCTTAATGTATGCCATGATGTGCACTAGGCCAGATATCTGCCATACAGTGGGAGTGGTAAGTCGTTACCAATCCTGCTATGGAGAACAACACTGGAATGCAGTAAAGAACATATTCAAATATCTAAGACGGACGCAAGATTACATCTTGGTCTATGGAGATGGTGATCTCCAAGTCTTGGGATATACAGATTCTGACTTCCAATCGGATGTAGATGATCGAAAGTCGACATCGGGGTTCGTGTTCTTGTTGAATGGTGGTGCTGTGAGCTGGAGAAGCAAGAAGCAGGACACTACTGCAGATTCAACAACGGAAGCCGAATACATTGCCGCATCGGATGCTGCGAAGGAGGCGGTGTGGTTGCGCAAGTTCATGCTGGAGCTTGGCGTAGTTTCCTCTGATACTCCCATCCCGTTACTCTGCGATAACACGGGAGCCATTGCCCAGGCAAAGGAACCCAGATGGCATCAAAAGAGAAAGCACGTGGAAAGGAAATACCACATCATTCGGGAGATACAAAAGCGTGGTGACATCATCATCACCAAGGTGGCTTCTGCCGACAACGTTGCCGATCCTCTTACCAAACCTCTGACACAGAAGGTTTTTGACCAGCATGTAATGAGTATGGGTTTAAAGATTGTACCTGAATGGTTCTGAGGGCTAGTGGGAGATTGTTAGCAATGTGAGCCCCGGGCGAACCATTTCTACAATAAATGTTATTGTAATGAATAAATTATCAATGAAAATTATTGATTGTTTTTCACTCCCCTTTCTGAGATTAATGAATAAATGCACTATAGGGTCCCTCTGTACAATAAGGGTTATGTACCATGGCCAACTTGATGATCATACAGCTGTTGATTCATTGGATGGATCATAGAGGCTGATGCTTGGATGAATATCTAAGGAGTTAGATAGAGGACTCATCAAGCATCATCAAATGATCATTAAAGTGATGATCTCCAGTCTGAGTAGGAAATGGCAATCCTATCTCTTATGACTGATATCTGACTGACCTCTTGATGCAGGTCCTCTGCATGGGAATAGTGATTCAGAGGTGTCAGGTTAGTCAAGTCAATGGGTTGACTTGACGAGATCGAGATAACCAAAGACCTACGTTGAATACTGTCACAACATAGGCATGCATCCTCTGACTAGAGACAGATGTATTGCTATATGTCTGAGTATGTACATTTGGCAGACCAATAGGTTGATGACCTAATCAAGGTCTATATACCGGCGAGCTGGTGTGCATGTAAGGACATATGAGTAATACGATCTCTCAAAGGGATCATACAGGTTCACTTGTGAACCGGGAGACACGAGCTCACTCATGAGGTATTGGGACTGAACAAATTCCATGCATGGTCGTCGTGCTTTGGAAGCATGACATGAATTTGAAGGCAAGATATATGCTTTGTGAAAGCATATGATCTATACCAAATCCCGATGACCAAGATTGAGAAACTTAATGATCTAACCCTGAAGATGACAATGTAAAAGTGATCTTTATCTTCAGGATGATCATGAGTCTTCCAGTATGTAGGATGTGCAGGTATTAGGAATACCTGAAGGGTGATTTGATCATATACGATTGTATAACCATGACGCTTCCATTCCGAGGGAGTGATGAAACAGGATTGGATTTTAGTGACTCCTCTCATTAGAGAAGTGACCTAATCTTAGTCCATGAACTGGACATTGATCTGAATAAGATTCAGATGCAATGAGAAGATTAAGTCTACGGTCTTGATTTGATCAAGCATCAGTGGGAGGTCCATAGGATCTGGATTTGAGATACGATCTCAACATCCAAGTCACTATACGTGGAACAATACAATCGCCCTGTCCTTATCTCCAAGTATCTGAGGAGAAATAGCATTGTTCTTAAATGGTTTAAGAACAATTCCATAAGATCTAAGCAAAGAGAATTTGATAATTAAAAGTGTTTTAATTATCATGATGTATGAGAAATTATCCAATATGATTAAATGTGATTTAATTAGTTTGGATAAGAATAATGTGGATAGAGATATCCAATTATTCATGATATATTATAAATGTGATTTATAATGTATTAGAGAGAGTTACTTATAATTTATATGTGTTGATTAATTATGATGTGTATTGGATACACATTGTGTAATTAATTAACAATATGAATTACATGTTGTTTTGGGTTGTGAATATGATTCACAATTTTTCCATGGCAAGATTGCAATATTCTCAAAGATAATTGTGAATTATTTTTTGAGAAATAAAACCCAAAATTATTTTGTTGCAAATAAATAAGAGAGATTACATGGAGATTGCAATCTCCATGCAATCCAAGGTGGACGGCACACCACTCCTAATTGGAGTGGGTGTGCGCCTACATGGAAGGCACATGGAGATGAAATCTCCATGTGTCTTCTCTCCTTATTTGTTGGGTTAATTTAGGAGCAAATTATATTTGATTTTATCAAATATATTTTGACCTAAATTTGTTGCTTTTGACAACAACAATCTCAGCCATTGGATGAACATAAATCAATCTCATCCATTGATTTTATGTGTCCCATGGATTGAGATCCATGGATCCCAAAACCCTATAAATAGAGAGGCATACTTGGCTCTCTCTTTACATATGCTATTGTAGCACAAACTCTCTCTCTCTTTCTCACATACACGACAGCCCTTCTCTCCCTCTCTTCTTGGTGGCCGTCCACCTTGGTGGAGAGAAACGTCGACGCCCGCGCCATCGTGCTGCTGCTTCGAATCTCTGCGGTTCTTTGTCTTCTTGGAGTGCTTCACTCACGAAGGAGACGCTTGATCTCGTACGACGAGATCAGGAACAACCGCGCTTGGATCAACTTGGATTGCGAGGACACCGCGACTCATCTCCGCGCTCGCAAGCCGTTACTCCGACGATCGGACTTGAGACAGGAGGTCTCTTTTCGTAGAGACTCGATCAACCACGCTTCAAGAGGTATTGCATTATACTCATGTGGTTATAGATGAAACGATTTGAGAATGGTTCTCGAATCATGTGGTTTCATCGGTTTAAAAATTTTTAAATTCCGCTGCACCGAACAACTAGTACGACTAGTCGTTCTTCGTCGTATTCGATACGACGATCACGCTTCCGTGATGCGCTTGAGGATTTCTCCATATCCTTCAGTGTGAACCGTCGATCGCCTCCTCCACCAGGAGCGCGTGTCGCCCCTATCTGTAGAATCTAGGCTCCACCGCTGATCTCCATCATCACCGTCGTAGCACCCCCATCGACTAGAGGAGAGACCTGCACTATCATCACCACTGTTGTGTAAGGGCTTGTGTCACCTTCGCCGACTCCGACGCGCCTCAGCTCTCTACTCGGAGCAGTCTCTCCATCGAAGGGCATGTATCGCCCACCATCGTAGCACTCTAGATGATTGCCACCTCCACCACCACTTTCAACAATCACCACGCTCCTACGCCTGAAGCTCAACGCCGTAGGAGCTCTTCCTTCGTTGCACAGTTCATCGATAACATCACCTTCGAAGACCTCCAATGTTGTTGCCCCTTATAGGTGTGAAGAGAGAAAGGGGTGGTACCCCTTTTTTGGCCGTGGAATGAAGAACATGAATGCAAATTAAAAGACCTAAATATTTTGGGTTAAATTGCATTCTAGCCCTCGAATATTTTTAAAATTACATAAAGACCCTCGTTAGAGCTTCAACGCATGTTTTTCATTCCATCACAAGGTAAATTTCAACTTTATTCACAAATTTTATTTTTTTATTATATTTGAATGCAAAAAAAATTGAATACATACTGTTAAGTCCATGTTTATCTAGGCTTTAATTTGCATACTTATCTTTTTGGAATAAATAACTCAACCATGGTCGGTCTCAAGTCTGGGTAAATAAGGAGGGTTGTGTTATGTAGCCGACAGCCAGTGTAAAACAGTCAGAGACAACTTCCTAAATAATATTTAAATAATTACTATTTAGGAAGTAGTCCCATGACAGTCGGATCTTTTCAACATGGATTTAAGCAAACATACCATTGGGATGTTCCCTGCTTGCGACGTGTTGCATTTCCCGAATGCAATGAAAAATTGGTAAGGGTTGCTACATCGCAGCCTGGATGTAGTTCAAAATTTGCAAGGATTCTCACATGAGGAACACATGCAGGTAATTAAGCTAGTTCTGCTGCATCACCGTCCAGATGCGGTCTAAAAATTGCAAGGGTTCTCGTATAATGGATGCATGTGAGTAAAGAAGCTAGTCCAAAAGAGATTGCAACGGAAGTTACAGATTGGTAGTTGGAATATTGGCACTTTAACTAGAAAATTGATGGAGATAGTGGATACGATGTAAAGAAGGAAGATTCATATACTATGTCTTCAAGAGACTAATTGGGTTGGAGAGAAAGCAAGGGTGATCCAGAAGACAAGCTTTAAACTTTGGTATTTAGGTAAAGATAAGAGTAGAAACGGTGTTGGAGTGGTTGTTCATAAGGATTTGAAGGATTGTGTGATTGAGGTGCAAAGATTCGGGGATCGGATTATTTTGCTAAAATCAGTGCTTGAAGAAGAAATTCTGAATATCATCTCAGTTTATGCACCGCCAATTGGTTTAGATGAAAGGACTAAACAATCTTTTTGGGAGGATCTAGATAAGAGTTTGCAATGAATCCCACAATTAGAGATGATTTGCATAGGTGGAGATATTTATGGACATGTGGGAAAAGACGCTATAGAGTATGCTAGTGTTCATGGAGGACATGATTTTGGGAATAGAAATGAAGAGGGAAAAGTCATTCTGGATTTTGTAACGGCATATGATCTTTTCATAGCAAACACTCTCTTTAAGAAGAGGGAGGAGCATTTAGTTACTTATAAGAGTGGGCCAACTAGAACACAGATAGATTACTTTGTGTTTGATGAAACCCTATTTCATGCTCTTAATTCGTTGAAATTAACCCCCTAGCTTAGACTAAGTGTCAATAAAAACTAGACAAATCCCTATAATTATTTAACCCCTTGAATAAATTAAATACAAAAAATAGAAAAATTAAAAATCGTAGTATTTTTAACCTTAAAACTGCTCTCAAAAATATTTTCTATCTTTGTTTGACCTCATTTTCATTTTTGTCAATAAGAAACTTGTAGATCTCATCGAGATCTACAACTTTCATGTTTTGAGTTTATCCAAATTCGGTCATTTCCCCCATCATATCTTAATTTCTTTGTCGCAATAATCTGACTGGGCCACGTGGCGCCTTCTGGTTGCGCCATGCAGCCCGGCTCCTTGTACGCCAAGCGCCCCTATCTAACCGACATTGGATTGCTCTCTCTCCCTTCAAATATTCACCGTTCTTCCCACCTCCAATATCAACCACCCGGTCGCCCTTCAGAAGCCATATGAACCATCTGCCTTCACCTTGGCTAGCCATGTGTCGCAAACCTAGCCATATGATTCATCTCCAGTGTTGTGATCTCCACCGCATACTCCTGCGCTACTCTCGACCCTTCAATCCACACCTTACTCCACATCTAGATCGTCTGCTAGCGCCCATCTCAAGGTGATACGTGGCTCCATCTCAGCCCTACCTCTTACCGTCCTAGATCTAATACTGGCCTTTCTTGGCAACCTGCTCTTGGCCGTTGGATCACAAGATCCAACGGCCAAGACCCCATCGTCAACTTCCGGACAATCTCTCCCCCACGTCTTCTCTCTCGTGCACCATCTTCACCCTTCCTATTTTCACCACTTCTTCCATTAACCACGTAACCCCCCCCCCCCCCCGACGAGCCCACGATCAAGCCCGGTCATCCATTCTCCTCATAGGCAACCACTAACCTCACGACCCTCTCCAGTTCATGCCATATCTCATGTCCAACCCATGTAGTCAACCACCTGGGTTCGAAACCTCCTCCTTCAAATACTTCATCCCTGGCCACTTGCACAATCGTCCGTCTTTACAAGGAGCTAGGCCCAACCCTCGTCCACCTCCCTGTGATAGGGGGAGGTGGAATGATCTAGCAATGATGACCTTTAGACTACGGCAAGACCCGCCACCTTCACAGTTGCGTCGCAGCATTGCAGCCCCGCTCGAGCTATGAGGATCGGCAGCCCTCAACATGCGAAGACCCTGAGCCTCTCCAAGAGGCTCAAGCCCAGGCCATCGCTCTGCCATTGCTCAGGTAAGATCTCCAATATCTTCTCTGCATTTTTGTTCAAGTTCTAGGATTTTATTAGCTTTCCACTCGCACTGTCACCTTTCACTGATCATCCCTTCAGCTTTGCCACACTTCTGCCACCTACGTGCACCACTCCGATCACCCTTTCTCCTCCTCACAACCTCAATCCACTCCGACCCCCCTCCTCCGGGCTCGCAGAGAAGACAATTGGTCACTACTTGCTACGCCCCATCACGGCCCTCTGTTTCGTTCCACCTCGCACCTACATTGTGCACCGCATGCTTTGGCTATGAAATTAACCCTGCATCTGCTCGAGTCTTCAATAGTAGGAGGTCTCGTCGAAGCTATCTGCATGATCTTCTTCTTCGGTGAATCAGCATCGACAACCTCCTCCAGACCTCCCCACGTCTCGCATGTGCTTCGAGCTTTGCCGATCATCTTCCAGGATAACCCAGCAAGCTCCACCGGGCCCGAAAAAGAGAGGCGGAGCTGCAGCCGCATCACTGAAGACCAGTTATCGCAGCCAGCCCTGCGGCGGAGATGAAGAATCGGTATGTACAACAACTATTCGATCGCTTGATCAAACGGTTCTCACCAGGCCACGTAGTGACCTCCGCGCCTTATAGCCACCGTCAGATATTGGTGATCGGTTGGCTGTAGTAGAGCCACTTGTCATCTCCGAGCCTCTTCCATGACCTTTTAAGCCCGAAGCACCAGAGCCTCTCCCGAGCCGGCCGAACCTGCACTGAGCCAGAGCCATATGTCGAGCCTACCCGAAGCAAGTCCGAGCCTCCAACCTTCATCGAGCCTGGACTTGCGTGTTCTTCGCATGCGGTCTGGAAAAATTGCAGGGAGGCCCTTGGACGTTTCTACATTTTCTACATTTGCATTCAGGTCCAGATCCCACGTGTAACCTACGTGCGCCTAGGGTATTTTGCACTCATACCCCCGCAGGTTATAATAATTGCAAAAATACCCTTGTGTGTCTGGGTTATTTATAAGGAAGGTCCATTACTTTATTATATTTACATTTTAGTCCCTCGCAGGGACCTATGTGTTAGTTATCTTCCATGTTTCTTGCATTTATGCCCATGTCTTCATTTGTGAATGTCTTGAGCATCGTATCTCAGTTTCAGTTGATTTCAGTTGCGTTTCAAAGCTAATTTCATTGTCTTCTTAATGGCATGATTAGACTTATGATTATACACTTTGATTTATGATGATTAAAGTCATTAACATAGTGTTTTTTTGTTGAATGACTATTCATTCCTTATATCATTACATTAATGAAATTTGCTTCATGATTCGAATATGAACTCGACTACACCTAATCGCTCGAATATTTTTTAATTGGGGCATATTTCACTTCATTATAATATTGCATGTACTTGCATTTGTAGCATGTTTAAAAATCAAAATAAAAAAAATGCATGTTTCATGTTTATTCATGCATTGAGTCTTCATGCATTCTTTGACCTATGGTTCTTTGATCTAGCACTTTCTTTCTCTAAATAATAAGAGTCTAAATAATACAAGAGAGGCGCGTGTCCTTGAGTTCGACCTTGGGCTTGCCCAAGTAAAATAAAAATCGACCATTTGATTTGATTGTTAATTTAATTATATGGTCTTTGATCGATCCAATTTAGTTTGATTGCAATGACTTAGAAGTGTTAATTTAACACTATTAAAGGGCTAAATCTTGGGTTTGTCAATGGTCTCGTTGCCGGGGACATGGCTCGCCCTTTGTCTTGTTTGGATTTTTATTTATTTAATTAAGTGTTTTCTATATGTAGGTTAATTTGTTCATTTGTCTTGCATCATTAAAAAAATTCGATTGATATCTAACATTTACTTCTGTGGCAGGTGTTAGACATGTGAGCCTGGGAGAACCATTCTTACAATAAATATTATTGTAATATATACGTTTATCAATAAAAGTTATTGATTTTTCACTCCCTTTCTGAAATTAAATGAATGAATGCACTATAAGGTCCCTCTATACAATTAGGGTTATGTACCATGGCCATATTGATGATCATATACATGTTGATTCATTAAATAAATCATAGAGGCTGGTGTTTGGATGAATATCTAAAGAGATAGATAGAGGACTCATCAAGCACTGTCAAATGATCATTAAGAGATGATCTCCAGCCTGAGTAGGAGATGGCAATCCTTTCTCACATAGGTTGATATCTGACCGACCTCTTGATGCAAGTCCTCTGCATGGGAATAATGATTCGGAGGTGTCAGATTAGTTAGGTCAATGGGTTGACTTAACAAGATCGAGATAACCTAAGTCCTATGTTGAATACTGTCACAACATGGGCACGCATCCTCTGATCGAAAACAGATGTGTTACTATATGTCTGAGTGTGTACATTTGGTGTACCAATAGGTTGATGACCTAACCAAGGTCTATACATAGGCGCGCTGGTGTGCATGTGAGGGCATATGAGTAATACAATCTCTCAAAGGGATCATACAGGTTCACTTATGAATCGGAAGTGGGACCGATCAAATTCCATGCATGGTCGCCGTGCTTTGGAAGCATGACATGAATTTGAAGGTATGATATATGCTTTGGGAAAGCATATGATCGATACCGATACCCAATGACCAAGATTGAGAAACTTGGTGATCAAGCCTTGAAGAAGACGGTGTAAAATTGATCTTGATCTTCAGGTTGATCATAGGTCTTCCAGTATGCAGGATGCACAGGTATTGGGAATATCTGAGGGTGATGTGATCATAAACGATTGTATAACCATGATGCTTCCATTTCGAGGGAGTGATGAAACAGGTCTGGATTTTAGTGACTCCTCTCTGTAGAGAAGCAATCTGATCTTGGTCCAAGTATTGGACATTATTCTGAATGAGATTCAGATGCAATGAGAAGTTTAGATTTGTAGTCTTGATTTAATCAAGCATCTGTGGGAGGTGCGTAAGGTCTGGATTTGAGATGTGATCTCAACATCCAAGTCACTATACGTGGAACAATACAATCGCCCTGTCCTTATCTCCAAGTATCTGCGGAGAAAGCACATTATTCTTGAAGGGGTTCAAGAATAATTCATTTGATGAATTATGTATCCAAGCAATAAGAGGATGATATTAAATAAGATTTAATTATCAAGAATAACATGAATGAGATTCATATTATGAGAATGATTATCCAAGATAATTAAATGAGATTTGATTATCAAGGATTGCAGATTATGGATAGTAGTATCCATGATATCTGTGTATATATATTATAAATGTGATTTATAATATATTAGAAAGAGAAGCTTTGTAAATACCATTTGTTAATTATTAATGTGAATTGGATTCACATTAAGTAATTAATTGGAAATGTAATTTACAAATTAGTTTGGGTTGTGAATATGATTCACATATCTTTCTAAGGCACGATTGAAATATTCACAAATTAATTTGGAATTAATTTAATGGATATTTTTGCAATAATAATTATTGAAATTTATTAAGGAATAATATGATAAAATAAAGAGGAAATAATCACCACAAAGAATAGGCGACGCCCCCTATTTTTGGGGGATGATTAGTTATCCTCTTATTTGTTATCTTATCATCTCTTGATAATTGATTTATTTTAAATTAAATTGTGTTAATGATAATACAACATATATTTGATTTGATATAAATTAGTGTTGTTGGTTTTAACCAACAAGCCCTTGATTGATGCATGGATCAACATAGCCGTTGGATCTATGGATACCATGGATTGAGATCCATTGGATCCCAAACTAATATATAAGGAGGGCGACCCTATCCCTTTCGACGTACATAATTAAGAGTTGTACACGCCTACTTCTCTCTCTCTCTCTCATTCTCGTCATCTCTCTCTACCTCTTTACAAGGTGGTCATCCATCTTATGTGTTGAGAGAGACCTCCTTGCCTTCGCCTTCGACTACTCGAGGATCTCCATCTTCTTTGGGGCTGCTTGCTCTAAAGGAAGATGACGGATTTCATTGGATAAAATCAGGGGATTCGAAGCTTGGATCTTCGTCAAGGATTGCGGGAAGAACGCGTCTCATCATCGCACCCTTAAGTGCCATCTTCGTGGATCGGACTTGAGACAAGAGGATCTCTTATTTTA
Organism: Ottelia alismoides; assembly: GCA_037367405.1. Lineage (NCBI taxonomy): Eukaryota > Viridiplantae > Streptophyta > Magnoliopsida > Alismatales > Hydrocharitaceae > Ottelia > Ottelia alismoides. Next base: position 432,963 of record JAZKJV010007844.1, on the reverse strand, counting down.
GAGATCTCGTGATCGCAACCACGGTTCAAAAGGTATTTCTAATGCTTTGTGGTTTGATGAAACGATCCAAGAAATGTTCTTGTGATCATGTGGTTTCATCACTTGAATAAAAAATTTTAATTTCCGCTACACTAACGACTAGTATGACTAGTCGCTCCGATTGCATGAGATGCGATCAACACGCTTCCGTGATGCACTTGAGGATTCCTCTTATCCTTCAAGTGGTATCAGAGCCTTAGGTTGAATAAGGTTTTGAATATTATCCGTAAACCTAGGATGACTTGGGTTTGAAAGGGTTGCGAAATTTTTGCTGCATTTCAATTTTCGCACCTCTATTTAATTGAATTTCTTCAACTCTGTTTAAATTTTTTAAACACAAAATTTTCATATGTAGTTTGTTCCCCATTAAACAAGGAAACCATAGGATCTGAGTTTATGTAATTTGGATTTCATTTGCTCAAGATATAAACATGTATTCATTGTTACAGAAACTGCGAATCTAAACATGATTAATGAGTTAATTATTGTTTTGATCCGCCTCGAAATGCATGTAATATCACTTGGTTTATTTCATAAATCAAATTAGAAATCTTAGGAAACTAATTTTGCGTAATTTGGATTTAAATTGATCGAGATATGTTGATTTTAGTGAGTAGGAGTCACTATTGAAAATTTACGAATTTGATCACGAACCATATGATAGTCATTCAAATAAGTTGTTCAAAATTAATTGTTAATTTTCTGAAATAATTAGTGATAAATATTTGTGAAATATTTAAAGAGAAGATTATTTCATTGAATGGCATTTCCCTAAACCAAGATGATAAGATAGTTGATCTTGATCATTAATTGGTTGACATGAAATCATCAACAAACATTGTTTTCATGAAAAACCCTAGTTTATCCTACAATAGTTGTAGGACAACTTTTACATGCAAAACCCTCTTGCTTGAATAGGATTGGGGATTTGTTTAGAAAATCTCCTTATAATATTATCAAAATGTTTTTGATGAATATTATATGGTATAACTTCGATTTAAAAATCGATGAGCATCTCAAAGTACATTATGATCTATCTGGCATTATCCTTTCCTGAGGTGGATATGGTGACTAGTCAGAGAGCATTGGGGTAGCGGGTTGCAACGTATGTGGTCCGTCCCACTCTCGTCGGTACTGGCCATGACAACAGGTAGGGACTCGATAATGCCAGAGAAGTCAAAGTGTATTTTTCTGATTATTAAAATTTGAATAATACATACTTTGAGATTATACCTACTATTCAAGTAATAATCAAGTTTATTGATTGATAATTGGATTGATAATTAATTTAATGTGATTAAATTGATTATATCCAATTAAAGCACTCTATTATGAATAGATGTGTATTTCCCTTGGAAGAATTAATTATGTGAATATATTCACGATAATTAATTATTACAATTTGAATATGAGGTGAGGATCACATAAGTGACATCCATGGTCTCCCGTCAAGGCAAAGGATTCTGTCGCCAGATGTTGTATGTGGGAGACGCTTGTTCGAAGTGACAGATCCTATATATGATTTATTTGGATCGGGTTCTTTGCTTCTCAAAAGAGTAAGGCCTTATACGTAGTGACCCCAATATCGGGTCCTCATATTATTGGGGCGATATTGGATTACGTATAGCGAGTATTAAGCATGTTGATGGTTGGTTCAATTAACAACGGGTCAACATCATCTTAGGGTGGTGGGCCCGGGTGTTAAAGACTGAATTGGGAAATGCAAGTTGGACTTGCAAGGCGGAATGTGTTCCCGCTTCTCTTTATTCGAGTCATAGGTTCTCATATTATTGGGATGTGATAAGGATAGAGAGGAGATCCCAGATCTTGCTTGAGATATAGTGGTAAGTATATCTCTTACTTTGATAGACAATAAGGGAATAATCTCACAAAGTTGACATAGCAAGACAAATTTGATTTAAAATGCCTTAATCAAATAATTTTTTTAAAAAAATGAATATATAATTATCTATATATTCTAATATAGTGCATTCTTAATTTCAGAAAACAAAGTCCATGAACCCACTTAGCATGCTCCCGGAGGTCAATTAGTTAATCGGACCAAATTATTCGGATTGGATCCGAAATTTGGATCTTGTCCTTTCTGCGGAGCACATCTCGTATATGCTTTCCAAGGACAAGATAGCAGATCCAAAGACTCTGGAAGATAAATCATATAATGAGAAATATGATGAAGACCATAATCTGGCAAGATGTTATATCCTTGGCTCATTATCCAATGTGTTTCAGAAGCAACATGTGGAAATGAACCATTGCCAAGAGATTATGTTGAATCTGAAGGATATGTTCGATGACATAAACCGCACACAGCGTTATAATGTGATGGAAGAGCTTATTCGCTGCAAGATGCAGGAAGGGACCTCTGTCAAAGAATGCGTACTCAAAGTGTTTGGGTACCACTCTGAATTGGAAACCCTGAGAGCCTACATGGATTCTGATATGCAGGCTGATTTCATTCTCCTGTCGCTCCCTAAGTCTTTCAACAACTTTGTCGTATCTTATCACATGAGAAAATGTAATTTCACAAACGATGGGTTGTTAGCTGCATTGAAGTCTTCAGAAGACGTAATGAAGAAGGACGACCCCTCTGCTAGTGCAATGGTTGCACAAGTAAGAGGAAAGCGTGGTCGGAAGCAAGGTTCTCGGAAGGGCCCAGCCCAGAAGAGAAAGAAGAAGAATCAAGGAGTTGGTTCATCTTCTAGTTCTTCCACACTAATGACATCGAAGAAGTCTGATGTATGTCACCACTACAAGAAGTCGGGGCACTGGCGGCGTAACTGCCCAGATTACCTGAAGTCTCTGTCAAAGGTAAAGCCCCAGCAGGTATGAAATCTACTTTCATCATTGAAACTAGCTTTCTCGTTGGACGAGAAGGAAGTTGGGTTGTAGATTCTTGTGCTTCTGTTCATGTATGCAATTCGTTGCATTTGTTTCAGGAAACTAGGAATCTGGAGCAAGGGAAGATAGTCATCCAGATGGGATCTGATGCAAGTATTGCAGCAGTCGCCATCGGGACCTGCAAAATATCATTATCTAGTGGTCGAGTCCTAGTACTTAAAGAGTGTCTTTATGTACCTGAAGTCAGGAGGAATTTGATATATGTATCTAAGCTTGTTAGACATGGATACTCCTTCTTGTTCTGTAATAAGTTAGTCATTAATCAATATGATAAATTTATTGCGTAAGGTATTTTGACTTCTGGTGGAGTCTATGAATTGTGCATTGATGAATATGTCATAAATGTCACTACCACTTATAATGAAAACCCTAAAAGATCCAGGGAGAATGGAAATCATTCGAATATGATTTGGCATCAAAGGCTTGGCCATTTATCTGTTGATAGGATCAATAGATTGATAAAGGATGGACCATTAGATTTTCTACAGGTCAATCTTTACCTACCTGTGAACATTGCATTCGAGGTAAAATGACCAGGATACCTTTCCATAACAAGATTATGAGATGCGAAGGTATTCTTGACCTAATACATACTGATGTATGTGGTCCCTTCAGTACCGCAACTAGACATGGATATCGATATTATTTGACGTTTATTGATGACCATTCGCCATACGGGTTTATCTTCCTACTACATCATAGATATGAAACCTTTGAAAAGTTCAAAGAGTTCAAGGCTTTGGTTGAGAACCAAACCGATAGGAAGATTAAACGGGTTTGATCTGACCGAGGTGATGAGTACCTCTCAGATGATTCAAGGAATATCTTAAAAAGAATGGAATTGTCTCCAATCTCACTCCCCCTAGAACTCCCCAACTTAATGTTGTTGTTGAAAGACGCAACAGGACCATCACGGACATGGTCCATTCAATGATGAGCAAAGCACGTTTGCCTCTTAGTTTCTTGGGATATGCAGTAGAGACTGCAATATATATCCTTAACAAGATTCCTAGCAAATCTGTACCCAAGACTCCTTACAAGATGTGGTATGGAACCAAACCTAGTGTTAATCACTTGAGGGTTTGGGGATGCTTGGTCCATGCGAAGAACGTGGACACAAGTAAGCTGGAATCTCGCACTTGTGAGTATTACTTCATTGGTTTGTTAAAGATGGTATTGGATATCAGCTTTATGACCCTGAGACCCAAAAGGTATTTGTCTCTAGGGATGTGAAATTTCTAGAGGATGATTTCCTTAAAGGTAAAGACAGAAATGAAGTAGAGGAACTCATTGAATTCCCTGAGGATTCTGAGATTCCTGAACCAGAAACTGAAGAGATAAATAAAGATGAAACACCCATACCTCTTTGAAGGAGTTCGAGGGTGGTTGCACCACCTGAAAGGTATGGATTCCATGTGTCAGGTGAGACTGACAATGATCCTTCTTCATTTGATGCACTCGCGGATCATGACATGGATAGATGGATGCTAGCAATGAAGTCAGAAATTGACTCCATGCATAAGAATGGTGTATGGACCCTAGAGGATCCACCTAAAGGGGTAAAACCCATTGGGTGTAAATGGATCTTCAATAGAAAAAGGGGACCTGATGGGAAAGTAGAGACTTTCAAAGCACGGCTCGTAGCCAAGGGCTACACACAGAGAGAAGGCATCGACTATGATGAGACGTTCTTTAGTGTGGCTATGCTTAAGTCCATCAGGACACTGCTAGCTATAGTTGAATCTCTTGACTACGACATCTGGCAGATGGACGTCAAGACAGCTTTCCTCAATGGATACCTCGAGGAGGATATCTATATGGAGCAGCCCTAGGGCTTCATAATTGAGGATGGAAAAGTATGCAAGCTGAATAAATCCATCTACAGGCTCAAACAATCTTCTCGTAGCTGGAACATCAGATTTGACGAAACCATAAAGAGTTATGATTTTGTGCAAAATCCTGATGAACCTTGTGTATACAAGAAGCTTAGTGGGAGCGCCATTGTGTTCATCGTGCTTTACGTAGATGATATCCTTATCATTGGGAATGATACATGAATGATGACCAGTGTGAAGATTTGGCTATCCCATACCTTCGAGATGAAAGATCTTGGAGAAGCCTCTTACATCTTAGGCCTGAAGTTGTTCAGAAACTGAGAAAAGATGATATTGCGATTATCACAACATGGATACATTAAGATGATTCTTGAACGATTCCGTATGGATAGTTCTAAGAAAGGATTCCTCCCCCTAAGACATGGTATCCATCTGTCTAAAGGGATGACTCCTCAAAGTGTTGAGGAAAAGAAGGCCATGGCTGGATGCCCCTACACATCAGTTGTAGGAAGCTTAATGTATGCCATGATGTGTAGTAGGTCATACATCTGCCATGCAGGTGGAGTGGTAAGTCGTTACCAATCCTGCTATGGAGAGCAACACTGGAATGCGATAAAGAACATATTCAAATATCTAAGACGAATGCAAGATTACATCTTGGTCTATGGAGGTGGTGATCTCCAAGTCTTGGGATATACAGATCCAGACCTCCAATCGGATATTGATGATCGAAAGTCGACATCAGGGTTTGTATTCCTATTGAACGGTGGTGCTATGAGCTGAAGAAGCAAGAAGCAGGACACTACGGCGGATTCGACAACAGAAGCTGAATACATTACCGCATCGGATGCTGCAAAGGAGGCGGTGTGGTTGCACAAGTTCTTCTTGGAGCTTGACGTAGTTTTCTATGATACTCCCATCCTGTTACTCTGCGATAACATGGGAGACATTGCCCAGGCAAAGGAACCCAGAAAGCATCAAAAGAGCAAGCACATGGAAAGGAAATACCACATCATTCGGGAGATTCAAAAGCGTGGTGATATCATCATCACCAAGGTAGCCTCTGCCGACAACGTTGCCGATCCTCTTACCAAACCTCTGACATAGAAGGTTTTTGACCAGCATGTAATGAGTATGGGCTTACGGATTGTACCTGAATTGTTCTGAGGGCTAGTAGGAGATTGTTAGACATGTGAGCCCCGAGCGAACCATTATTACAATAAATGTTATTGTAATATATATATGTTTATCAATAAAAGTTATTGATGTTTCACTCCCTTTCTGAAATTAAATGAATGAATGCACTATAAGGTCCCTTTGTACAATTACGGTTATGTACCATGGCCATCTTGATGATCATATAGTTGTTGATTCATTAAATGAATCATAGAGGCTGGTGTTTGGATGAATATCTAAAGAGTTAGATAGAGGACTCATCGATTACCGTCAAATGATTATTAAGAGATGATCTCCAGCCTGAGTAGGAGATGGCAATCCTTTCTCACATAGGTTGATATCTGACCGACCTCTTGATGCAGGTCCTATGCATGGGAATAGTGATTCGGAGGTGTCAGATTAGTTAGGTCAATGGGTTGACTTAGCGAGATCGAGATAACCTAAGTCCTAAGTTGAATACTGTCACAACATGGGCACGCATCCTCTGATCGGAGACAGGTGTGTTACTATATGTCTGAGTGTGTACATTTGGCAGACCAATAGGTTGATGACCTAGCCAAGGTCTATTCACTGACGCGCTGGTGTGCATGTGAGGGCATATGAGTAATACGATCTCTCAAAGGGATCATACAGGTTCACTTATGAATCTAAAGACATGAGCTCACTCATAAGGTATTGGGACCGATCAAATTCCATGCATGGTCATCGTGCTTTGGAAGCATGACGTGAATTTGAAGGTATGATATATGCTTTGGGAAAGCATATGATCGATACCGATTCCCAATGACCAAGATTGAGAAACTTGCTGATCAAACCCTGAAGAAGACAGTGTAAAATTGATCTTGATCTTCAGGTTGATCATGGGTCTTCCAGTATGCAGGACGTATAGGTATTGGGAATACCTGAGGGTGACGTGATCATAAACGATTGTATAACCATGACGCTTCCATTTAGAGGGAGTGATGAAACAGGTCTGGGTTTTAGTGACTTCTCTCAGTAGAGAAGCAATCTAATCTTGGTCCAAGTATTGGACATTGGTCTGAATGAGATTCAAATGCAATGAGAAGATTAGATTTGCGGTCTTGATTTAATCAAGCATCTATGGGAGGTACGTAAGATCTGGATTTGAGATGTGATCTCAACATCCAAGTCACTATACGTGGAACAATACAATCGCCATGTCCTTATCTCCAAGTATCTGCAGAGAAAGCACATTATTCTTGGGTTCAAGAATAATTCATTTGATGAATTATGTATCCAAGAAACAAGAGGATGAGAATTAAATGAGATTTAATTATCAAGAATAACATGAATGAGATTCATATTATGAGAATGATTATCAAAGATAATTAAATGGGATTTGATTATCAAGGATTACAGATTATGGATAGTACTATCCATGATATCTGTGTATATATATTATAAATGTGATTTATAATATATTAGAGAAAGAAGATTTGTAAATAACATTTGTTAATTATTAATGTGAATTGGATTCACATTAAGTAATTAATTGAAAATGTAATTTACAAATTAGTTTGGGTTGTGAATATGATTCACATATCTTTCAAGGGCATGATTGAAATATTCACAAATTAATTTGGAATTAATTTGGTGTATATTTTTGCAATAATAATTATTGAAATTTATTAAGGAATAATACGATAAATAAAGAGGAAATAATCACCACAAAGAATAGGTGATGTCACCTATAGGTGACGCTCCCTATTTTGGGGGGATGATTAATTATCCTCTTATTTGTTATCTTATTATCTCTTGATAATTGATTTATTTTAAATTAAATTGTGTTGATGATAATACAACATATATTTGATTTTATATAAATTAGTGTTGTTGGTTTTAACCAACAACAATCATGGCCCTTGATTGATGCATGGATCAACCTAGCCGTTGGATCTATGGATGCCATGGATTGAGATCCATTGGATCCCAAACTAATATATAAGGAGGGTAATCCTCGCCCTTTCGAGGCACATAATTAAGAGTTGTACACGCCTACTTCTCTCTCTCTCTCATTCTCGCCATCTCTCTCTCTACCTCTCTCAAGGTGGTCGTCCATCTTATGTGTTGAGAGAGTCCTATTCGCCTTCGACTACTCGAGGATCTCCATCTTCTTTGGGGTTGCTTGCTCTAAAGGAAGATGACGGATTTCATTGGACGAAATTAGGGGATTCAAAGCTTGGATCTTCGTGAAGGATTGCGGGAATAACGCATTTCATCATCGCACCCGCAAGTGCCATCTTCGTGGATCGGACTTGAGACGGGAGGATCTCTTGTTTTAGAGATCTCGTGATCGCAACCACGCTTCAAGAGGCATTTCTAATACTTTATCGTTTGATGAAATGATCCAAGAAATCTTCTTGTGATCATGTGGTTTCATCACTTGAGTAAAAAATTTTAATTTCCACTACACCTAGCGACTAGTATGACTAGTCGCCCCGATCACATGAGATACGATCAACACGCTTCCGTGATGCACTTGAGGATTCCTCGTATCCTTCAGCAGGTCCCTTGATGTTCAAGGAGGCAAGGCAAAGGTACTTCCCCGCTATGAGGAACCACAGAAGCAATTTTGGAGGTGAATCAAAGAAAAGAATCTCGCAATTTATTCCATTTCATATGCATGTAATAATCGTCTTTACAGCGGTCTTCGATTGAAGACTCGCTCTTGTAAATAAACGACATATAGTGGTTGTGTGGGGATCGTCCCCACTTGAGTGTCGACCTAGGACCAGGCACGCAGCTCTTTTACATTTTTATTTTGCATGCTTGCTCGTAGGTGGGACACACTTTAATAATAGATGCACATAAGCATCGCTACACTTACTCAAATTTAAAATATGTTCTTCCCCGCTAATAGAAGTATGTTAGGTGTGGTTTTTCACTGACTTGCATCCATATTATTTTGGTTTTCAATTCAATCTGAGTTTTCATGCTTCTTGCTCAAGGCACTGCATGTTTTCTTGCGTAGCCTAGATCACGATTTTTATTGACTGCATGGCTTTTCTCGACTCCCCTTCCTAGCTTGATCACCTAGGTTAATGGAGAATGCGAATGAGTGGTAGATGATGATTGCTTGGTTTATGTGCTCACTTTTAATTAGTGATAACCTTAAGCAAAATAATTGGGACTGTTAATTGCAAGTCAACCTAAAATGGAGTAAAATCTTGTTTTGGGAGAGCAACACTCGTGTTTATGTAGTTGGTTTTATTTGACATTTTTCCCGCGTAAACTAGAATGTTTTCAATCACCAATAAAATTGACAAGATAATCAACCAACATTAGTTGGTCTCACGTGTGAGTTGGTGAAATCAAAGGTTTTTGTATGTTTGATTGAGAATGCTCTGAAAACCTCCCCTACACCTTAGATACTCCTCTTCGAAGATTCATCTGCTCATCTGTATATCCATCCGACTTCTTCGTTCACCTCAGGTATCTCCCAACATCAATGCTCCATCTTTATACTTAGTCTACTCTCAGCCTAAGTATAGGGGGGACCTGAGTCCCCATGATTTTTTCTACTCATCTTTCCTTACCACAATACTTAGGTTATTTCTAACATAAATATAGGGGGCCCACCTAGTTCCCGTATATTTTTCTATATTTAAATGGACCTATGGACTTGTATCATCTAGTGCTGTGAGGACATAGCAAAGTTTAGGTATAGGGTGTATATCATATATACATTATACGTACTTTAGCTATATTTTAAAAACTTTTAAAAAATTTAAAACTTTTGTGGGCTAAAGTACAATCTTTTAAACTAAGTGGATAAAATGTTCCCAAGATATTTCTATACTATGTTACACTATTTTCAAAGAAAAATATTTTTGAAAATGATTTGAAAAATGAGTTTTTCTTATTTTGAAAAAAAAATCTTTTGAAAATGTTTGAAAAATCTTTATTTGTGTGACATGGTTTGGAAAATTATTTTCTTTCAAGGAAGATGAGTCTAATCTATGTTCTAACCTTTAATCAAAAAATCCATAAAAACTGAAAAATTCAAAAAAAAATGTTAAGAGTCAAATTGACTACTAAACTCAAATAAGTAGCCGCATTCAGTGAGGGTTCGTCCTTAGCAGAGTAGGTGATTTAGAGGACACCGCGTAAGGCTCCGTCCTCAAGCAACGAGCTCTGGCCTGTACTTACACCTATACTGGTTGAACGAAGATGCATCTTCTCATTTGAGTTTAGGCAGTCATGGTGTCTTCTAAAGTTTTTCAAAAAAAATTGTTGAAGGAGTTGGATAGATTCCCCTACTTTTTGTTCACTTCCACACAGGATCAGAAATGTTCAAGGAAACTTGGTTTATGAGGTCTTATGATTTTAGATTAACTAGCCTTAGTCATCAGAGTCTTAGACTTAATCATCCACATTTCCCTAGGTTTCTAGATTTGCGTGCTATATTGAATGCTTAGTCTCCTACCTTAAGAATATGATCAACACATCACATGCATGACTGCGGTTTCGATGAGATGAGTTGACATTTCACTTGAGGAACTGAGATGAGGGATTCGAGTCTGGACTTGATCTAATGATGCTCGAGGATGGGGTAAAATCTTTGAAGGCTTCATGAAACCTGAGTGTTAGGATTTTAACCTGTATGAGAACTTGGTTCTTATACTAATCTCTTGACATTAACCTAAGTGTCAAGGTGTGGAATAAATAAAAAAGTTGATCAGTGTATGCCAATTTTGGTAAAAGTAGTGGAGCTAGCAAAAATATTACAAAGCAATTAAATGTTGAAAATGAAGCTCTCACTCTCATTCCACAAAGTCAATCATCAAAGAGCTTCCACCGAAGGTGAACACTCCCAACCATTTTCAAAGTGTCCACTTGGATCACTACTATTAGGACCAGGAGTTGGGCTTGCACCAAAAAAGGGTTCTGCATCGTAAATGCTACAAGCATGGGTGTTGAAGGTACGATAGGTGCTCAAAAAAAACACACTCCGATGTATTCCCAGGAAAACAAGTGCATACAGCTCCAACTTCTCTTGACGGACGCACTGATCAACACCAAAAATATGTGTTGTGTAATAAGGCACCAGAGAGAATCCTTATTCCAACGAGAGGGAGAGAAGAAATAACACAATCCTAAATCCCTCCACCATCTGGCCGGCCACTTACACTTCTAAGTCTGACAACTAAAGAGACGGTGGATTGGACGCAATATTTGGTTTAATCCCTAGAATTGAGGATTGGGTCCTTAGGAGAATTTCTTGGACCAGGACCTTGGGTGACGTTTTGACTCTACTCTCGTGAACGCAATCAACACTAAATGGCATATCCTTAGTTTATATGTATACAAGAGAGAGTCTGGAAAATTAGAGGAATTGGATGCCTCTTGATTAAGGTTGGGTTGAACTCTGAGATTTTGGATCTCTAAAATTGAGAGGACTTGAACGGATTAGATCATGTACGCACATGCACAAGGGGGTTAATACAGCTCATTCACTATTTGTGATGCTCAGGGACGAGCATAGTTTAAGTATAGGGGGTTGATGAAACCCTATTTCATGCTCTTAATTCGTTAAAATTAACCCCCTAGCTTAGACTAAGTGTCAATAAAAACTAGATAAATCCCTATAATTATCTAACCCCTTGAATAAATTAAAAATACAAAAAATAGAAAAATTAAAAATCATAGTGTTTCTAACCTTAAAAACACTCTCAAAAATATTTTCTATCTTTGTTTGACCTCATCTCCGTTTTTGAACAACATGAAACTTGTAGATCTCATCGAGATCTACAACTTTTATGTTTCAAAATTTTCCAAATTCCCCCCTCATTTATTAATTTCTTTGTTGTAATAATCTGATTGGGCTACATGGCGCCTTCTTGTTACGCCACGTGGCCCGGCTCCTTGTACGCCAAGCCCCCTACCTAATCATCGTTGGATCGCTCTCTCTCTCCCTTCAAATATCCACCATTCTTCCTACCTCCAATATCAACCACCTGATCGCCCTTCAGAAGCCATCTGAATCGTCAGCCTCCGCCTTCACCTTGGCTAGCCACGTGTCGCAAAACTAGCCATCTGATTCATCTCCAGTGTTGTGATGTCCATCGCGTACTCATGCGCTACTCTCGACCCTTCGATCCACACCTTACTCCACATCTAGACTGTCCGCTAGTGCCCACCTCTCAAGGTGACATGTGGCTCCATCTCAGCCCTACCTCTTGTCATCCCAAATCTAATCCTAGTCTTTACTAGCGCCATGCTCTTGGCTGTTGGATCACAAGATCCAATGGCCAAGACCCCGTCGTCAACCTCCAGACACCCTCTCTCCCATGTCTTCCCTCGCGCGCACTGTCTTCACCCTTCCTATTTTGACCACTTCTTTCATTAACCGCGCAACCTCCCCGATGAGCCCACAATCAAGCTCGATCGTCCATTCTCCTCGTGGGCAACTACTAACCTCACGACCCCCTCCAGTTCGCACCATATCCCACGTTGTCAACCACATGGGACCGAAAACTCCTCCTTCAACTTAGTCCCCGGCTACTTGCATAGTCATCTGCCTTTACGAGGGGCTAGGCCCAGCCCTCGTCCACCTCCTTTTGCCATTGGGAGGTGGAATGATCGAGCAATGACGACCTTTAGCCTCCGACGAGACCCTCCACCCTCACGGTTGCGTCGCGGCGGCTCAACCCTGCTCGAGATCAAAGGATCGGCCGCCCTCGACTTGCAAAGACCCTGAGCCTCTCCAAGAGTCTCAAGCCCGTCCACCACTCTGCCATTGCCCAGATAAGATCTCTGATCTCTTCTCTACATTTTTGTTCAAGTTTTAGGATTTTATTAGCATTGCACTCGCACTCTCACCTTTCACTGATCATCCCTTCAGCTTTGCCACACTTCCTCCACCCATGCGCACCACTTCGATCACCCTTTCTCCTCCTCGCAACCTCAATCCACTCCGACCCCCCTCCTGTGGGCTTGTCGGAGAAGACAACCGTAGCTGCTTGCTGCGCCCCATCACGGCCCTCTGTTTTGTTCCATCTCGCATCCACATTGTGCATTGCACGCTTCGGCTATGAAATTAACCCTGCAGGTGCTTGAGTCTTTAATAGTCGGAGGTCTCGTCTGAGCTATCTGCATGATCTTCTTCTCCGACAAATCAGCATCGACAGCCTCCTCCATACCTCCTCACGTCTCGCATATGCTTTGAGATTTGTCAATCATCTTTCGGGATAACCCAGTGAGCTCCATCGGGCCCGGAGAAGAGAGGCGCGGCTGCAGCCGCATTACCAGAGACTAGTTACCGCTACCAGCCTCGCGGCGGAGATGAAGAACCAGGATGTACATCTACCGTTCGATCGCTTGATCAAACGGTTCTTACCAGGCCACGTAGTGACCTCCACGCCTCATAGCCACCGTCAGATACTGGTGATCGGTCAGCTGCAGTAGAGCCACATGTCATCTCTGAGCCTCTTCCATGACCCTTTAGGCTCGGAGCATCAGAGCCTCTCCCGAACCAGCCGAGCCTGCACTGAGCTAGAGCCATACGTTGAGCATAGCGGAAGCAAGTCCGAGCCTCCAATCTTCACCGAGTCTGGACTCATGTGTTCTTCACGTACGGTCTGGAAAAATTGTAGGGAGGCCCTCGAACATTTCTACATTTGCATTCAGGTCCAGAGCTCACGTGTAACTCACATGTGCTTGGGGTATTTTGTACACATACCCTCGTAGGTTTTAATAATTGCAAAAATACCCCCACACGTCTGGGTTATTTACATGGAAGGTCCAGTAATTTATTATATTTATATTTTAGTCCATCTCAGGGACCTGTTTGTTAGTTATCTTCCATGTTTTCTTGCATTTATGCCCATATCTTCATTTGTGAATATCTTGAGCATCATATCTCAGTTTCAGTTCATTTCAGTTGTGTTTCGAAGCTAATTTCATTGTATTCTTAATGGAATCTTAGACTTATGATTATACACTTTGATTTCTAATGATTAAAGTCATTAACATGGTGTTTTTGTCGAATGATTATTCATGCCTTATATCATTACATTAATGAAATTTGCTTCATGATTCGAATATGAACTCGACTACACCCAATTGCTCAAATATTTTATAATTAGGGCATATCTCACTTCATTTTAACATTGCATGTCCTTGCATTTGTCGCATGTTTAAAAATCAAAATAAAAAAACGCATGTTTCATGTTTATTTATGCATCGTGTCTTCATGCATTCTTTGACCTAAGATTCTTTAATCTAGAACTTAATCTAAATTATAAGAGTCCAAATAATACAAGATAAGTGTGTGTCCTTGAGTTCGACCTTGGGCATGCCCAAGTAAAATAAAAATCAACCATTTGATTTGATTATTAATTTAATTAAATGTTCTATGATCCATCCAATTTAGTCTGACTGCAATGATATTAGAAGTATTATCTTAACACTATTAAAGGGCTAAATCTCGACTTTGTCAGTGTTGAGGAGAAGATATCGGTTGTGTTGTAAAGACTGCAAAGTAACCCAGGAGAGAGTTTGAAAACCCAACATCGCTTGTTAGTCTTGGATAGACAAATAAAAGGGTTGGTCAAGAAAAGGAGGGTTGCTAAGATCACTAGAACTACATGGTGGAATCTTTCACTGAAGCAATCGAGCTTCATGTAGAAGGTTTTAGAAGACTTTTCTTGGGATTGTAGCGGAAGAGCAGACGAGATGTGGGAGGCAATGGCATCTTGTATTCAAAAGGTAGTCAAAGAGATGTTAGGCGAGTCAAAGTGAGGAGCTCCATGTCAAAAGGAGGCCTGGTGGTGGAGTGAAGGGGTGCAAGAGAAGCTAAACATTAAAAGAGCATGCTTTAAAGTTATGTCTAAGGATAGAACAGAGGAAACTATCACAAACTACAAAATAGCGAAGAAGGAAGCAAAGAAGGTTGTAAGCGAAGCTAAGTCAGAAGCTTCTGAAGTTTTGTATAAAAATCTCAACTCTAAGGAGGACCAGAAGGATATATTCAGGTTGGCCAAAGAAAGAGAAATAAAGACCACAAACCCTTCTCAAGTGAGATGCATTAAGGACAAGGAAGGTCACGTGCTTGTTGCTCAGAAAGTTATTGAGACTAGATGGGAGCAGTACTTCCATAAACTTTTCAATGGGGAAGGAAATAGAGACATCACTTTAGGTGATTTAGCTAGTATCAAAAGTTAATTGAATCGTGCAAGTTATAGACGGATACAAAGAAAGAAAGAAAGAAAGTAGAGGAGGTGCTGAAGGTTATGAGACCTGGGAAAGGTGTAGGTCTGGATGACATCTCTGTAGAAGTATGGAGAGTTTTAGATGAGCGCGATTTTACTTGGCTTACGAATCTATTCAATGTTATTTGGCGAAGCAAGAAAATGCCTGGAGATTGGAGGAGTATCATGGTGCCTCTTTATAAGAATAAAAGAGACATTCAAAATTGTTCAAATTATAGAGATATCATGCTGATGAGTCATACTATGAAAATTTGGGAATGTGTGATCGAAAGAAGGTTGAGGAAAGTTTCCAACATAAAAGAAATCAATTCTGATTCATGCCAGGTTGCTCAACTATTGATGCCATCCATTTGCTGAGGAGAACAATGGAGATTTATAGAGCTAAAAGGAAGAACTTCGTATGATCTTTATTGATTTGGAGAAGGCATATGATTCTGTCCCATTAGAGATATTGTGGAAAGTTTTAGAGAAGACACAAGTACATATCCTATACATTAACCTCATAAAGGACATGTATGATAGGGCTTTATCTTGTGTAAGGACCCCGTCTGGGAAGACTGGTTATTTTTACATCAACATTGGTTTACATCAAGGTTCAGCTTTGAGTCCATTTCTTTTTACTTTGATTATGGATAAGTTGACAAGTCACATTCAGGATGAGTTACCTTGGTTTATGTTATTTGTTGATCATATTGTGTTTATTGACGAGACTAGAGATGGAGTAAATGAGAAGCTTGAGGCATGGAGACATGAGTTGGAGACTTAAGGATTTCATATAAAGGACCTTACACCTGCACCTTACACTTTTCTCAACTCAGTTGAAATAGTGAGGCATGGATTTGCCGGCATGAGACACAAGCAAATGGAAACATACGAAGTTACAATTTTGTGGCCATTGTGCCCCAACCCGATCCAGTAGTAATGAGGTCTTAAAACATAATGTTGTCAGTTACAATAAATCTTTAAAAGAGGGATAGTCTACTAGCTCAAGAGGAAAAGTCCTTATGTAAATGGTGTTGTATATAGTATTCAAAAAATGCAAAACCAAAAACTCAAAAAAGAATAGACGAACGAAAATCAATGAAATATCAAATCCATGTCAGAGTATGTATCCAATAAGCAAGTGTATGCTTCAAAGTCAAAATATTCATGTGAGCCTGTTGTTGGATGACTTGTCTACATTGGTCAAGCATCCCATGATAGGTAGCTACAATGGCTATCGCATGTTCTCTTCTCCACCTCCTCTTTTTGAGTTGGTTACACTTGAGTTTAGAAGGGAATGTCCCACTTCTCAAGGAAAGAGTTGTTGGATTGGGGAATTAGGGTTACAATGTTGGAGAAGATTATCTCTTCACCGCTTCAGCCAAGAGGACTACATATCACTGACACTATGAAAAGGCTTATTATGATCTGGCTATTGAGGAGAACTAAATAGAGGATTGTGGTTCTTAAAGGTTGTTAAGTTGTAAATCCTATTCCCAGTAAGATTCCGACAAACTAATAATCCAAAGGTCTCATTGAGCTCTAAACTTTGATTTTTATGAAGATATGTTTGAAAATCATTATCATTCTAAGTTCTTTATATTCCTTTCCTTTTCTTTTCTTTCGTACACTTATTATCATAAGGATTTGCTAGGGATTAGCAAAGCCAAGTATAGAGAAGTGATGAATTTCCATTCATGCACATTTATTCATTCATTTTAGGCTTTAATACCTAGATAAATGCAAGTGAATATCAATAACACACATGAATTAAAACATGTATATTCATATATATGTTATCTAAATACATGTATTTAAAACCTAAAATAAAGGAATAAATAAAAGAAAAGGAAAATAAAGGAGGTATCATAGATATTGACTGGCCCTGACCCTCGAGACTAAGTCATGCAGTGACTTAGTAGACAAAGGAATTAAGTAGGGGGGATAGGACATAAAAACCACACAAAAATCATAATAAAAACCTTAATTATTCTTGTCAATATACACATTTTGGGATCTATTTATTTTCTCATTTTTATATCTCAAATCAACTCAACCATGGTTGATCCCAAGCCCAGGTAAATGAGGAGAGTTGCATTAGGTAGCTGCAGCTAGCGTAAAACAATCAAAGCAACTTTCTAAGTTGTATTTTTAAAAAAGATACTATTTAGGAAGTTGCCTCATGACAGTCGGATCTTTTCAACATAGATTTAAGCAAACATATAGATTTCATTGGGGTGTTCCTTACTTGCGACGCGTTGCCTCGCTCAAATGCAATGAAAAATTAGCAAGGGTCGCTACATCATATCTTGGATGTAGTTAAAAATTTGCAAGGGTTCTCGCATGAGGAACACAGGTGGTTTAATAAGCTAGTTCCACTACATCACCACCATGATGCAATCTGAAATTTTAAGGGTTCTCGCATAATGGACGCATGCGAGTGAAGAAGTTAGTCCAAAATAGATTGCAAATGAAGTTGCAGATAGGTTTTTGGAATATTGGCACTTTAAATGGAAAATTGATGGAGATAGTGGATACGACAGAAAGAAAGAAGATTCATATACTATGTCTTCAAGAGATTAAATGAATTGGAGATAAAGCATGGGAAATCGAGAAGACATTCTTTAAACTTTGGTATTAAGGAAATGGTAAGGGTAGAAATAGTGTCGGAGTGGTTGTTCATAAGGATTTGAATGATTGTGTAGTTGAGGTGCAAAGATTCGGAGAACGGATTATTTTGCTAAAATTGGTGCTTGAAGAAGAAATTCTAAATATCATCTCAGTTTATGCACTGCAAATTAGTTTAGATGAAAGCACTAAACAAGATTTTTGGGAGGATCTGGATAAGATTTTACAAGGAATCCCACAAAGAGAGATGATTTTCATAGGTGGAGATCTTAATGGACATGTGGGAAAAGATGCTTCATGGTATCCTAGTGTTTATGGAGGACATGGTTTTGGGGATAGAAATGAAGAGGGAAAAGTCATTTTGGATCTTGTAACGGCATATGATCTTTTCATAGCAAACACTCCCTTCCAGAAGAGGGATGAGCGTTTAGTTACTTATAAGAGTGTCCCAACTATAAATAAATAGACTACTTTGCATTGAGGAGAAGAGATCAGTTGTGTTGCAAAGATTGCAAATTAATCCCCAGAGAGATATTGATAATCCAACATCGCTTGTTAGCCTTGGATGTGCAAAAAAATTGTTGGTAAAGAAAAGGAGGGTTCTTATGATCATTAGAACCAGATGGTGAAATCTTCCATTGAAGCAATCGAGCTTCAGGGAGAAGGTTTTAGAAGACTTGTCTTGGGAATGTAGCGGAAGTGCAAAAGAGATGCGGGAGGCAATAGCATCTTGTATCCAAAAGGTAGCCAAAGAGATGCTAAACGAGTCAAAGGGAAGAGCGCCAGCTCAAAAGGAGGCTTGGTGGTGGAGTGAAGGGGTACAAGAAAAGCTAAAAATTAAAACATCATGCTTTAAAGCTATGTCTAAGGATAGAATAGAGGAAACTATCACAAACTACAAAATAATGAAGAAGGAAGCAAAGAGGGTTGTAAGTGAAGCTAAGTCAAAAGCTTATGAAGTTTTGTATAAAAACCTCGACTCTAAGGAGGGCCAAAAGGATATATTCAGGTTGGCCAAAGCAAGAGAAAGAAAGACCAAAGACCTTTCTCAAGTGAGATGCATTAAGGATGAGAAAGGTCACGTGCTTGTTACTCGAAAGTATATAGAGACTAGTGGGGAGAATTACTTCCATAAACTTTTCATTGGGGAAGGAAATAGAGAGATCACTTTGGGTAATCTAACTAGTATTAAAAGTTACTTGAGTCGTGCAAGCTATAGATGAATACAAATAAAGGAAGTAGAGGATGCTTTGAAGTTTATGAGACCTGAGAAAGGTGTAGGACCGGATCATATCCATTTAGAAGTATGGAGAGTTTTAGGTAATCACGGTTTGACTTGGCTTACGAATCTATTCAATGTTATTTAGCAAAGCAAGAAAATGCCTGAAGATTGGAGGAGGAGTATCGTGGTGCCTCTTTATAAGAATAAAGGAGACATTTAAAATTGTTCAAATTACATATGTATCAAGTTGATGAGTCACACTATGAAAATTTGGGAATGTGTCATTGAAAGAAGGTTGAGGAAAGTTTCCAAAGTAAAAGAAAACCAATTCAGATTCATGCCAGGTCACTCAACTATTGAAGCCATCCATTTGTTGAGGAGAACAACGGAGATTTAATGACATAGAACCTCCATATGATCTTTATTGATTTGGAGAAATCTTATGATTATGTCCCATGAGAGATATTATGGAGAGTTTCGGAGAAGAGACAAGTACATGTCATATACACTAACCTCATAAAGGATATGTATGATAGGGCTTTATCTTGTGTAAGGACCCCGTCTAGGAAGATTGACTACTTTGACATCAACATTGGTTTACATCAAGGTTCAGCTTTGAGTCCATTTCTTTTTACTTTGATTATGGACAAGTTGACAAGTCACATTCAGGATGAGTTACGTTGGTGTATGTTATTTACTGATTAGATTGTGTTGATTGACGAGACTAGTGATGGAGTAAATGAGAAGCTTGAGGTATGGAGGTAAGCATTAGAGACTAAAGAATTTCTTATAAGTAGGTCTAAGAAGGAATATATGGAGTGCACCTTTTATGGAAGCAATGGTGAAGCAATCAAGGTGAAGATTCGTGATGATAACATTCGGACGAGATATTCTTTTAGATATCTAGGATCTATTTTGCAACATGATGAGGAAATTGATGGATATGTTACCAATAGAATAAATGATGGCCGGATAAAGTGGAGAGGAGTCTCTGTTGTTCTCTGTGATGAGAAAATTCCTTTAAAAATTAAAAGAAAGTTTTACAAAGCAACCGTGAGACCTATTATGCTATATGGACCTGAATGTTGGCATGTGAACCGTAGACATGCGCAGAGAATGATTGTAGTAGAAGTGATAATGTTAAGGTGGATGTGTAGACACACATGTAAAAATCAGATTTGGAATGATGCAATCAGAAAGAAAGTTGTTGTAGCTCCGATCGAGGATAAGATGTGAGAAAACCACTTAAGATGGTTTGGTCATTTGCAAAGAAGATCAGCTGATGCGCCAGTTAGGAGAGGCGAGTGTTGGATGTTGATCTGGTTAAGAGAGGGCAAGGATGACCCAGAAGTGTTGGAAAGAGGCTATATGAAGGGATCTTAGTTTTTTGGATATAAGCTTGAAATTGACCAAAGATAGATTTGAATGGAGGCGATGAATCCATGTAGCCATTCCTACTTAATTGTGGGAAAAGGCTTTGTTGTTGTTGTTATATCTCAAACCAATAAACTTTGAACATGAACATTTTACATAAAAATATAAAAAAATACAAATTTTATTTTATTTAAAAAATGCATGGTGTGATCAGGACACGCAAAATAAAAAGCTGTAAAGAAACATTCTTAGAAATGTATCTTCCCCATAAAGACTCAAAAATTGACCAAACTCACCTTTATTGTTCACAAAATTAAATAACATATTGAATGAAGGTGGTTCTTTTAATTTGGAGTTAATATGTAGAAGTTGATTTTCGGGCCCTCATTGTGCAATAACACACACACACACACACACACACACACACACATATATATAATATTCAATATATTTTTCTTTCATATATTTTCATCTTCTATATTTTTGTAAATTTATAAATATTATTTAAAATACTTGTACAAATAAAAGTAAAATGAAATCATAAAAATTCACTAAAATAAGTAATGTATTTTCTGTATAGGTAAATATACATATAAGGTACCTAATATATGCACATATATTTTTATTTAAGT
Source organism: Ottelia alismoides (assembly GCA_037367405.1). Taxonomy (NCBI): domain Eukaryota; kingdom Viridiplantae; phylum Streptophyta; class Magnoliopsida; order Alismatales; family Hydrocharitaceae; genus Ottelia; species Ottelia alismoides. The sequence continues at coordinate 411,923 of JAZKJV010007844.1, read as the reverse complement.
ACATTAATAACTTTAGAAAAATAAAAGAAAAATGTGTACATATGAATTTAAAAATAATGTTAATATAAAATTATGTATATAAAAAATAAAATATAAACACAAAATAAAAATAAATAAGGTATATATGTGTATTTACACCTGTAATCTACATTAAAAAATAAAACCTCACAAATGAAGTGATAAAAATAAATAAACCAAAAATAGTTTATTAAATATGTAACATATTTCATGTTTTAAGTTTACTTAAATAAAATCATTTTCTTAATTTGAATTTTCTTTATTTTAATTCATGTTTTGTCGTTTAGTTCTTATATGGCACTAATAAGGACAATCACCGACCTTGGACTGGTTACCTCGAATAAACAACCCCCTCCCCTTTTGCAGTTTGTCAAACCTGGTCGAACAACTGCCTTCATTGCCTTTTCATGTGAGACACATTGCCCATTTTGTCCTGATTTCTTTTTGAAAAGTGAAGATCGGATCTTGCTCTTGGTCATGGATCATCATGCTGCAATTTTTGTCGAGGGAGTATGCCAAAACCTTAATTTCTTTTTTTACCTTTTTCAACTGACTATAAATAAGCCTCTGACTTCTTTGATATGTTGATTGTCCACTACCTCTCTAACCCCCTTGAGTCATATGAAAGCCTCGCCTTGATGACAGAAAGGCTGCTCCTCTCTTGGGCAAGGACAAAGAGGAGGTGCCACATCCACCCTTCGTCGGAGCTTTCCTAGTAAAGCTATGTTCCTTGGTCTCCAGTCATGGTAAGATGCTATTTTCTTTCTAGCATTTTATTCCTCAGGTTAGCTATAGTTTAGGTTTAATTCCAGTGCATTTATTTTGGTTTAAATCACTCAAAAATTCCAAAAATTTACCTCACTGGAGCTTCCAGCTCCGACACTCATTCCTGATCAAACAAGCCCGCTCCGCCACTCCTTCCACCACCATTAGATTCCTCTTCACTTCTTCATTTCCCACCACCTCCTGCACCCCGATCTTATATAGATCGAGTCTAATGGGTCTCTCTCTGCCACTTTGTCGGAGACCCATCAGCTCGCTTCAAACATTGCACCTCTCTACCCATTTTAGGCATGGAAGCTTTGTGTAGGTGTTGCCTCAAGAGGACCCATATGAGGGGTCCCACATGTTAGACATGTGATGAATCTACATTTCATCGTCTTTATTCATTTATTTTATCTTAAAATCCCTAATAAAATACTTGTAGATTTCAATAAATATCTTCTTTTCCTAACCCTTTATTCTTGTGTAAATATTATATATTTATCAATATTTTAACCTAAAATAAGTAAAGAAAGAAATAAAGGAAAAATAAACAAAAAAAGATTGTATATATGTAATAGAAACAAGATAACTCTGACACTGAGATAAGGTCATGACTTGACCTAATCAATAAAGAATAAAGTAGGGGGTGATAAGGCTTTCATTCAGAAAACCTAGAAAATCAATCCCCACTTGTGTACATTCATCACTTATATATCACTGTAAATAATGCATAGTTATTATTATATTTATTTATCACAATTCACCTTAAATAAAAATATTTTTTCCTTGAAACTTGTACATAAAAATGAGTTGTAAATATTAAAAATAATTGCAAGAAGAACCATTGTAAATAACAACACTTTCAAAATCCGCCAAGATCAACTTTTCCGATCAATATTTTCTCCACAAAAAATCAAAATTAACAAACTCACTTCCATTGTACTCCAAATTAAATAATATTTAAAATGGAAGTGGTTTCATAAAAATCTGAGTTAAGATGTGAAATGTGACTTTTTGAGGTGTTATCGTATATTATACCTATGAATATTATTTGTGCATATGCATTTTACTTATATTTTTGTATAATTTGTATTTTTAACCATTTGTATGTATTGTATTTAACTTATAAAAATACAAATAAAAATCACAAAATCAAAAATAAACAAAAATAAAATCGTGTACATATTATATATATCACTATGTATTTTGTAAATACACCTATTTATTTTACTTAATAAATCAACTCATAAAAATTCAATAAAAATATCATTTAATTCCTTGTAAATTACTGTAAATTAATAAATTGTAAAGTTATATTTATATTTGTAAAAATAATAAATTAAAAATCATGGTCTTGCATATATATATGTATATATAACTATAAATAACATATTTTATTTATTTTTACCCTTGTATATATTTTATTTCAGTCATAGACAATCATAAAAATAAGCTAATTTAACTACTAACATTTTTTATTTTTTATTTGAATTAAATTTCCATTTTATTTTGAACTAATTTCATTTTTTTTAATTAATTTTTGTATAGTGTATTTTGTCCTATAACTAGGTGGGCTATGATTGGTTAAACACAGGTTTGTTGATTCGGGTCAAATCTCCTATCAATAACCGTTTCATCGATATTTTGCTTACCAATTTTTTTCTCTTATTTTTCCTATTCAATCCACCACTTCACTCATTCTTCTTTCTCCTCCAAGTCATTAGCCCTAACTCCCCTCTCCATCACCAAATCATCAATTCCTTCGACCATGCCTTGGTTTGTGTGCATTTCAAATTTCAAATCTCTCTCAGACCTTCTGCCTACTTATATACCCAAACCTCCACCTTCCTCGGCTGGTCTGCTTTCCACCGTAATATTCATCTGAGATGATGTCCATGCGATAGTTGTTGTGATAGGGCAGTTTTTCCCTTTGATTGGGAGCTTGTTAGAGATAGTTGGAGGCGAGATTCATCGACGTTGCTAGAGCACTATCGCATTGTCCAAGCTTCTCTGCTCTCCACTGCAGATCGAGGTTATTTCCTTCATTTCCTTCACTGTAGGTGTTATATATATTTTTCTTGTCTATTCATCATTTTAGTTCAGCATATAATCCCTTGCAGTAGCACAGAATTGCTCGTCTTCATTTCCCTATGATATGCATGATCGGAGGTACTCTGATCACCTAATCTTATATTCGAGCCAAGCTTCATATCCATGACAAATTTCTCCACCTTATTCCGCAATCTGAACCCCTCCAAATCACCTTGGATCTAGAGTATGGTCTCCTTCCCGCTCTCCCTCGCTAGAGACACTCTCCCCTCCCATTTTGCATGTGTTTTGATGCTAATAAGATCGTCGGAGTTTCATCTCCGAGCATTGAGTCCTTTGTAGGTTCCAAAAGCAGATTTGGAAGCAAGGAGTAGGATCTGGAGGGTCCACCTGGATTTGCATACTTTCTGACCTACACATCATGCTTTACCATCACTGATTGTCATGGAACCATCAGATCGACGAAGGAGCTTTGTAGAAATAAGGATTGGCCTTCAAGTAGTGACCAAAGCTGATATAGGCTGAGATTCAGACGATCGAAGCTCGGCAAAATAGACCCTCATCCCAGTTCTTCGAAATGCCTTAATGGAAACTCGACCAAGAACAGAGGTTCTAGATGTCATCCTGGTCATTGATATGTGCCCAAATTCCAATCGCCCAATCAGATTGAGTCACACATCTCAACCATCGGTGTGAAACCATGTTTTAGCCATCTGATCATAATCAAGGAGGCATCTCAACCATTGCTTCATCCACATGGATAGGTAGAACAATTGCATTCCAACTCTGCCTTTTATTTTATTTTCAAATAAGTCCCTCTAGGGACACGTGTCAGACTACGAGTCATTGATTATTTGCTCATTTTGCCTTTATTATTATATTCTAATTTGAGTCTTGTTTGGACTGATATGCATGCGGAGCACATGTTATTTGAAAAATTGCAATAAACATCATGCATTTATGTGTTATCATTTGTCCCCTTGGACTTAATTAATTGCAAAAAGGTCATGTCCAATGCACCTTACATGCACTAGCACGTGCCACTTTTGGAAAATTTACATAGTGCCCTGTGTATTCTTTATTTTGTTATTTGCTTGGTCCCTAGAATAACTTTTCTTTTGTTTATACCCATGTGCATGTGTATTTTATTTTGCTTGTTATTTATGTTAAGAAATAGCTAATCATCATTAAAACAATAACAACAAAGCATTTTCCGACAATCAAGTAGGGTCGACTGCATGGATTCTTCGCTTCCATTCAGATATATCTTAGGTCAATCTTGAGCTTATATCCAAAAAAACTAAGATCCCTATGTATAGACTCTTTCCAACACTTCTTGGGCCGTCCTCACCCTCTCTTAGCCGGCTCAACATCCCAACACTTGCATCTCCTAACTGGTGCATCAACTGACCTTTTTTGCAAATGACCAAACCATCTTAAGCGATTTTCCCACATCTTAACCTCGATCGTAGCTACACCAATGGACCTTATGTGTGTATCTACACATCCATCTTAGCATTTTTCATTTCTTTTACAACCATTCTCTGCACATGTCTATGGTTCATAGGACAAAAAATCACCTTAATCTCCTACTAACCTCTTTTATTCACAGTAATTTCGATTTTGCATTTAATTATTTTTCTTATTTTTAATAAATAAAAACCCCAAAAATATCTCCTATTTATGATAGAAATTCATTACAAAATTGAAAAAAAATTGAAATTCTTTGAAACAAAGATATTGCACATTTTAATTTATTTTATTTTCTGTCCAATTTTCATTCACCAAGTCCTCATAGAAACCAAACAAATCACAAAACTCAAAAAACTCTTAAAAATTCATAGAAAATCATTGAAAATCCCAAAAAAATATATAAATGCTTTCTAGAAATTTAAAACTCCATCTCTCTGTCTGTGCATGTTTCTTAATTTTTGATTTTACTTCCTATTGTAAAAACCCAAAAACATTCGCATTGTTTTCTATTTCTTATTTTTCATATTTTTAATTATTTTGAATAACAAAAAATATAAAAATTCTTTAAAAATCAAAATATAGTAGAAAAATATCAAAAACACAAGCTAATTTTATTTGAATTTTCTGGAAAGTTTTGCTTTGTTTTTAAAATCTAAAATGCTTGCATTCCTTTCTTTGCTCTTTTTTATTTTATTTTATTTGGTTTTCAAAAAATATTTGCAAAATTTAAAATTCATAAAAAATGCAAAATCAGAAAACCATTAAAAATAAAAAATAATACTCAAAAAATTTATAAGACAAAAATTCCACAAAAACCAAGAGTAGTGTGCGTAGATTTCCTTCTTTCATTTCATTGATTTTTCATTGAATTTAATAACCCTTGTGATTTTTGTAACCTCCTTGAGTTCGATCATGTATGCTATACAAGTAAATAAAATAGAAAATTTTCTTGCTCACATTTCATTGGGTTATTTTTGGCTTGAGTTCTTAAATAATTTTTGTTTGACGCTTCTTTGGGTTGCAACGACAGTTTCACATTGTTATTAATTCAACTAATTTAAAACCCAAAAAGTCACGTTCAACACCAAGTGATCCTAGGGAGAACCATTTCTACAATAAATGTTATTATAATGTTTGATATATCAGTAAACGTTAATCATTTATTTCACTCCATGTCTGAGATTAAATAAATGAATGCACGATGAGATACAATTAGGGTTTTGTACCATTGCCATCTAAATGATCATACATTTTTTATAAAATTGTTGAATCATAGATGTCGATGCTTGGATGAATACCTAAAGAGTTAGATTGAGGACTCATCAAGCACCATCAAATGATTATTAAGAGATGATCTCCAGCCAGAGAAGAAGATGGCAATCCTTCTCTATAGGATGATTTCTGACCGACTTCATGATGCATGTCATCTACATAGGAATAGACATTCGGAGGTGTCGGAAAAGTTAGGTAAAAGAGTTAACTTAACGAGATCAATATAACCAAAACCTATGTCGTATACTGTCACGATATAGGCATGCATTCTCTGATCAGAAACCGATGTATTGCGATATGTCTGAGTATGTACATTTGGTTGACTGATAGGTTGATGGCCTAATCAAGGTCTATAGGTTCACATATGAATCAGATGATATGAGCTCACTCATGAGGGATTGGGACCAATCGAATTCCATGCAAGGGCGTATTGCTTTGGAAGAATGATAACAATTTGAGTATGATGTATGCTTTTGGAAAGTATATGATAGATACCAACTCCCAATGACTGAATGAGAAACTTAATGGTAAAACCTTGAAGAAGTCCTTGTAAAATTAATCTAAAGCTTCGGGTTTCTGTATGTAGGATGTACAGGTATTGGGAATACGTGAGGGTGATGTGATCATAAATGATTATATGAGCATGATGCTTTTATTCTGAGGGAGTGACGAAACATGTCTAGTTTTAAGTGACTCCTCTCAGTAGAGAAGTAATTTGATCTTAGCCCAAAAAATGTTGGACATCTATTTGAATGAGATTCTGATGCAATGAGAAGATTAGATCTACATCCTTGATTTAATCAAGAATCTATGAGAGGTCTCCAAGATTTGGATGTTATAATTGATCTCAATATCCAAGTCAATATACATGGAATGTACAATCGCCTTGTCCTTATCTCCAAGTATCTGCGGATAAAGCGCATTATTCTTGAAAGAGTTCAAGAATAATGCCATTGATAAATGTATATACAATCATTGAGAAATGGATAATTAAATGAGATTTAACTTTCATGAATAATATGAATTTGATTCATATTATTTATATGCATGAGAATGATGATCCAATATAATTAAATGTTATTTAATTATCATGGATATGAATAATGTGGATAGTTCTATCCACATTAATCATATATATTATAAATGTGATTTATAATATTATAAGAGAGAGATATTTGTAAATAAAATTTAAATTTTAATGTTGATGGGAATTAGATTCACATTGATTAATTAATTGAAAACGGAATTTACATTTAATTTTAGGTTGTGAATGTGATTCACAAATTTCTAATGGCAAGACTAAAATTATCAAAAAATAATTTGGAATTATTTTTTGAAATAAATTACAACAAAAGTTGTTGTAAATAATTAAAGTATAATGTGAGATACATAATCTCGTATTATTGGAAAAGAGGCTCATCTTCTATATAGGGAGGGTTAATGGACACCCTTGAGTCATAATTCAAGGTGGTTGTCCCCCTTCATATTAGGAAGGAGCTTGCCTCCTTACCTAATTCTTTAATGTACAATGATTTGATTGAATTAATTTATATTGATTATTATTCAATATATTGTATTAAATTAAATGTTGTTATGTTTTTTACAACAAAATCATGGCCATTTAATGAAACACAAATCAATCTCCACCATTGGATTTGTGTTGTCCATGGATTGATATCTGTAGATGAATCTGCATTCCATCATCTTTATTCACTTATTTTATCTCAAAATACCTTATAAAACACCAGTAAATATCAATAAATATATTCTTTTACTAACCCTAATTCTTGTGTAAATATTGTATATCTATCACTATTTTAATCTAAAATAGAGAAATAAATAAAGGAAAAATAAAGAAAATCAAAGACTGTACATATGTGATAGATACAGGATGACTCTGACCCTGAGAGTAGGTCAAGACTTGACCTAATTGATCAGGAATAAAGTAGGAGAGATAAGTCCTAAATGCCAAAAAATCATAAAAAATGAATTCCACTTGTGTATATTAATAACTTATACATTAGTGTATATAATACATATTCTTTACTCTAATTTATTTATATCCAAATTCACCTCAAATAAAATTATTTTCTTCTTTAAAATTGTACATAAAAATCTTTTGTAAATAATAAAAATAATTGCAAGAATAATCAATGTACATTATGTAAATTACAACACTTTGAAAAAGTCGAAAAGTTCAAATTGTTCGATCAATATCTTCTCCACCAAAACTCAAAATTAATCAAACTCGCTTTCATTGTACTCCAAATTAAATAAATCTTTAATACAGACGTGGTTTCATAAAAATCAAAGTTAACAAGTGAAATGCGGCCTTTTGGAGTACTATTGTAAGTTATACCATTGTATATTATTTGTGTAATATTTATAAATCTATATTTTCCTTGTAGTTTGGATCATTTGTATTTTTAGCTATTTGTAAATATTGTATTTAACCCATATAAAATAAAAAAATCACAAAATAAAAAATATACAAAAATAAAATCATGTATATATATGTACCATTATGTATATTGTAAAGTATTACTACTTATTTACATTAATAAATTAATTCGCAAAAAAAATATGATTGAAGTCCTTGTAAAATTTTGTAAATTAATAAAATATTAAATTACATGTATATATGTAAAAAATATCAAAAATCAAGGTGTGATAAATGTAGGTATGTATACTTATAATTAACACATTTTATTTATTTATACCCTTGTATATAACCTATTTAATTAATTAATAATCACAAAAAATAAGTAACTAAACTACTAATATTTTCTCTTTACAATATTTTTATTTTAAATTAATTTGCTATTGTATTTCCATTTATTTCTTAATTTCACCTTTTTGTCGTCTAGTGTATTTTATCATGTAGTGTCAAGTGTTGTAATTGGTTTATCATGGGTCTGTTAACCCAGTTCAACTCCTTATCCCACTACCTCTACCTGCATTTTCGCTCACCCATGCCTCTTCTCCAATTTCTCCTACTCCATCTGCCATCTAACTCTCCCCAATTCCTTCTCCTAATTTGTAGCCCTAATAATTGGCTCCATAACCAACCAATCAGATCTATCGATTTCGCCTCAATCTGCTTCCTTTTTAAATTTAAAATTTGGTTAGACCTCTCACTTATTTATACTCCCAGATCTACCCCATCGATGCTGGTTCATTTTTCATGTAGTTCTTTGCATGAGATTGACTCTAAAATGATAAGGCGGTGACATAACTTCATCTTCTACGATTAGGAGCACGAGAGACCACATTTTAATTTTGTTAAGATTCTCTTTATTAGTCAGATCAGGTCACCCATCACCTGATCACATTAATCTAGAGATCGGCTCCCATTCCGACCACAATCGTCAGAGCCTTCATCCACCTTCCAATGCTTCTGATTTTAGGTGATTGGGCTAAGATTGAAGTTCACCTGGGAATTCCTTCTTCTGTGTTCATCTATATTGGTCCAGCATCGTTCGATCAAGAACGCTCTCCCCAGTTGCAATCAGGATCGTCCATTTATACCCAATTCTTAGCCATGGATCAGAGCTCCATGTTGAATCGGCGTCGCTCGAGCATGCTTCATACCTAGCCATTAGATCAGAATACAAGTCAAATCCTATCATTTGAGCTGCCATATGGATTAAGGGTATGTTTGCATCTCCAACCCTATTGTTTATTTATTTTACATATAAGTCCTTGTTTGGACAAGAGTCAAACTATGTTATATTGAACATTTACACGCGTTACCCTCTCTTTAATTTTTTGCTTTTGAGTCCAAATTGAACCAATACGTGTGCAATGCACGTGACTTAGGGATATTTTGCAATAAAATCCCACACATATTTGTTATTGATTACCACCTGGTAAGTAAATATTCTCAGTTAGATCCAATCCAGCACACATCACGTGTGCTTACGCGAGCTCAATTGGGACAACTGTGCGCATAACCCTACATTTCCTTGCATATTATTCTTCAGTCTTCTAAGCATAACTAATTGCATCCATGCCCTGTAAAGCTGCATTTTAATTTGTGTGTTTATTTTCATTTATTAAATCATAAACCTTAATCCAAAAATCCATAAAAATCATCAAAGGTTCTTGTTAAGTAGTATCCCCATCAAAAAATTTTCATTTTGTATTTTAATCAATTTTACTATGTTTAATAATTAAAAACACCAAAAACATCTCTCGTTTGCATTCAAAAATCAATAAAAAAATATAAAACTTTTCTAAAAATTCCAAAAAATCATTTTGTTTATTTTGATTCCTTTTATATTTTCTGACCAGTTTTCATTTAATAATTCATCATAAAAATAAAAAAAGGAAAACATTGAAAACACTTAAAAATTCATATTAAATCATTGAAAACCTAAGAAATTTGAAAAAATACTTTCAGCAAAATAAAAAATTATCTTTTTGTTTGTTATTGTTTCCTTATTTTTAATTTGATTTTCTATTTTTCAATTCAAAATCATCTATAACATTTTATATTTCCTATTTTTCATTTATTTGAAAACCAAAAAATTAAAAAATCTAGAAAAACCATAAAAACATGAGCAAAATATCAAAAACCCAAAAAATAATTTTATTTAAATTTTCTATATGTTTTTCCGTATATTAAAAATCCAAAAAAAATATTTTTTCTTAGTTTTATCTTTAATTCCTTTATTTGTTTTATTTTCTTTTATTTACAAAAATTAAAAACATTTGCAAAATATTTAAAAATTCATAAAAATATAAAATTAAAAAATCATAAAAATTATAATAAACATAAATACTCATAAAAAATGAAAAATACAAAAACACTACAAAAACTAGTTTAGTTTGCTTTGAGATTTCTCTTTATTTTCTTTGATTTTTCATTAAATTGAATAATCCTCGAGATTTGTAGCCTCCCAGAGTTCGATCTTGCACGCTATACATTTAAATAAATAGCAAAACTCTTTTGCTACATTTCTTCATTTATTTTGGCTTGAGAGTACTTAAATATTTTTTGTTTGACGCTTCTTTGGATGGCGACGACATTTTCACATTGTGAATAATTCCATTAAAAACCCTCGAGAGAGTGGTGCTTAACAAAATGGCACTGTTGCCAAGGAGGAACGACGAGGGTAACTAGGTTATTCTTCTTATAGCATATTATTCTTGGTTGTAGATATCTATTTATTTTCTGTTCATTTTTGTCACATATCTCTTTTTCATATTTTTCGTCACTTGTTCATATTTTGTGTCTTTTATTTCTTGTCTTTTATTCATTTTATTTTTTGTCTGTATTATTTGTATATAATTATTCTGTAGATTGCATCTTGTTGAGGAGTGAGCACTCACTTCGAATTCCATGTATCGTGAGGGATTACACTTCGCTATTTGGATCCCATTTATCTGACTCTGAAAGCTCCCCAAGATCAGATCTAGGTATTCATTTCAGATCCATTTCACTTTCTCCTCTCATTTTGCCTCTTATCCACTTCTGTGTGTGTCTTTTTTGTTTGTCTATTTTCTACTTTTTTACTTCTTTTATTTTTGCTCCAATTTTTATATATGTTATTTGACATATGTTTGTTTCCCTTTCTTGCGAGGGACTGAAGAGCAAGGGCAACATTCCTAGCAGCACCAACACACCTGAGCGAAGCGGAGGCATCTCATTTCTTCACCGAGTTGTAGAAGTGAGTATGAGGAAGAAGCAGAAGACTTTGAAGATTTGTGGAGAAGAATTTTTGCATGAAAATGTTTTGTTTTATTTTTAGTCTTTTATTTGCATTATTATTCTTGTAAAAAGTTGTAATTATTCATTTGGTGCTTGCCTTTTTTAGGCCATTATATACCTTGTGATTGTGGGATTTGTTTCACCAAGTATCAGTGCACTTGGGGGACCTCATCAATTGTTGTTTTCATTGATTTTATTTATATTTGTTTTCTCACGATTTTGTGTGCTTGATCCCTTAGAAGTAGGTTTTATTATCTTGCTTGAGATAAGTAATCGATTAGGTCTAAAGACCTTAATACAATATATGTTCCTATAGACTAGATCATAGGATTGGACTTAGTCAAATGATTGGTTCTTGTCCACTAATAGAAGTTACTGCTAGGATGGTTCTCGTGCATCATTTAGATTAGTTTTATTTTTGTCTTTACTTTTATGCACAGATCACTTTACATGTAGAGTGTTGGCGAAAGGTACACATCTTTTTCTTTACATGCATCATTGATTTCATCGCACATTTTCTAATTTCCGTCCTCATCTTCACTCACATAAGATCAAAAGGAATTGGAAATTTTGTTAGATTGTTTACTTGAGAAAAAGGTGATAACTGTGTAAAACTAGGATTGCTAAAAACTCGACCCTAAAAGAAATGTAAGGACAAATCATCATTGTTTTGGAGAGAGTAACTCCCTAATTGTTTGCAGGTACTTACCTCCTGACATAGTGGGTGAGGACACAACCATAAGGATAGGGACCAAATCCCTATACTTGTGCCCTATGCTCCTGTACGCATCTCGGTGGTGTACTGTTGAGATGCAAGCACTTGCCTCAGACATTAGAAAATAGTTATGGTGTGCTTATTTTCCTTTCTTCTTCTGGGCTTCATATTGAACACGACAGCCCTAGCAGATTGTTCCACTGATCGGGGAGGATTAATAATGTGCGTTGGTTGATAACGGTGACTCACCCTGTGTGCTTGGTATTAAGTAACCTCTTGTAGATTCACTAAAACTAAAATTGAAAAGATAAAAGACCAAACTATTACGGTATCCACTTGTGTTTAGTTGGTGAATTGGGGGTTTGTATTGTGTTTATTTGTTAGTGTAAAGATCCTTCCGTGTCATCTGCACCTTTTCTTCCTTTTTCTTCTTGTTTCGAGCTTCGTGCTCTCGCATCTTTCCTATTGACATCAAAGATGTCGGATTGGAATATTTCATGTTCAGACTCAATGATCTAATTTCACATTCCAATTTGGTCGTCTTCTACTCGATAAATCTCACTTTATTAATATCACTCTTTCTCCACTTTACCCATCTACTCATCAAATCCATTGTTTGAGATTGACTCTAATCGCGAACTATCATTTGAGACTCTACCATTTTTTAGAACTAATCTAGTGTCGTATACATTTGCAGAGACATAATCAGAGCATTTTGAGCCACTAAAGTGTAAGGTTCCATGGCAGAACAGAGCGAGATCAACAATGTGATGTTAGCTTCCATATAGGCCATTCAGGCACAGTTGACTGAACAAGCTGACATCCAGGCATGATTGAGAGATATGATCGTAGAGCTTAGGAACAAGAGACAAGATAGGAGAGAGGAGGATGAGTAGGTGAATGGAGGTGGTAATAGGGGAGGAGGAGATCCACTAATTGAGCTAGTGGCTAAGCTTACACTTAAGGATGCCTATAAACCAGGGGCAGGACAGAAGAATACATGTATTCAGATAACTACATTTCATGGGCATTTTAAGCTTAAGCCCACAATTTTACCTCTCCTCCCAATATTCCACAGACACATTAATGAAGAACCTTATGTACATCTCCAATAGCTTGACCTCATATGTGGCACCATACACTACCATAACATTCTGTTAGAGGTAGTGAAGATGAAAACCTTCTCATTAAGCCTTATGGATAAGGCATTATATTGGATAAATAATTTAGGAAGGGTTGTTACATCCTGAGAAGAATTGAGATCATCCTTCTTGAACAAGTACTATCGACTAGGATGACTAAATCAAATGGGTTCCCTGATTGCTAACTTCTTCCAAATGACCCATGAGCCTATTCATGAGGTGTGGGAAAGATTTAAGGATCTAATGGAGAAGTGTCCCCATCATGATATTCCAAATACGATCCTTGTGTAGAACTTTTTTGGGGGGTTGAGCATGGAGACATAGAAGTTGGTGGATGATGCTTGTGGGGGTCCCACTTCAACAAGGATGAGGATGTCCTTTATCATATTTTTGAGTAGATGGTAGGGAGCTCTGCAACTCTTTCTTGTTAAGTGCTTTTTAGAAGCATCTTGTTACCTCTCCTTCAATACCCCACAAGGTTGTCAAAATGATAGCATCTCACTATATGTATAGGGTGGACAATTTAGATCTGACCATCATAGGAAATCACTTATGCAAAGTGGACATAATAGAGAAACGATCCAAGGAGATTGAGAAGCTGCATGTGATCGAGAAGAGGACAAAGAACATGGATAGGTCGGTGACATTATGAAGCATTCGGAGCTTCTTGTCAATACGATTAGTGCATGTCAAAGTGCGAGTACAACAACCGATACTTCTACTCATGAGAAGACCTCTTTCACTTCAACACAACATAGTACCAGAGCACCCCCTACTATTCAGCATGTTTACTACATGTAGACCTCGGATGAGGTGTCGCAGCAGCCACCCTCATCATGCATTATGTCGTGCCAGCAGGAGCATCCTTACATTCCTGAGAAATAGTCTCCACCTCCACCTCTCATTCATGAGGTGAATAGTATTTGGTTTGACCGAGAGCGCAGCCAGCCCCATCCATTAGGATAAGGTCAGTCTGGTTCTCATTCGATCAGATGTCAGTCCACCATTTTCAAGGAGGGAGACCACACCCCCAGCACCAACAGATATAGCCTCATTTCTTGTCTCCACCACACTTCCAGAACTGGAGACATGGATAGCAACAGATCTAATCTGCATATCCTCGTCAGCCTTACTATTAGAGCAATCTGTATCTTATGGATAGTTTTCGCATCCTCCTCCTCATTATCAGCATCCATATTCTGTATACTAGCAGCCTCCACATTTCCAGTCTTAGCAACAGCCAGTCATTGAGCATCCAAAGGCACCTTCGGTGAATCCCGCAGTAGATCAACTTACACTATTAATGAAGAATATGAATGACCTGACTCAAAGTCTTGACGACCTGACCACCACCAAGACATTGATTCTAGCCCAAGTGGAGTTCAATCCCAACAATTTCAGATGCAAGGAGTAGGTATCCCATGATCCATCCACACCCGAGATAGGTATGGCCCTTGATTTTACATGTTTATCTTATTGGACATGCGATCCCACGATGAGCCATTATGCAATAAATATTATTGCAAATATCATTCCCTGGTTTGAAATTAAGAATAATCAATTTGCATAATAGGTCCCCTAGTACAATTAGGCCATGTTTGATTCGGGGTTTATCCCCCCCTTAGGGGGTTTACCCCCCTAAAACCTACTATTTCTTTCATTTGTAGGGCCCACTCTCCCTTTCTTTTTTTTATACATTAAAAAACCATTTATCTTTCATGTATTCATCAAAAACTAATATAGTATACCATTATATCATCTAAAAATTATAAACTACTTAACTTCTCCTCACTTTTCCAAACTCCAATACAATTACATCACAATAATTGCTTACTTTTCCAAACTTCAATACAATCACATTACAACAAAATCACTCACCCCTAACCCTCTACCCAAACACCAAAACACAAAAATGTTTTACCCTCCCCCAGTTTAACCTAGGCTAACCCGGAAACCAAACGCACCCTTAGGGTTATGTATCATGGCCATCTCAATGATCATACAGCTATTAATTCAATTTTTGAATCATAGAAGTTGGTTCTTGGATGAATATCTAAAGAGTTAGATTGAGGACTCATCAAGCACTGTCAAATGATTATTAAGAAAAGATCTCCAGTCTGAGAAGGAGATGGCTATCTTTTCTCTAGAGGTTGATATCTGACTGACCTCTTGATGCAGGTCTTCTACAAAGGAATAGAGATTCGAAGGTGTTAGATAAGTTAGGTCAAAGATTTGACTTAACGAGAATGAGATAACCAAATACCTATGTCGTATGCTGTCAAGATATAGGCGTGCATCCTCTGACCGAAGATATATGAGTACGATACGTCTGAGTACGTACATTTGACAAACCAATAAGTTGACGACCTAATTAAGGTCTATACGTCAGCGTGCTGGTGTGCATATAAGGGCATATGAGTTATATGATCTCTCAAAGGGATCATACATGTTCATTACTAAACCGGAAGACATGAGATCCCTCATGAGATATTGGGAAGAATCAAATTCCATGCATGGTTGTCTCTCTATGGAAGCTTGACTGAATATTAGGTTTGAAATATGATTTTGGAAAGTATATGATCAACACGTAGGTATGATATATGCTTTTGGAAAGTATATGATCGTTACCAACTTCCAATAGTCAAATGAGAAACCTAATGATAAAATCCTAAAGGAGAAATTTTAAATAGATTTAAAATTTCTGGTTGAATCTAGGTCTTCTAGTATGCAGGATGTACAGGTATTAGGAATACCTGAGAGTGATGTGATTATAAATGATTGTATAACCATGAGGCTTCCATTCCTAGGGTGTGATGAAACGGATCTGGATTTTAGTGACTCCTCTCAGTTGAGAAGTGATCTAATCTTGGTTCAAATTTTGGACATTGATATGAATGTGATTCAGATATAATGAGAAGATTAGATTTATGGTCTTGATTTAATCAAGCATCTATGAGAGGTCTGCAAGATCTGGATTTGAGATGCGATCTAAATATCCAAGTCATTGTACGTGGAACAATAAAATCATTTTGTCCTTATCTCCAAGTATCCGTGGAGAAAGTGCATTATCCTTGAAAGAGTCCATTGTTAATTTCATTGTTGATAGTATGTAACTAAGCACTGAGATATTGATGATTAAATGTGATCTAATTACCATGAATAATATGAATTTGATTCATATTATAATGAGAAAGTTATCTAAGATAATTAAATGTGATTTCATTGTCAAAGATGTGAATTATGTGAATGTGATTCATGTTATTTCGGTACATGAGAATGGAGATCCAAGATGATTAAATGTGATTTAATTATTATGGATATGAATAATGTGGATAGCATTATCCATATTAATAATATATATTATAAATATAATTTATAATATATTAGAGAGAGTCTATTGTAATTTATATTTGTTGATTGATTATTGATGTGAAGTGGATTCACATTGGATAATTAATTGAAAATATAATTTACATTTTATTTTGAGTCGTGAATGTGATTCACAAATTATTTAATGGCATGATTGCAATATGTACAAAATTAATTGGGAATTATTTTTGTGAGTTAATTTACAACAAATTTATTTTAAATAAATATGATTTGAGAAGCATCCACTATCCATTCAACGGATGGTGGACGACCACCCTTGAATTGGTCTCAAGGGTGGTCGCCCCCCCCCCTTTTTTTAGGGAGGTGGGTGGTCATCCATGTGATTCATAATAACTAATTAGAATTTGAACTTGATATGGAGGATCACATAAGTGACATCCATGGTCTCCCGTCAAGGCGAATGATTCTGTCACCATGTATTGTATGTAGGAGAAGCTTGTCCAAAGTGACAGCTCCTGCATACAAGTGCATCTGGATCAGGATCTTTGCTTCTCCAAAGAGTATGGTCGTATGCGTAGTGACCTCAATATCGGGTCCTCATATTATTGCGGTGATATTGGATTGTGCATAGCGAGTTCTAATCCTGTTGACAGTTGATTCATTCAACGACAAGTCAACATCACCTTAGGGGTGGTGGGCCTAGGTGTTAAAGATCGAATTGGGAATGCAAGTTGGACTTGTAAGTCGAAATGTGTTCCCGCTTCTTTTTATGTGAGTTACATGTTCTCATATAATTTGGATGTGAAAAAGATAATGAAGGAGATCCCAGATCTTGCTTGAGATATAATGGTAAGAATATTTCTTACATTGAAAGTAATTAAGGGAATGAACTTTCAGTGTTGACAAGCCAAGACAACTTTGATATAAAAATTCCTAAATCATAGTAAATTATATTTTTATATTTATTTATGCAAATTTCTTATTTCAGATAATCCTTCATTAAACCTGCTCAATGCTATACTCTATAATAACTAGTAAAATATCACGGATTTGATCCATGATCAAGATATTGTACTTGCAGTTGGAACATAATGTATGTGGTTGCAATGAGAAAGTTTCCTCATTATAATGAGGAATGAAAATTAAATAGACAATAGAACTACAACCCTAAGGTTTCTATGTCTCTATAGTCTTGATCTCTCATTGAATGTACTTTGGAAGTGACATGTCGATGATGATCGTAATTGTCAAATTAATCCTTATAAAATCCAAAAATATCTTTTGGGATGCATCAACATTTAATCATGAATGACATGGTTCACTACAATATACAGAATGGTAGCTCGATAAGAGATGATGTACTCAAAATGTTTGAGTACCTACCTGAACCGAAGTCTTTTAGAGTTTAGATGGATGTAGATATGATGAGTCTCATCATTCAACTATCTATACTCAAGTTATTCACGAAGCTGTATAATATTCATATTGTATGAATTAAATAAAGCATGTATAGGAAATACTCTTATATTGAATGTTTTAAGAAACGATTGCTTATAGATGCAGGAAGCGTAGTGGAAGCAAGGGTCTGACCCATGCAAGACGGAAAGTCAAAGAGTTGACTGTACTTCTATGGTTTCTGAATATATGGCATCCAAAGAGTTGGATGAATGTCAATACTACGATGAGCGATGGGTTGATAGTATGACTATCTGGACTATCCAAGATCCTTAGAGAAGGACTCAGATAGTGCATCGGAATAATCTACATTTGATCATTGGAATAGACTTGCTTTTTTGATAAGATAAAAGTATATTAATTATATCTCATTCTTCTAATAATACATGCAATTGTAGCATATGCTTTAGAAAACTGGAAGATTTGATCTTAAGGTTTAATAGTCATCTACATGGATGGTGATGAGATTGTTGTAACAATCTCTATTGGATAGACAGACTTCCTATTTTCTGTAGGAGAGTACTTAGTCTTAAAGAATGTCTCTATGACACAGATATTATAATACATTCATAGTTTATTTCTAAATGTT
Organism: Ottelia alismoides; assembly: GCA_037367405.1. Classification (NCBI taxonomy): domain Eukaryota; kingdom Viridiplantae; phylum Streptophyta; class Magnoliopsida; order Alismatales; family Hydrocharitaceae; genus Ottelia; species Ottelia alismoides. The sequence continues at coordinate 393,402 of JAZKJV010007844.1, read as the reverse complement.
ACAAATAAACATGCATTCTGGAATAGGCCTATCATAAAGAGTTATGATGGATATATTTCAGATAGTAATCTAAAAACTAGTTGACTCTATTAAATTAGAAAATTTATTGAATAGTTCATTAATATTTCTTTTTCATTAAAATTTTATTGATGAATCCGGAAATCTCTCGGTTAATTTACATGAATGGTTCATTTAATGAATCCGAATTCATTTCGCCAGTTGATGAATCCGGAAAACTCTCTGGTAATTTGTGTAAATTATCATGTTAAAGTTGTCATTTCACAGTAAGTGGTAAATCAGAATCAATCAAGAAATAATTACTTAAATATTTAATCCAATTAATTTGAGTGATTTTATGTTTGTTTTACTTGGGAAAGTCTCAAGGTCGAACTCAAGGAGGCAAAGGAACAACCTAGAATTATGCTTATTAAATTTCATGCATGGTTTTCAAGGTGGATTATTTTTTATCTTTCTAACGCAATTTTTGGATGCAAATGCAAGTGGATTATTTTTTATCTTTCTAATGCAATTTTTGGATGCAAATGCAAATGTATCCAATTTTTAGTACTAAAGTATAGCTTCTAGTTAAACAGAGTCCAAAAATTACGAAACTTGACCGAGATGTTAATAATGATGAAATGACCAATGTGGTAATTTTTTCTGGAATTTTGGATGTAATAAGAATAGTCTATGAATTAATGAATACAAAATTGAAATTTTCAACAATTAATTATAATAAATATTAAATCTATTTATTTTCAGGAAATAAAATTATCTAAAATATGTTTCTAGGAGATCTATCTCAGAAAAATCCTAAACCCTAAAAATAAGACTTTAATACCTATTAAAAATTAATTATTGAAATAAATAAAATGATTTTTATAATGCAAACTATGCATGCAAATGCAATTTTTTTGGCACGATGTTAAATACAATCAAATCTACAATCCATGAATTTTTAGCAATTTTTGGGGCTATGGTTAATTAGTTACAAATTTATAAGCACGGAATGGGAAAATATGCAAGATTCCACAATAATAATTATTAAATAACCACAGATGATAAAAGTATGAAACCAATGCCACAATGTTAAGAATTAATTCTAGAACATGGTTCTATATTTAGAATAATAAAATGATGCAATAAATAGACTCAAAATAAAATGACAAGTTAGGGTTCTGTTTGTAGTATTACAATAAATGGAATAAAGAAATAAATGCAGAGAATGGATTGAAATGTAATTACCTAAACACTCAGGTGAACTGTAAAATTTCTAAGGGGCATGTACTATGAGGTGGAGATGCTTCTGTGAATGAGGGTAACTGTGGGGGGTGTCTTTGTAAAAGTCCCAGTAGCATGCTCCCCCTCACGCGATGGCTCTTCTTACAAAATCCCTTCCGAGCATAAGTGCAAATCACGTGAGGGAGGGTTTTATATATGTGTTCCCCAAACCACGTGTGGCTCACATGGGAGGCGACCTCGAGACTCGAGCCTGGTAGAAAGAGCAGTGTAGGGGGCGGGTCGATGGAGCTCCTTACAGGAGAGATAGAGCTCCTCGTAGTAAAGTAGCAGAGTTGTGGCCAGAGCATGTCGATGAGAGGTGAAGGGTGGCTCGGAGAAACATTGTTGATGGTGATTCGATAAAGTTGGAGTGTGGCATTTAAGGCACGAGGCAGTGGGGGGCTGATGACGATGGAGCCGATGATGTGGCTCAAAGCTCATAGAACCGATAATGCTCGAACTTTGGTAAAAAAAGCTTTGCCTCTGTTGCAGCGAGTCGGGGAAGCATGATTGTTGTAGATGAAGATTGATGACGAAGTGCCAGGATGATGTGGTAATGTTGATTGCTCCTGGCTCCATTCAGAAGGTGTTGGCGAAGAACACAGCTGAGGCTAGAGTAGCAACGAGCGATGAGAAGGCAGTGAAGATGATCGTTGTTGTGTCGAGATGGAGTGGAATCACGTTGGCTCGACCGCGCGAGGATGGATGGAGCAGAAGCAATCGCGTTTCTTGGATGTGCTGCAACGAGGGAGAGATCCCTCGAATCTCACCGGATCGAGGGGGGAGGAGCTCGGGATGTCACCACTAAGATTGTCTGTGATTTGGTGCTAACGAAAGATGCGTTGTGGTGGAGCACGGCTGGAAAAGGAGCCGAGTTCCGATGTAGATGATATGGGTTGAAGGCTCGATAGTAGACTGGATCAAAGGAGCAACGAGCTTCTTGGAAACTCGAGTTACAGACCGAAGATGGCCGGACCTCTCTGCAGCTAACAGATGCTATGGGAAGACACTGTCACCGTCAACCAACCTGAGAACCTCTGTGAACTAGGTGAATTGGCAGGTCATTTTGGAGGGGTCGGCGATGGACTTTTTATAGGACGCAAGGGCTTGGTCGAAGATGGCAAGATGTGTGGTGAGGGGTTTGATTAGAAGGATAATTGATGATGGAATAATCGGAGATTCTATGAGAAATGTCGGATCAAGGGAGATGGCTCAGAGAGGAAGAATAGTAAGAATTGAGGGATGGCGAGGCTAATGGGTTTGTAGAATTTGATTGGGTTCCAGACCAAGAAGGAAGATTGGGTGATAGTCGGGGAGATGAGATTTGTGGGTTTCAAATCAGGGATGTAATTTGGAGATTGGGATCGGATGGTATCTATGATTGGAGTCCAAAGGAGGCGAGACGACAGTGATGGATGGGCGGGGATCGTTGGCAGAGCGGCTGGTTGCGAGATCTGTGGAGGGGCGGCGTATTGCGGAGCCGTCAGATCTGGAAGCGGAAAGGGGAAGGAAGGCGTATGTGCCGGGGCACTATGAGGAGGTACGTGTGCAGCACGTGTGGCCTTTTTAAAATTTTTATTAATTTTTTATAAAAAATGAATATATAAATCCCAAAATGGATGACATGTTGTGTCTCTAGGAGCTGCTAAGTGTCAATCCTAGAAAATTCGAAATAAAACGACAAAGATAAATTCAGAAGAAATAACAAACAACCTTGGATCGAAAAATTTTTCTTCAAGAAAGTTGTTCTTCTTGGTGAGATCTACAACTTTCATGTTAAGACTAGAATCAAAATCTATCATTTGCAGAAAGTGATATTTTTGGGGTATTCTATGTATATTAAAAACCTTGATTTTTGGGATTTGTAATTTTTTATTTTTAATAAGATAAAAATCGAGAAAAATATGATTAAATCGTGAAGGATATGGTTAGATCCTCAAGCGCATCACGGAAGCGTGAGCGTCGCATCGAATACGACGAAGAACGACTAGTCGCACTAGTTGTTCTATTCAGCGGAAATTAAAAAATTTTCTTGCGACGAAACCACATGATCCAAGAACACTTCTCGGATCGTTTCGTCTAAACCACAAACAAGTATTAGGTTTACCTCTTGAAGCGTGGTTGCGATCGAGTCTCTAAACAAAGAGACCTCCTGTCTCAAGTCCGATCCTACGGAGGAGACGCTTGCGAGCGCGGGGATGAACCGCGTGCTTCTCGCAATCCATGTTGATGATCCAAGCGGCGGATCTCCTGATCTCGACACACGAGATCCGATGTCTTCTTCACGAGCGGGGCGCACCGAAGGAGACGGAGATCCTCGAGCAAACCATCGGGCAGCATAACGACGATGCCGCGGCGATGGAGAACCTCTCTAGGGCATCCATGGTGGACGGCCACATGAGAGAGAGAGAGAGAGGACATGTAGAGAGAATAAGAGAGAGAGAGAGAGAGATTTGTTGCCTCAACTTATGTCTCTAGAAGAGCAATGGGGTGCCTCTCCTTTTATAGGGTTTTGGGATCCATGGATCTCAATCCATGTGTCAACACAAATCCAATGGTCCACATTAATTTGTGTTTCTTTCAATGGTCATGATTTGTTGCTAAAAACACAACAACAATTAATTTAATTTAAATTAAATATATGTTGATAAATCAACACAATTTAATTACAAAATTAAATCATCAATACATGGAGATAATGAAAGGAGAGAAAGCCTCCTTCCATGTGGAGAGGGGGGACGGCCTCCCTTTCCTAATGGGAGTGGTGGTCGTCCACCCTCCTCCATTAGGAAGGTGGCTATTTCACCTTTTATGTAATCTCTATTATTTGCAACAACTTTTGTTACAAATTATTTCACAAAAAATAAATCCAATTTATTTTTGTGAACATTGCAATCATGCCATTGAAAATTTGTGAATCACATTCACAACCCAAAACAAAATGTAAATTACATTTTCAATTTGATGTCCAATGTGAATCCAATTCACATTAACATTTAATTAACAAATGTAAATTACAAATAGCTCTCTCTTATATATTATAAATCACATTTATAATATATATGACTAATATGGATATTGCTATCCATATTATTCATATCCATGATAATTAAATCATATTTAATCATCTTGGATCTCTATTCTCTTGTGTCCAAATAATATGAATCACATACACATTATTTACATCTTTGATAATTAAATCTCATTTAATTATCTAAGATAATTCTCTTTATAATATGAATCAAATTCATATTACTCATGATAATTAAATCACATTTAATTATATATTTTCTCAATGCTCGGATACATATATCAACAATAGAATTATCCATGAACTCCTTCAAGGATAATGCGTTTTCTCCGCAGATACTTGGAGATAAGGACAGGGCGATTGTATTGTTCCACGTATAGTGACATGGATATTGAGATCATATCTCAAATCCAGATCGCGGGCCTCCCAAAGATGCTTGATTAAATCAAGACCGTAAATCTAATCTTCTTATTGCATCTGAATCACATTCAGATCAATGTCCAACACTTGGACCAAGATCAGATCACTTCTCTACTGAGAGGAGTCACTAAAATCCAGACCCGTTTCATCACTCCCTAGGAATGGAAGCGTCATGGTTATACAATCGTTTATGATCACATCACCCTCAGGTATTCCCAATACCTGTACATCCTGCATACTGGAAGACTCAGACTAAACCCGAAGTATTCGATCAACTTTATATTGTCTACTTCATGGTTTTATCAGTAAGTTTCTCATTCGATCATTGGGAGTCGGTATCGATCATATACTTTCCAAAAGCATATATCATACCTAGGTCTTGATCATATACTTTCCAAAAGTATATATCAAACCTACAAATTCAGTCAAGCTTCCAAAGCGAGACGACCGTGCGCACGGAATTTGATTCTTCCCAATATCTCATGAGTGAGCTCATGTCTTCCGGTTCAGTAACTGAACCTGTATGATCCCTTTGAGAGATCGTATTACTCATATGCCCTTATATGCACACCAGCGCGCCGGTGTATAGACCTTGATTAGGTCATCAACCTATTGGTCTGCCAAATGTACATACTCAGACATATAGTAACACATCTGTCTCCGTTCAGAGGATGTGTGCCTATATCATGACAGCATACGATATAGGACTTTGGTTATCTCGATCTCGTTAAGTCAACCCTTTGACCTAACTAATCTGACACCTCTGAATCTCTATTCCTATGCAGAGGACCTACATCAAGAGGTCAGTCAGATATCAGCCTTCAGAGATAAGGATTGCCATCTCCTACTCAGGCTGGAGATCATCTCTTAACAATCATTTGACGGTGCTTGATGAGTCCTCAATCTAACTCTTTAGATATTCAACCAAGCACCAGCCTCTATGATTCAATAGTTGAATCAACAGCTGTATGATCATCAAGATGGACATGGTACATAACCCTAATTGTACTAAGGGACCTATTATGCAAATTATGTATTCTTCATTTCAGATTAAGGAGTGAATTGCAATAAATTTATTGCATAATGGCTCGCCGTGGGCTCGCATTTCCAACAAATCGAAGATAAATATTTAAAAATTAATCTATTTTTTATTTTTAATAGTTAAGAAAATGAAGAAATAAAATAAAGAATGAAAACGAAAACTTTTGTACAGATTGTGGGTGAACACTCAGACTTAGTTAGTTTCTTTAATTTTGATCTTATTTTAGATTTGGATTTTTTTCGTATTTTAATAAAACTTTTTCAAATAAAATAAATGAAAAAGAAATAAAATAAATTGAGTTAATTATGTACATAAAATAATAGGTCAAAAACTACTAAAATACACAATGTACAAAAGAGGCCGAAAATCCAACTTTCACGTATGAGCTCCAATTCACTTGAACTTGGTCTTGTTTTGAAGGTAATTGAATGTATATTAGTTCAAAAGTAATAGGACTAAATTGGACATTGTATGAGGAAGATATAAGTATTTTAGCTTAAGAATCTAGAAATTAGGGTTTGGGTTTCAAGACCACTTATTTATGTTAGTGATTTTTTGTATTTGCATTTATTCTTGTTAATCACATGTACACAATGGAGTGGTTTCAGGTGATCTGGAGTTATCATGAGTTAGTTAAAAATCACGGAAGTTAGGCTATTTTACAGTTCAATTTGGCTAGGATGTTTGGCTCCTTATTTTATGCATTTATGAGTGATAAAATGCAGTTATTATTTATGCATGCATGAATGCTAATTATGCAGAATAATGGATATAATGAAGATGACTTTTGTGGATCTAAGCTTAATCAATATCTTTTATAGAGATGAATATGAGATTCATCAACCTATCATACAGAGTTATGATGGATATATTTCAAATAGTAATCTAACATCTAGTTGACTCTACTAAATTAGAAAATTTATTGAATGTTTCATTAATATTTCTAAATAACGAAAATTAAACCTTAAAAAGATCAATAGGAGGATGAAGATCATTTGACAATGATCTGGCATCAAGCCTTGGACATATAAATGTTGATGAGATCAATAGACAAGATGACACTTTAGATTGTCTGAAATTTCAAATGTTACGTACTTGTAAATATTGTATTCAAAGTAGAAAATGTCCGATGCACCCTTCTCTGGGAATGATTTTAGATGCCAAGGTATTCAAGATCTCATACATATTGATGTAAGTAGATCATATGTATCATAATAAATAATTATGATATGTGATATCATTCAATGATTATTTGTGATATGATATTTCTTCCATTCACCTTAAAAATCTTTGAAATGTTCAAAGATTTCACAATTTTGATTTAGAACCAAATTTTAAAGGAAGATGAAATAAATATGATCTAATCTAGGTAGTCAATACCTATTAGATGAATTCATGCAATACCTTACAGAGAAACATCATTTCTATCTCACTCCTCCTAATACCCCTAAACTCAATATAGTTGTAGGGAGATACAATTGGATCATGTGTAACATGATTTGATCAATGATTAATCATAGCATAATTATTCCTTAGTTTCCAAGTATATATATGTAGTAGAGATTGTATTATATATCATTAATAAGATTCCATGCATATCTAAACCCGAAAACCCTCGCAAACTATGCTTTGGAACCTATCCTAGTGATGGATGCTTGAGGATTTAGGGTTGCTTGGTCCATGACCATGTCATGGACGCAAGTAAACTGGAATCTAGCATAAGAGAGTGCTACTTCATTATGAAAATAAATGATGGTATTGGATACCTACTTAATGACTTTGAGATTCTTAAAAGATTTCATCTCTAAAGATATTAGTCTTACAGAATGAGACTCTTGAGAATCAAGATGAAAATGAAGTAAAGGAACTCATTTATCTTGAGAAGACAATGAGTCTCCTGAAATTGAAAATCAAAAGGACAATTAAAGATGAAACGTTAATACCTCTTCAAATGAGTTTGAGGATGGATTCCATGTATCAGTTAAGTCTGACAATGATCTGACTTCATGTGATGAAGCGTCTAAGGATCATGACATGGAGAGATGGATGTTAGCAATAAAGTCTGAAGTCGACTTCATATACAAGTGTTGTATATGGACCCTCGAGGATCCACCTATAAGGGTAAGATCTGTTAGGTGTAAATGGATCTTCAAGAGAAAGAGGGAACCTGATGAGAATGTACAGACCTTCAAAGCACGCTTCGTATCCACAAGATACACATCGAAGAGAAGATATCGCTTGAGATGAGGCTTGCTCTCCAATGACCATGATTACATCGATCATAATATTGATAAACGTAGCCTACACAGCTTGACTTTGACATCTACAAGATGAAAGTCAATATTGCATTCCTCTATGAATACCTCGATGAGGATATTTACATGAAGTAGCATAGGGCTTCATGGTTGAGGAAAGCAAGGTGTGAGAGCTAAAGAATTCCATCTATGGACCCAAATAATCTTCTTGTAGTTGAAACATCAGATTTGATGGAATTATAAATGTTATGATTTCAGATAGAATCTTGATGAACCATGTGAAGCTCAGTGGGAGTGACATTGTGTTCATCATGCTAAATGTAGATAATATCCTAAGCATGCAGAATGATATGTGGATAATAATAAGTATTTTATGATATGGTTGTTCCATACCTTGAGATATGATCTCAAGGATACCTCTTAGATCTTATTTCTGAAGATGTTCAGAAGTATAGAGAAGATGGTATTGGGACCGTCACATTAGTGGTACACCTTGGACATTTCCATTTTCTGGAAAATTCCAAGAAAGTTTTCTTTTCCTTAAGATATGGTATTGACCTATCTAAAGGTATATCTTCTCTAAGAGTTGAGGATGTGAATATCAAATCTATATGCCCTAGTGCATCAGACTTGGGAAGCTCACTGTATGCTAGACGTGTACCAAAGTCAGATAACTGCCATGTACTGGGAGTAGTACATTGTTACTAATCCTATTATGGAAATAAAACACTTGATTGTAGTGATAACAATATCTTCAAATAGGACAAGATTTTCGAGATAATGATCTCTAAGTCTTATCTTCAAGAACTTAAGACTTTATATATAGTAATCTAAATGGTCTTAACTGTAGATACCTTAGGAGATACAGATCTTCGGAAATAAGGGCATTTTGATAAGGGTAATAGAATTTACATACTGGTTATAATGATTATTGAATCATAGTGTCAACAACACTATAACTACTTCAAGATTGAGTATTGGTTGCATAAGATCAACATTCGCATTGGATGCGAGCACTGTTACTAGGAGATATGCAAGTGTCGTAAAACGACTTGGCATAGTCTCTCCATAACAGAGTGACTGATCAACTTACCTACCTATTTTTCTAAATATCTTATGATTGTTACATGAGTGTGGGTTTAAAGATTATCTCATTAATTGCTCTTTGGGCTAGTGGGAGATTGTTATACATGTGATCCCACGGTAAGCCATTATGCAATAAATGTTATTGCAAATATCATTCCCTCACCAAATGAAGAATAAATTAATTTGCATAATAGGTCCCATGGCACAATTAGGGTTATGTACCATGGCCATCTTAATGATCATATTGATGTTGATTCAATTTTTGAATCATAGAGCTGGTGCTTGAATGGATTTCTGAAGAGTTAGATTGAGGACTCATAGAGCACCATCAAATAATTATTAAGAGAGGATCTCCAACCTGAGAAAGAGATGGCAATATTTTCTCTAAAGGTTGATATCTAACCAACCTCTTGATGCAGGTCCTTTGCATATGAATAGAGACTCGGAGGTGTTAGATAAGTTAGGTTAAAGAGTTGACTTAACGAGATTGAGATAACATAAGACCTATGTCGTATGTTGTTACGATATATGCACACATTCTCCGACTGGAGACAGATGTTTTACTATATGTCTGAGTATGTACATTTGGCATACCAATAGGTTGATGACCAAATCGAGGTCTATACACCGGCAAGATAGTGTACATATAAGGGCATATGAGTTACGATCTCTCAAAGGGATCATATAGGATCATTACTGAACCGGAAGACATGAGCTCACGCGTGAGATATTGGGAAGAATCAAATTCCGTGCACAGTCATCTCACTTTGGAAGTTTGACTTAATTTGTAGGTTTGATATATGATTTTGAAAAGTATATGATGAACACCTGGGTATGATATATGATTTGGAAAGTATATGATCGATACCAACTCCCAATAGTCAAATGAGAAACTTAACGATAAAATCCTGAGGGAGACAGTCTAAATAAATCTAAAATTTCAGGTTTAATCTAGGTCTTCCAGTATGCAGAATGTACATGTATTGGTAATACCTGAGGGTTGTATGATCATAAATGATTGTATAACCATGACACTTCCATTCCTAGGGAGCGATGAAACGGGTCTGGATTTTAGTGACTCCTCTCAGTAGAGAAGTGTTCTGATCTTGGTCCAAATCTTGGACAATGATCTGAATGTGATTCAGATACAATGAGAGGATTAGATTTGCGGTCTTTATTTAATCAAGCATCCATGAGAGGTTCGCAAGATCTGGATTTGAGATGCGATCTCAATATCCAAGTCACTATACGTGGAACAATACAATCACCATGTCCTTATCTCCAAGTATCTGTGGAGAAAGCTCATTATCCTTAAAGGAGTTCATGGATAATTTCATTGTTGATAGTATGTATCTAAGCATTGAGATATAGATAATTAAATGTGATTTGATTATTATAGATAATATGAATTTGGTTCATATTATAATGAGAGAGTGATCGAAGATAATTAAATGTGATTTTATTATCAAAGATGTGAATAATGTGAATGCGATTCATGTTATTTCGACACATGAGAATGGAGATCCAAGATGACTAAATGTGATTTAATTATCATGGATATGAATAATGTAGATAGCACTATCTGTATTAATCGTATAAACTTGATTTATACTATATTAGAGAGAGCATGTTATAATTTATATTATTGATTATTGATGTGAATTGGATTCACGTTAAATAATTAATTGAAAATCTAATTTACATTTTATTTTGGATTGTGTGTGATTCACAAAATATTTAGTGACATGATTGCAATTTTTAGAAAAATAATTTGGAATTATTTTGTGAATTAATTTACAAAAAAAATTATTGTAAATAAATATAAAGGATTAGAGAAGCCACCACCATACATTCAATGGATGGTGGACGGCTACCCTTGACTTGGTTTGAAGGGTGGTTGTCCCCCCTTTTTAGAGAGGTGGGTGGCCTTCCTCCTAATCATTTTTATGAATATTAATTTATTTAAAATTAAATTATGTTGATTATTCAATATATATTTAATTTAATATAAATTAATTATTGTTGTATTTTCACAACAAGATCAAGGCCATTGAAAGAAACACTAATCAATCTCATCCATTGGATTTGTGTGCACATGGATTGGGATCCATGGATTTCCAAAATACTATATAAGAAGAGGCAACCCTATATCTTCTTTACACAATAGAAATATGATCTCTCTCCCCTTCTCTCTCTACACGCCAAGTCTCTCTCCCTCTCTCTATTGTGGTCGTCCACCTAGATGCCCTAGAGCGAGTCGCCATCACTGCAGCATCGTCATTATGTTACCATATTATTTGCTCGTGGATCTTTGTCTCCTTTGGTGTGCTCGATCGTGAAGAAGACATCGGATCGTGTGATAAGATCAAGAGATTTGCCACTTGGATCATCAACACGTATTGTGAGGAGCACGCATCTCATCAACATGCTCGAAAGAGTCTCCTCCATTGGATTAGACTGGAGACATGAGGTCTCTTCGTTTAGAGACTTAATCGCAACAACGCTTCAAGAGCTATCACCAATGGGTAGCTAGGAGCTCTAGGGTACCTCTTGCTAGGGTGGATGGGGTCGAAGGTGACCGGTGGTAGAGTATTTAAAGGAAGAGGGTAGAGGTCCAGGCGATGGAAGTATGATGTTTGTGGAGTTGGTGGAGTGCAGGAGAAGGGGATCATGGTGGTTGTAGGTTCTGGCAAGGATGAGGGATGTTGGGGCTACATCGTGGGGTGCTCCATGGGTGGAGAAGGTGGTTGTAGTGGCACCAAAAATAGGAAGGGGGTGGAGGCGATGCGAGGTGGGCGACGTGCGCGAGGAAGGCGGCTGGAGGAAGACGACGATGTCATGGTTGTCGGATCGTGGGATCCAATGGCCAGGAGATGGGCACGAGGGGTCGTGATTAGATCCTGGAGGTGTTATCAAAGGCGTTGGGCGTGACGCATGGCCAAAGCAGAGTGAGGCACTGGAGAATAGATCAGATGTGATCTGGCGTAGGATCGGAGGGTCATCGATTGAGCGAGAGCTAAGGGCTGAGATGGAGGCATCTTGGAGAAGATCGGGCGGTGGAGACGCAACCACGTGGCCTTCTAAGGTAAAGGCGGAAACAAACGACGTGGATGAGATCTGGGGTGACGATCCAAGGGTCGAGATTTAGGAGGGAATGGTCGGTGATGATTAAGGCACCTGGTGATGATCATGTGGTGAGGATGAAGACACGTGGCTGGCTGAGAAGAAGGTGTTGGCCGACGGTCTAGATGAGATCTAGACCCAGATAAACGGTTGTGAGATGATGTGGCGAGAAAAGCCGAGATTTGGAGGAAGGGGAGCGATCTGATAGCCAGGAGAAAGAGGGGTGCATGGCGCGTGATGAGTAGGGCTGTGTGGTGCAACCAAAGGTCACCACGTGGCCCAATTTGATTGGCTGAGGAAGAATGTGAAGTAAGAGGGAGAAAATGGCCGAATTTAGAGAAACTCAAAACATGAAAGTTGTAGATCTCGATGAGAACTACGAGTTTTATGTTGACCAAAAACGAAAATGAGGTTGAATAAAGTGATAAAATACAAGGGTACAAATATACATACATATAGGATACAATGGGGGCCCAAAACCCAAGTTTTGCATACGAGCTCCGATTAAAATGAAATTGGTCTCATTTTAAAGGTCTCTAAATGTGTATTAATTTAAAAGTGAGTAGACCTAGATCAGAGGCTATATGAGAGAGAGATATGTGCATTCTAAGGTCCAAGGTCTCAAACTTGGTTTGGGGTTTTATTTGTCAATTTTACAGGTTGGTTTTTTTTTGGTATTTTTCTTGTGTTATTGTTAGTAATATATACAGTATATAGTGAATTGATGGGTTTTAGGGTTAGTGTAAAATATATACAAATAGGTGAATTTTACAGATGAATTTGGCTTCTTATTTCATGCAGATGTGAATGCTAAAATGCAAATGTTATCAATGCATGCATGAATGCTAATTATGCAATATTGGTGGAAATATGCTTCTAATTACTCGAGAACAAGGCTCTATTTTCAACTTTAAGAGTGATGAATCACATATTCATCACTCGATAAGCGGTCGGGCGGTTTAGAAAAATTTTTGATAAATCTTTGATAACATTCGACGTGTCCCAAAAAAGACCATACATGTTTCACATTGGTTAGTGGCTTGAGTTTCTTGATCACATCCATATTGGCTGGGTCAGCCTCCATTCCCTTTTTAGCGATGATATGCCCCAACACGATGCCCTCTATAACCATGAAGTGAATTTTCTCCTAGAAGAGCACCACATTCATTTCCCTACACTTCTTGAGGACCCGAACGAGGTGAGCAAGACAATCATCGAATGAATCACCATGAACAGAGAACTCATCCATAAAGACTTCCAAGAAATCCCCAACTATTTCGACAAATACGACAATCATAAATCCTTGAAAAGTGTCAGGGGCACTACATAGCCCGAAAGGCATGTGCATGAATGCGTAAGTACTTAAAATACAAGTAAATGTTGTCTTTTTCTAGTCTTCAAGAGTGATGGCTACTTTATTATAGCTTGAATACCCATCGAGAAAGCGAAAGTATTCCCTCCCAACCAGTCTCTCTAATATTTGATCAATAGATGACAGTGGGAAGTGGTCCTTCTTTGTCACGACATTCGAGCAAATGTAATCCACATAGACGTGCCACGGTGTGGGTACTCATGTCGTGATCTCCTCTCCCTCCTCATTGTTGACGATCTAAAGTCCTGACTTTTTGGGACTACATGTAAAGGTTCCACCCACTTTGAGTCTGAGATGGTATAAATGAATCATGCTCCACACCATTTTTCTATCTCGATCTTCACCACTTCCTGTAAATTTGGATTTATCCTACAAAGAAATTCACGGGAGGGATTGGCATTCTCCTAAAGGTATATATAATTTGAACATATGGTAGGGTTAATCCCTTGGAGACCTGACAATCTCCATCCTACAACATTGCAATTTTTCTCTAATACTTCTAGCAAGAATATCTCCTACTCTTCGGTCAGATGCAAATTGATGATGATCAGAAACTCTCCCTTAGGTCCCGCAAGGAAAGTGTAATTGACAATAGGGAGCAGTGGTTTGATCTCGAGTAGATCTATGTCATCCAAAAATATGGCTCTATCATTGTTGAATCTGGTTGTGCTGCTGATGTGGTTGAATCCTGTGCTACTATCACCAATTGGACTTTGGGGGTCGGATCACCAAAAAGGTGTCTTATTTTGGCAAAATCTATGTCTAACCCATCTTCCTCAACCATGTATTGTAAAGAGAGAAATGGAACAGATGGGTCAAGATAGATCTATGAGTCTCCATAAGTGTAAGGAGATGCATAGGTAGTGTTGTCTTAAATGATTTGGCAAACTACATCGTCGACAATGTCCTCTCCAAATGAGAGGGATTATTCTACTGTGGTCAGGTTCGTCTCCTAGGCCCAACTATCGTAACTATGTTGCATTTTGCCTTAGACCCAGAAGAAGTAGATTTGGAGTTAGATTCTGAATCAGACCTCTTAGTTACAAATGAGAGGGATTCTTCTAGTATGTTGCAATCTTGTTTGCTTCATTTCTAGCTCCACATCTCTTATTGGATCTTCTCAGGAGTGTAGTCAAATATGGCTCATGCGGTCCTGAGGAAGGGGCACCCTAAAATCATATAAGAATCCTTCTAATTTCTAGGGGCATCCATTTCTAGGATTGTTAAGTCTACCATATAATCCTATCCCTCGATGTTGATCACAACATTCATGATCTCGCCTTTGGGTCTCTTAGTTGATGTATCTGCAAATTGAAGTATGGCTCTTGACTTACTAAGAGAACCTAGATTCGGATGCTCAAAAAGTGTAGTTGGCATGATATTAATGGAGGAACTGTTGTCTAAAATGGTTCTAGCAAACCTGATATCATTAGTCAGACTAGTCACGAAGTGTGTGCCCATGTCCTTATTTTTGGGGAGCTCATTGTGGATTAGACGAGATGTTGCGATATAGAGATTATATTTCTTTTTTCATCTTGAGTTCTTTCTGCCGACCCTGGTTGCTGTGCATCTCACCTTAAGATATTTTTTGAATGTGATGTTTCTCTTTTTGACATATCATCCAAAGATAAAGTGACCTTGGTATTTTCTTTGCAGATTCAGGCCATCTCCTCATCTTTTTTTTTGAGTTGTTAAATTTTTCTTCTTTATAGCCACTAGAGCACTAGGGAAAGGAATAAGTGTTCAAATTCAAGAAATGAAATATCAATTTATTGAAAGAAGAATTCTATACATGACTCGGATGCGGACTGATAACTGTTCTCTGAAAAGAAAATTATTGATGCTATTGTGGGGGTTGTTGTTGTTGCATTGTGTCCTCTTCAGATTCAAACTCACTTGACTCCATGGGTGTCTGGTGCTCTGGTGTTGGTGTTGGATGCCTCTCCTCCAATTTATCCCCAGAGGTGTTATCAGGTGTGGACACTAGGGCTATGTCATTGCATTTCCTTGCGCGATCATGCATGTTTACAATCTTTCGGCTCCTAAGAGAAATATGATTGGTAACATCATGTGAAAAGATCCCATATTCAGGTAAAGAATATTCTGAGAATAATACATGATCCTTGTGTCCAAGTTTTGGGGATTGGATTGAACTTGAACAGGAATCACTATTTGTGGTGTAGTGAATTCGTCTCTCCATCTTGAGAGTAAATTGACATCGACTCTTATATTATGTAGCACATATAGAATTCTCTAGAGTTCGAGGGAGGCTGAAGTGGAAGACCCATGGTCTTTCTTAGATTGGGGATGCTGATATTTGTTTGTTATACAGTTTTTGCCCTACTAGCAACAACACTAGTACTATTTCTATGTTGGACATGCGAGACCACAATGACCCATTATGCAATAAATGTCATTGCAAATCAATCCCTTATCTTAAATAAAGAATAACTAATTTGCATAATAGGTTCCTTAGTAAAATTATGGTTATGTACCATGGCCATCTTAATGATCATATAGCTATTGATTCAAATGTTGAAACATAGAGTCCAGTGCTTAGATGATATCTAACGAGTTAGACTGAGGACTCATTAAGCACCATCAAGTGATTATTAAGAGAGATCTCTATCCTGAGAAGAAGATGTCAATTCTTCTCTGAAGGATGATATCTAACCGACCTCTTGATGCAAGTCCTCTGCATAGGAATAAAGATTCGGAGGTGTTAAATATGTTAGATCAAAGAGTTGACTTAATGAGATTGAGATAAACATGACCTATATTGTATACTGTCATGATATAGGCAAGTATCCTCGACCGAAGACATGTATGTTACTATATGTTTGAGTATGTACTTTTGACAAACTTATAGGCTGATGATCTAATCAAGGACTATACATTGGCGAGTTGATGTTCATACAAGGGCATATGAATAATACAATCTCTTAAAGGGATCATACAGGTTCATTACTGAACCAAATGACATGAGCTCACTCATAAGATATTGAGATCAAATTTCCTGCACAATAGTCTTACTTTGGAAGCTTGACTGAATTTGTAGGTTTTGCTTTTGGAAAGTATATGATCAATACATAGGTATGATATATGTTTTTGGAAAGTATATGATCTATATCGATTCCCAATGATCAAATGAGAAACATAATGATAAAAACCCTAAAGAAGACAATGTAAAATTGATCTAAATTTTTGGGTTTATTCTAGGTTTTCGAGTATGCAGGATGTACATGTATTAGGAATACTCAAGGGTGATGTTTTCATAAATGATTAGATAACCATGACACTTCCATTCCGAGGGAGTAATGAAAGAGGTTTGGATTTTAATGAATCCTCTTAGCAGAGAAGTAATCTAATCTTAGTTCAAATATTGGACATTGATTTGAATATGATTTAGATGCAATGAAAAGATTAGATTTACGGTTTTGATTTAATCAAGCATTTATGAGAGGTCCCCGATATATGGATTTGAGATATGATCTCAATATCTAAGTCACTATACGTGGAATGTACAATTGCACTGTCCTTATCTCCAAGTATCTTTGGAGAAATCGTAATATTCTTGAAAGAGTTCAAGAATAATTCTATTGATAAAATGTATATCTTAGCATTGAGAAACTGATAATTAATTGTGATTTAATTTTCACGGATAATGTGATTTAATTATCATATATATGAATAATGTGGATAGTAGTACCCATATTCATTGTATATATTATGAATGTGATTTAGAATATATTGAAGAGAGTTATTTGTAAATTGTATTTGCAATTAAATGTTGAAGTGAATTGGATTTACATTGGAAAATTAATTGAAAATGCAATTTACATCTTATTTTGGGTATGTGAATATGATTCACAAATTTCCAATGGCATGATTGAAATTGTTACAAAATAATTACAAATTATTTTTGTGAAATAATTTTTAATAAAATTTATTGCAAATAATTAAAGGATTGTGTGAGATACACAATCTCACACACTTGGAAAAGGAGGCTTTGCCTCCGTATAGAGAGGGTGGATGGCCACCCTTGAATCATACTTCAAGGTGGTCATCCCCCACTCATATTAGGAAGGAGCTTACCTCCTTTCCTAATCCTTTAATGCATATTTATCTGATTGTATTAATATATATTTATAGTTATTCACTGTATTTAATTTAATTAATTATTTTTGTATTTTTTAGAACAAAATCATGGCCTTTTGAAAGAAACACAAATGAATCTCAACCATTGGATTTGTGTTGTCCATGGATTAATATCCATGAACTCCCAAAATATTATAAAAGGAGAGGAAACCCTATCTATTCCTTTACAACATATAATTCACAATCTCTCTCTTTCTTTCTCATCATCATACATTCCCATTCTCTCTTGAAAGTGGTCGTCCACTTTGTGACCTAGAGAGGATCGTCGTCGTTCTGCCGCTTCGACCACTCGTGGATCTTTGTCTTCCTCGATGCTTCTAGTACGTAAAGAAGACCTCGGATTTCATGTGACAAAATCAAGAGATCCATTGCTTGGATCAACATCTTGTATTGCGAGAAGGACATGTTTCACTGACACGCTCACAAGCATCTCCTCTATCGAGTCGGATTTGAGACAGGTGGTCTCGCCGTTTAGAGGCTTCGATCACAATCATGCTTCAAGAGATATTCTGATATCTATTGTGTAGTTTAGATGAAATGATCCGAGAAGTGTTATAGGATCATGTGATCTCATCACTTTAAATTTTTTCAAATTCCGTTGCCCCGAGTGACTAGTGTGACTAGTCGCTCTAGTTCACATATGATGTGATCTTCACGCTTTCGTGATGTGCTTAAAGTTTTTCCCATAACCTTCAAGTCTTGTCAGAGCCAGGTTTAGGTGTTGGATATGATCCTAAACCCTAGGTGAACAAGGTTTTGTAATCAGATGCGTGAGAACTCTTTTTTTTTCATTGGATGCAAGTTTTGAATTGGTTTTTTGCTAAAATAAAAAACCTACTATTTGTGAACAGTTTTTGCATGTTTTTTAGTATTAAAATGTATTTATAAATTTTAAATATGTCCAAAAAATAGTAGCCCATTATTGGTACCAAAAGTGTAAGAATGAAATTCAAAAAGTTCCTACAGCGATATTGTTTTGCATGTATTCACAGATCTATAAGAAAATATTTTTTGTTTACTGATTTTACATCATGAAAATGAAATAAGCACCTTTATTAAGTAGAGAATCAAACCATTAAACCGCTTGAATCTATTTTGTGTAATTTCGACTTGGTTTGCTCTAGATATTCCATATTTAGTGGTGATGGGTTTGATGATGATTCATCAAACCTTCTTACTTAATGTGTTTATCATTCAATAAAAATCATGTAAATTATGAACTGTATTTGATTAATTATGATGCCTAATCATTATGAGAATAATTGATTAAACATCATCGGCCATTGAATGTAAGTTTCATGAAAACCCTAGTTTATCCTACAATATTAATGTATTATCCATTTTAATATCTTTTTAAATGTTTTTGTTTATGTTTATATTTTTAATATTTTATATAATATTTAAATTTACTTAAAAATTAAAAAAAGTAAAAATATAAAGAATGAAATAAATTAATATTATATACAGATGCCTAGTACAATAATACCCCAAAAGTCAAGTTTTGTATCTTAGCTCTATTTTTAAAAGAAACCACCTTAATTTGATAAATAATTTAATTTTAAATACAATCGATGTGAGTTTGGTTCAATTCAAGTTTGTATGGAGGAGATATCAGTCTGTGAAGTTTCGTTTGCAGCTTTTTGATCTGTGTGTACAACTTGTACTATATAGATTATTTTTATTGGTGATTATTTTTATATTTTTATATATGTTGAATATTTTAATATTTGGAGTGCGTAATGAATAATAAAATAGTGCAAAAGTGGATATTTACAAAGTATAAAATTAGGGATTTGTATGCATTTTGTATAGTATTGGTCCCTTATCTCCCCCTACTTTATTTCTGGTCCTCCAAGTCGATATTTGACTCGGTCTCGAGGTTTAGGTTCATTCAATATCTTTGCTACTTCATTTATTTCTATTTTCTTCACTGATTACAGTACGATTCCATTTCAATGTGAGATGTAGATTTGTGAAAGTTATTGGTATTTACGAGTATTTTGCAAATGAATTAAAGATAAAATGGAAGAATAAAGTTTTATGAATGACTATTCATCACCCCCCATGGATATGGGAAGATCCTTAAGCGCATCACAGAAGCATGAGGATCGCATCGGATGCGATCGGGAGCGACTAGTCATACTAGAGGCTTCGGGCAACGGAATTTTAAAAAAATCCAACAATGAAACCACATGATTTATAAGTGTCAAAATCGTCTCTTTAATAATAATGGATTGTAGTATAGGAGATGATCTTCGGTTAATCAAAAAACCAGAATCTTTGAATTTTGTGGAACAATTTTACTTGGCAAGTGTACCAAGGTCGAACACAAGGAAATGGTGATTTTTAGTTGCATGTTTTAAATTAATTAATTAATTGTTCGATTAATTTTTGTGCTAGAAAATAAAAAGGAAATATCATGATGTAGATGTAATGCGAATAAAATAAACAGAAGTGAAGCTCAGAATATGTGATTACACAATTTAAACCCTCAAATAATATGATAAATAAATCCTCTAAAAATTATCACATACCAAAAGATACAGTTCAAGAGAGATATTCAAATTAATTCAAGGCTGCAAGCAAGAATATTTCGATAGATCAATGAATAATTCTGTAATAATCCTCAAATAAAGAAGGTGATCTCAAAATTCTCTATAAATTAATTCTCAAGTAAATCGAGTTTAATCACATAAAAAATCGAGAATTAAATTCAATTATTCTCAAATTAATACCCTATAAGTCACAAATAGTGATCAATAAATCTAGTCAATCTCCTCGATTTAGCCCCTGTAAAAATAAAGGCCCTAAATATTAATTCAAAACCATCACATACTCAGTTAAATCCCTAGAAAATAAATCATTAATTTTTCAATGAAATACGACACAATGTGTCAATATTCAACTTGCATATGTCAACAGAGATCATCAAGTAATAATTATTAATAGATAACCTCATATTTATCCACAAAAATGTATAATATGAAAGAGCATGAAACTAGCTCCAAAATGACATATTATGCGCAAGAAAGAAGATCGTATGAGAAAGATATGCTCAAATGAAGTAATAAGAGCTAAAATGCAATAAAAATGAGTATTTTCTTCTTAGATTAGCCTCGGGAGGACTTATCTATAAATAACAAAACCTGGAGGAGTCTCCCTACCATTTTCCCACGACACCACATGCGGGACATGTGACATGGAGTGGTGGGGTCCTTTCTATAAATTCTGGAGCTTACGGGGCGTATGTGCAATTTACCCTCATACACGTGCTAAACACGTGCGTACAAGGATCGAGAGGAGGACGACAGGCTCGGGCGCAGGTTCTAGGGGTCGAGGTGGAGGTACAGATCGAGGCTGAGGCTCGTATGTTCGAGCCTATACGTGGAGGCGAGTCGAGGTCTGGGAGGCTCGAGCCTCGAGGCTGGGGCCAAGGCTCAGGGGAGAATGCATGGCGCAACACGAATAGTTGGATCTCCCGATCCAATGGTTACTACTCCAATGGTGAAGAGTGGCGGTTGGCGGAGCTTCTAGTGGTGGGAGACTGAGGGGTGGGCAGCCAATGGCAATGGAACAAAACGGAACCGCTGCATACAGTAGTGATAGCCGAGGCGCTGTGGAGAACCGATGAGGGTGGAGCAGAGCGGCTCTCCACGGTAGCACAAACGTGAAGCTCTAATGGCAAAGAAGGTCCGCTAGAGTAGTATCGAGCCCTCGGCTAGGCACGCAAGCAACTGGAGGTTGTTCGCCGTGGGGGATCCAAGGAGCTCGAGGGTGTGCAGGCGATGCAAAGGGGTGGTGGCGTTGCGGAGGAGCAAGAGCTACGTCGGTAGGTGCGGGAAGGCGAAGGCGGAGTAGGGCCTCTACGTGTGCGTACAAAGAACTGGGAGGTATACTTTCACCTAGATTCAAAGTGCTGGAGGCAACTCCAGTTCTTGCCTCAGTGGAAGGCGATGGGACCACGAAGCTCGACTGCTCGCAAGGGGGCAGTGGCACAACAATGGAACGTCGTGGATCACGCATAGAGGAGGTTATGCCTGAGAATAGGGTTCCTGTCACAAACCCATTTCTTGTTTACTCAGGATGATGGCGGATAGGGTGGTAGGCTGACGAGGGAGGGGCTTTATAGGAGATGAGATGGGTAACGATGAGGGTGATCTGGTGTAGTGGCGGTTAAGGAGGGGGGAGAGTAACGATGAGGAAAGGGGAGGGGGTTACATGCGGTGGTGGAGAAACGACTGTGGAGTGGTAGCGTGAGAACGATTGGAGGAAGAGGGAAGAAGGTCACGTGCTTGTCACGTGACCAGGGTGGTAGAAGAGAGAATAAGGGGTGACATGTGGTACGTTCAGGGGATGCCACGTGTCACCCAAAAAATTCAAAAAATGAAGAAAAGGAAAGATAAAAAATAAATAGAAGAAGACCTCGGATCGAAAAATTTCCTTTACAAAAGTTGTTCATATCGACAAGATCTACAACTTTCATGAAGGATTGGAGAGCAAAAGAGGTCATCTGTGTGAGGTGGTATTTTTGGTGGTCTCCAAGTATATAGAAAGTCGATTTTTTTGGAGTTTTATAATTTCTTGGTGGTTTTTAAAGAGGATAAAAAATTATAGAAAAATACGATAAAATACAAGAAAAATAATTACATACTAATCAATTTTTTAATAAATAAAAGAATAGGGATATAAAATAGAAGTACGAAATACGAGAATTTTGTACAGACTCGCAACGGACACTCGGACACAATCAGTTTCTTTGATTTCAGTCTTGATATAGATTTGAATTTTTATACTGCTTAATAAAACTTTTACCAAAGAACACAAATGAATAAGAAATAAAATTAAAATGGTTAATTATGTACATAAAACTCAGGTCAAAATAGCAAAAAGATAAAATGCGCAAAAGAGGCCCAAAACCCAACTTTCACGTATGAGCTCCGAATTTTACGAAATTGGTCTTGTTTTGAAGGTATTTGAAAATGGAGTACTTAAAAAGTGATTAGACCAAAATCAGGAACTGTGAGGAAGATATGCATGTTTTAGTCTGTCTGATGTGAAATTTGGTTTTGGGATTATTTGACACTTATTTGAGTTAGCACTTTTTTGTATTTTTTATTTTTTCTTGATAGTATTATCTACATAGTGGTTTTGGGTCAATCATAGTTTTGATTAATTAATTAAAAATAAAGGAATTTAGCATCTTTTTATGCTAATTTACACATTATGCAATTATGCATGATGAAATGCAAATACTATTTACACATGTATCAATGCTAATAATGCTTTATTAATTATTAAATGCATATGGATTTTGGGGAACGGAGCCTAATAGACCATTTTTAGCATGATGAATACGAGATTCATCATACCCCTATACTTAAACCATGCTCGTCCCCGAGCATCAATGAATGAATGACTTAGTTGGATGCATCCCTGATTCTGCATGTGAATTTTCAAGGCTCAATTCATCGAAAACCCTTAATTTGAGTGATCTTAAAATTCTGGGCTCAACCATGCTTTAATCAAAAGGAATCAAACTTCTCTATTTATCAAACTCTCTATTTGTACATATAATATAAGGATATGACTTTTAGTGTACTGCATTCATGAGAGTCGAGTCGAGACATCATCCAAAGATCCAATCCAAGAGACTCTCCTCTAGACCTAATCCTCAACACTAGGTAATAAGTCTATTCTTTCTTCAGTCAATCGTCTCATTAGTTTGTCAGACTTGAAATGTATATGGACGACCAGATAATGGAGGGCATATGATTATGTATATTTTTCTCTCCCTCACATTGGAACATTGAGCCTCTCAAGTGCCTTATTACTCAACATATGCACATTTTTAGCTTGTTGATCAATGTGTCCATGAAGAGGATTCGGAGTCGTCTGCACTTGTTTTTCTGGGAGTACACCAGGGTGTGTCTCTTTTGAGTATCTAAGATACCTTTGACACCCAGACTTGTATCACTATACGATGTAGAGCCTTTTATGGTGCTAGCCTAACTCCTTGGTCCTAATAGCATTTGGTCCAAGTGGACACTTTGAAAATGATTGGGAGCGCTCATCATTGGTGGAAGCTCTTTGCAATTTTACTTTGAAGGATAGAGCTTTTCTTTGAATTTATTTCTTTTCTTTTTGTCTAGCTCCACTGCTTTTACCGAGAGTTGGCGCACACGGGGTCAACAATTAAAGTAGTTTCATCACACCCTGGTACATAGGTAAATATGAAGAGATAGTATATGAATTTGTTCACATACTGGCTAGGGTTTTATTGACACTCAAGTTTCTTGAAGCCTTCATTAACTTTATCCCATCCTCGAGCATCATTAGATTGGATCTAGACTCAAAGCTCTAGTCCTAGTTCCTCAAGTGATAACTCATCCCATCAATCATGCAGTTGTGAATGTGTTGTGCTGATCATATTCTTTAGAAGGAAGAGATGAAGAGTACAATATAATGCTCAAATCTATCAAACTAGGGAAGTGTAGATTATTAAGTTTAAAAACCCTAATGATTAAGGCTGATTAACTCAAACTCGCAAGATCTCAGAGATCCAGTGTCTTCAAATCCTCAAGCCTTGAGTAATAGTGAATGTATCAGGAATATACCAATCAAGGAATGCATGAATATATGAGATGCTTAGTGAAATGCAAGACCATGATTTTTTTTAATTTATGCAAAAGAGTTTTTTTTGTTTTTTTTGAAAACTAGGTATTATTTTCAGAAAGAATTTAGTATAATATACATAATATACATTACTGGTACCCATCCTCGATGTTAGAAATAAAGTATGAGCTATGGATAAAGTATGTAGAATATATACAAACACCCCCTATACTTAGCGTGTGATATGTCCTCATGGCATAAAGTGAAATGTAGGCATAGCTCATACTAAGTATAAATGAGTGAAAATGAATAGAAGTCAACATGCCCCCATATACTTAGATTTTTGAGGGACTAAGCATAGCAGAAAAGTTTAAAATGAGGCAGTCAAGGGTGAGGGAAAAGAGAAGAAGTGATGTACACACAATGGTACCGGTCCCCGTATACTTAGGCTCAGGTTAGCCTAAGTATGATTGGATAACTACAAGTTGGGAACCGGGTAGATTACGAATTTACAAGGTCGATTAGGTTTTCAACGGACCTTCTTGCGAGACTGTGGCGGGAGATAGTATGGAGATGTGGAGGGCGGTGAAGAGGGGCGTATGAAGAAGATCAACCATCATCAGAGTCATCCTTAGGAGAATGGTAGTCGTACGTAGAGGATCTCCAACTATTATCAATCTAAGGTAAGTTCCCTTGGATCAGAGTTGTACTT
Organism: Ottelia alismoides; assembly: GCA_037367405.1. Taxonomy (NCBI): domain Eukaryota; kingdom Viridiplantae; phylum Streptophyta; class Magnoliopsida; order Alismatales; family Hydrocharitaceae; genus Ottelia; species Ottelia alismoides. The sequence continues at coordinate 368,310 of JAZKJV010007844.1, read as the reverse complement.
ATTGCACTTACCTGATGAACCACTTCATGATCGGACGAGGACTCTTCAGAAAGCACCTGGTGTCTAAGGTCAAAGATGAATTTCTTGGTCGGTTTATTTCCATGAGAAATATTGGGAGAAATATGGACAGTCTTCATCTCCGTATCTTGAGTAACCGATGTGGAAATTATGAGTTCCTCGTCGGATGAATCCGCATAAAAGTCGACCAATTCTTGTAGGGTCATACGCTGCTTCATGCGAGGGAGCATGTTTCTGGCATCTTTGTTAATGTTGGATGGGGATGTTGATGTCACCTCCTTGTAATTGTAATTTTTGGTGACATCGGAGGTTTCCTGAGTCGGTTCCTTATATGGTTCAAGTATCTCGTGAATTACTGTTGATTCAAAGATTGGACCACTTAAATAATCATGACGATCCTCAGAAATATGGTCCAATTCTTCAGAAGCTTCTATATAATGCTTTCTCTTAAGAGCGGTTTCAGGGTGGGAGGTGTGGTGAGAATCAGAGGTCTGTCCAATAGTCAGTCTCATGGTTGTCTCTCCTAGGGCATGTGTCGGTGTTTCATGAGGAGATGTTTGATCGTGTGAAGTGTTTGTCTCCCAATCACGATTGTTGGTTTCAAGTCGGGTTTCCATAGAACATGTCATGTTAATGACGATTTGTTCATAGTGGTCTGAGTTCGAGAAAATGATAACCTAAGTCTCACAATCCACAATCGCCTTAGCAGAGGCTAAGAATGGCTTTCCTAAAATGATAGGGGACTCGGACAATGTTTCGGGGTGCTCAATGTCAAGGATAATAAAGTCCACTTTATGTCTGTCACCCCGAAAGTTTACGACGAGCAAAACAATCCCCCGTGGCCTTTTGTGGATCGATCAGGCAATTGAATGATCACCCTGGTCTTTTTTAGTTGTCCAAATTTGAGTTTGTCAAAGACGAACTTGGGGAGGATGTTTAATATGGAGTCGTCGTCTAACCGAACATGAATGAATGTAGAATCCTCAATTTCACACATAATCCGAGCCAATTGCTTGACTTTACTGCTTTTGTTTTTATAATTCATCACCAAAGAGCTGGTCATAGATATGACATGAGATTTAATCCTTGATCTTTTCTTGACCGTCTTTTAGGGTTCAGTCGACTCTTCACAAATCGCTTAAGATTGGGCACATATTCTATGGCCTTGATCAACGGAAGCTCTAAGACCATACTCTTGTAAAATGCTTCCATTTCAGAATTGTCTAGTTTTTTTTATTTTCTATTTTTTTTCAAATTTTTTGATATTTTCCGTGATAGGATCAGTAGGGGGTCAGAGGTCAATGGTGGTGGTGACTCCAGCTGTACAGAAGATGTTGGTGCCTTAGTATCATTATTGTCCTCGAGAGCATCTCCACTTGAATAAACCTCGATACCAAGTCTAACACATTCTATTTTTTCTACTTCTGATGCTTTTATGAATTCATTAATTTGCGAGTATTTACCCTTCATTGATTGCTTGGGAAGATTAATGGACTAGTTGGAATGATTTTTCTAAGAGATAGAGGTTCCATACTTAGCATGCCTAGACATAGGAACGTAATTCTAAGTTGAGTATGTGTTTCTTGCTACGATAGCCTGAGCCTCAAAACCGGGTATCCACCGATAGTGGGAAAGGTGGAGTTGGATCTTGAATCTCATTCGTTGTGTATGAGAGCTTATTGAGTGTAAAACAAGAAGGCCTATGAGATTCGATCCAGTTAGGGTGAATGTAATGTGCAGGCCTCTCTGTTTGGCTGTCAGCAATAAGTCTTCGAGTCAAAGTTGTATAGGTGTAATCTTGACCCATGCATGTCGAGTGATCAATATTCTCACTAGTAGTTTGCTTAAGGTATATGTCATATTGGCTAGCAAACTTTTGGGTGGAGTGTATGCTAGACTGGTATGGGAGGGTATTGGGTGGGTAAGAACATGTAGGAGGTGAGAAGTATGGAGAATTGGCAAAGTCGGGCTAGATCATGAAGTTGGTCAAAGTTTCAACTTCAGGATCCGTATACGAGGTGGATCAGGAGTACATGGTGGAATGGAAGAAGAAGAAGAAAATGATCCAAACAGGGAGCGAAATAGACAAGAGACAAAGCAACAAATCAAACCAGTTGATTCACCCACTCGACACTTGTGAAGGCACCTCAGGGTTCGACAACTTATCTTTTCAAATTTAATTTTAGTGATAAAGCAATCTTGAAAATTAAGCGGAGTTATTAGGTACCGAAATATTTCACAAAGACTATCTCGAGTTCATACAACTAATTGCACCTACTTTCATCCAGTATGGGTGTAAGTACGGACCGTGAGACAACTACCCATGTTACTTGAGGATGGAGTCTTTCACGGTCCTCTAAACCTCCCACTCTGCTAAGGGAAGTCGAATCGCAAAACGATTTCCCGAAACCCTCACTAAGAAGTAGCTAAGTGTTTTTAAAAACAATAGTCTTAATGAAAATTTTCGATTTTTGGCTCTATCTTAAGTGTGTGATCTGATCCTTACAAATAATGAGTGGGTTTCTCTCCACCAGACACAAGGGTTAATTTTATGTCGATTTTATTTACAGTCACCGTGATTAGCAGTCCCGATTTTAAATTAAGATTATCATTGAAGTTTAAATGAGCACAAAAATTCACACCTAATGAGCAGTCCCGAGGTATGTTCTACTAGCGGAAAGAATTGATTTCAATTTGGCTAATGTTGAACCGTGCGTATAATTAGTTAAAAAGTGTATCCTAAAAATTACAAGCACAATCAAGGATAAACAAGCAAGCGTATATGTGCCTAATTCCTATGCCACTCAAGTTGGGTCCCAACCACACGGAAGGGGTTGAAATAGACCCGACACACCATAAAGAAGTCCAGCCCTGAATTATTACAAAGGTTCAGAGAGAGGGACCCCGTGAATGATGCAGAAAATTAAATCTAGACTAAGCTCTCTCTCACAAAAAATTTAAATTCAATCTTTTTTGTATATTCTTGATTTATATCCCAAATATTCGCTCCAAGCAGTCTGCGAAGAGAGAGATTACAGTTAGTATCAGAAGTGAGAGAGAAATGCATAATGAAATGTAGAAAATAAAATGAAAAATAAAAAATGACACAAAAATTGATTTCACAGAAATTAATTACAAAAATTAATTTAAAACCCTAAAAGTTTTTCATTCCCCAGCAATGGCACCATTTGATAAGCGTCAAAATTATCTCTTAAATAGTAATGAATTGTAGTATAGGAGACGGTCTTTGGTTAATCAAAAACCACAATCTTTGAATGTTGTGGAACAATTGTACTTGGCAAGTGTACCAAGGTCAAACACAAAGAATTGTGATTTTTAGTTGCCTTGTTTTAAATTAGTTAATTAATTGTTCGATTAATTTCTATGTTAGAAAATAAAAAGGAAATATGATGATGTAGATGCAATGCGAAAAAAATAAATGGAAGTGAATCTTAGGATATGCGATTTACACGATTTAAACCCTCAAATAATATGATAAATAAATCCTCAAAAATTGTCATAGACCGAAAGATACGGTTCAGGAGAGATATTCAAATTAATCCAAGATTGCAGGCAAGAAGATTTCATAGAACATTGAATAATTCTGCAATAATCCTCAAACTAAAAAGGTGATATCAAAATTCTCTCTAAATGAATCCTCAAGTAAATCGAGTTTAATCTCATAAAATATCAAGAATTAAACTCAATTCTTCTAAAATCAATCCCCTGCAAGTCACAAATAGTGATCAATAAATCTAATCAATCTCCTCGATTTAGCCCCTGTAAAAATTTAAGTCCTCAAATATTAATTCAAAACCATCATATCCTCAGTTGAATCCCTACAAAATAATTCATTAATTTTTCAATGACATATGACACAATGTGTTCATATTCAGCCTGCATATGTCAATAGAGATCATCAAGTAATAATTATTAATAGATAACCTCATATTTGTCCACAAATATGTATAATATGAAAGTGCATGAAACTAGCTTCAAAATGACATATTATGCGCCATAAAGGAGTTCGTATGAGAAAGATATGCTCGATTGAAGTTATAGGGGTTAAAATGCAATAAAAGTAAGTATTTTCTTCTCAAATTAGCCCATGGAGGACTTATCTATAAATAATGAAACCTGGAGGGGTCTCCCTAAAATTTTCCCACAGCACCACGTACGGGGTAGGGCAACGTGGTCCTTTCTATAAATTCTGGAACTTTTGGGGCTTCTGTGTAATTTACCCTCACGCACGTGCTAAACACGTGCGCGCGAGGGTCGAGAGGCGGACAACAAGCTTGGGCGCATGTTTAAGGGGACGAGGCGGAGGTGCGGACTAAGGCTGAGGCTCGTATGTCGGAGCCTATACGTGGTGGCAAGTGGAGGTTCGGGAGGCTCGAGCCTCGAGGCTTTGACCGAGACTCGGGGGGAACGTGTGGCGCAACACGAACTGTTGAATCCAATGATTCAACAGTTACTACTCCAATGGTGAAGAGCGGCGATTGGCGGATCCACTGGTGGTGGGCGGTCGATGGTGGTAGGACTAGTGGTGGCACAAAGCAGAGTCACCGCGCATGGCAGCGATAGCCGAGGTGTGGTGGAGGATCGACGAGGGTGGAGAGGAGTGGTTCTCCTCAGGGGTGCAGGCGTGAAGCTCTGATGGCGAAGAAGGTTTGTTGGAGTTGGATCGAGCCCTCGGTTGGGCGTGCGAGTAACTAGAGGTTGTTCGCCATGGGGGAGCCAAGGAGCTCGAGGGTGCGCGGGCAGCGCAAAGGGTGGTGGCGGTGCGGAGGAGCAGGAGCTTTGTTAGTAGGCACACAGAGGAGAAGATGGAGCAGGGCCTCTGCATACATGTACAAAGAACTGGGAGGGATGGTTTCACCGGAATTCGGAGTGCCGAACGCAACTCCAGTTCTTGCCTCAGTGTTCGGTGATGGGACCATGAAGCTCGGCTGCTTGCAAAGGGGGAGCGGCACATCAATGGAACGTCGTGGATCACGCATAGAGGAGGTTACGCCTGAGAATGGGGTTCCTGTTACAAAGCCACTTCTCAGCTACTTAGGATGATGGCGGATAGGGTGGAAGGCCGACGAGTGAGGGGCTTTATAAAAGGCGAGATGTGAAACGGTGAGGGCGGTCTGGCGCGACGGCGGTTATGGAGGGGGGAGAGTAACAACGATGAAGGGGAGGGGGTTACATGCGATGGTGGAAAAACGGTTGGGAAGGGGTGGCATGAGAACGATTGGAGGAAGAGGGAAGAAGATCACATACTTTGCACATGACCAAGGGCAGTAGGAGAGAGAATGAGGGGTGACATGTGGCACGTTTAGGAGCTGCCATGTGGCACCCGAAAAATTCTAAAAATAAAGAAGAATAAAAATATAAAAGAAATAGAAAGAGATCTCAGATCAAAAAAATTCCTTTATAAAAAGTTATTCGTGTCGATAAGATCTACAACTTTTTAGAAGGATACGTGAGCAAAAAGGTTATCTGTGCGAAATGATATTTTTTGTGGTCTCCAAGAGTATAGAAAATCGATTTTTTGGAGTTTTGTATTTTTTGGTGGTTTTTAAAGAGGAAGGAAATTATAGAAAAATATTATAAAATACAAGAAAATTAATTACACACTAATCTATTTTTTATAGGGAAATAAAATAGAAGTATGAAATACGAGAATTTTGTACAGACTCACAACGAACACTCGGACACTGTCAGTTTCTTTGATTTCAGCCATAATTTAGATTTCGATTTTTATACAGCTTAATAAAACTTTCATCAAAGAACACAAATGAAGAAGAAATAAATTTAAAAGGGTTAATTATTTACATAAAAACTCAGAATCAAAAATTACAAAAAGATAAAATGCGCAAAAGAGGCCCAAAACCCAACTTTCACATATGAGCTATGAAATTTACGAAATTGGTTTTATTTTGAAGGTATTTGAAAATGGAGTATTATTAAAGTGAGTAGACAAAAACTGGGCACTGTATGAGGAAGATATGCACGTTTTACTCTGTCTGATGTGAAATTTGATTTTGGGATTATTTGACACTTACTTGAGTTAGCACATTTTGTTGTATTTTTTATTTATTCTTGTTAGTAATATCTACACAACGGAGGTAGTTTGGAGTCAACATAGTTATGATGAATTAATAAAAAATAAGGTAAGTTGGCAGGTTTTAGGCCAATTTACACATTATGCAATTATGCGTGATGAAATGCGATATTATTTACACATGTATGAATGATAATGATGCTCTATTAATTATTAAATGCATATGGATTTTGAGAAACATGGCCTAATAGACCAATTTTAGCATCATGAATACGAGATTCATCAATGATCCAAGAACACTTCTCGGATCATTTCATCTAAACCACAATTAGGTATTTAGGTTACCTCTTGAAGCGTGGTTGTGATCGAGACTAAATAAAGAGACCTCCTGTCTGAAGTCCGATCCGACGGAGGAGACGCTTGCGAACGTGTTGATGAGACGGGTGCTCCTCGCAGTCCATATTGGTGATCCAAGCACGAATCTCTTTATCTCGTCACACGAGATCCGATGTCTTCTTCTCGAGTGAGACGCTTCGAAGGAGATGGAGATCCATGATCAAACAATCCTGCAGCATAACAATGATGTTGCAGCGATGATGACTCTCTTAGGGCTCCATGGTGGACAACCACAATGAGAGAGAGAGAGAAACTCTTGGCATGTAGAGAATGAGAGAGAGAGATTGTTGATGATGTCCCTAGAAGGGCAAGGGTTGTCTCTTCTTATATAGGATTTTGGGATCCATGGATCTCAATTCACGGATAACACGAAATCAATGGATGAGATTGATTTATGTTTCTTTCAAAGGCCATGATGTTGCTATAGAAACACAACAACGATTAATTTTATATAATTTAATATATTGATAAATCAATATAATTAATTTCAAAATTAAATCATTTAATATTGGAGATAATGGAGGAGGAGGCCTTCAAGTCCCTTTGGGATAATGTGGTCGTCCACCCTCTTGACTAGGTATGAGTCAATATCATTCCATGTCATGAGATTACATTATATCATGTAATTTTCAAGATTATCTTACAGGGATAATTCATCATTATCTTGTGACGATTGCAATCATGCCATTATAATTATATGAATCACATTCTCAACCCAAAATAAAATGTAATTATATTTTCAACTAATCATCCAATATGAATCTAATTCGCATCAATATAAATCATAATATTTTCTCTTTAATATATTATAAATCACATTTATAATATATAAATAATTGGATAGTGTTATCCACATTATTCATATCCATGATAATCAAATCACATTTAATCATCTTGGATCTCCATTCATATGTGCTCAAATAATATGAATCGCAATCACATTATTCATATCTTTGATAATTAAATCGCATTTAATTATCTCATATAACTCTCCTTGTAATATGAATCAAATTCATATTATTCGTAATAATTAAATCGTATATAATTATCCATTTTTCTCAATGCTCGGATACATATATCAACAGTGAAATTATCCATGAACTCTTTCAAGGATAATGCACTTTCTCTGCGGATACTCGAAGATAAGGATATGGCGATTGTATTGTTCCACGTATAATGACTTGGATATTGAGATCACATCTCGAATCCAGATCTTACGGACTTCTCATATATGCTTGATTAAATCAAGACGGCAAATCTAATCTTCTCATTGCATCTGAATCACATTCTAATCAATGTCCAACATTTGCACCCCTAGGAATGGAAGTGTCATGGTTATACAATCCTTTATGATCACGTCCCCTCAAGTATTCCTAATACATGTACATCCTGCATATTGGAAGACCCAAAATAAACCTGAAGTTTTAGATCTCTTTTAGATTGTCTCCTTTAGGGATATTATCGTTAAGTTCCTCATTTGATCATTGGGATTTGGCATCGATCATATACTTTCTAAAAGCATATATCATACCTAGGTGTTGATCATATACTTTCCAAAAACATATATCAAACCTACAAATTCAGTCAAGCTTCTAAAGCGAGACGGTCGTGCATGGAATTTGATTCTTCTCAATATCTCATGAGTGAGCTCATGTCTTCCAGTTCAGTAAATGAATTTGTATAATCCCTTTGAGAGATTGTACTACTCATATGCCCTTGAATGCACACCAGTGCATCGGTGTATAGACCTTGGTTAGGTCATCAACCTATTGGTATGCCAAATGTACATACTCAGACATATAGTAATACATTTGTCTCTGATCAGAGGATGTGTGCCTATATCATGATAGCATACGACATATGTTTTTGGTTATCTCGATCTCGTTAAGTCAACTCTTTGATCTAACTAATCCAGCACCTCTGAATCTCTCTCTAAACCCATAATCATGTGACAATCATATGTTATTTAAAAAAATATTTAGGTAAGCTGATCAGTCACTTTGTTCCAAAAAAGACCATGCCAAGTCCTTACAACACTTGCATATCACCTAGTAACAGTGATCGCATCCAATGCGAATGTTGCATCTTATGCAATTACTCAATTTTGTTAGTTATAGTATCCTTGACACTATAGATCAATAATCATTATTACCAATATGTTCATAATCCTTATTAGAATACCCTTATTCCTGGAGATCTCTATCTCCTAAGGTATCTACAGTTAAGACCTTTTAGATCACTATCTATAAAGTCTTAAGTTCTTGATGATAATACTTAGAGTACTTAGAGATCACTACCTCGAAAGTCTTGTCCTCTTTGAATATTTTGTTACTACTGCAAGCACGTGTTTTATTTCTATAGTAGGATTAGTAACAGTTTACTATTCCCACCGCATGGTAGACATCTAACTTTTGTACACATCTTGCAAACACCCAGCTTCTCATAATTGATGCACAAGGGCAAGCAGTTTTAGCATTCACTTCCTCAACTCTTTGAGTTGCTATCCCTTCAGATAGGCCAGTACTATATCTTAAGGGACTGAAGTCTTTCTTGGAATTTTCTAGAAAATGGAACATGTCAAAGGTGTACTACAATTGTGAAGGCCCCAATACCCTCTTCTCTTTACTTATGAACACCTACAGAACTAAGCTACAAGAGGTATCCATGAGATCATATCTCAAGGTATGAAATAACCATACTATAAAACACTTATTATTATATTCACATCATTCCAAATGATTAGGATATCATCTACATTTAACTCAAGGAACACAATGGCACTCCCACTGAGCTTCGTACGGTTCATCAAAATTCTATCGGAAATCATAACATTTATAATTTCATCAATCTGATGTTCCAACTATAAAAAGCTCATTGGAGTCCATAGATGGAGTTTCTTAATCTTACACATCATGATTTCCTTAACCATGAAGCCCTGGGTCTACTTAATGTGAATATCCTTAAAGAGGTACTCATAGAGTAATGCAATATTGACTTCCATATTGAAGATGTCAAAGTCAAGTTGTGTAGCTATAGTTAGCAATATTCTGATGGGTTTAAGCAAGGTCACTGAAGAGTAAGTATCACCACAAATGATGTCTTCTCTTCGTGTGTATCTTGTGGATACGAGTTGTGCTTTGAAGGTCTCTACATTCTCATCAAGTTCCCTCTTTCTCTTGAATCCATTTACACCTTAACATGTCTTACCCATTGATGAATCTCCATTTCATCACCTTTATTCTATCATTTTGGCCTTAAAAACCCCAGCAAATGCATGTAAATAGCCTCAATTTGTACATAATAGCATTCATTATTTATTGTATTAAGTGTACATAAAATAAGGTTTTTAATGCCAAAATTATAGAATAAAGAGAAGAAAAGAAAAAGGAATAAAATATTGCAAATATTTTATGACCCGAACCCCGAGACCAAGGCCAGCATGGAATTGGTCGACAAGGAATAAAGTAGGGGGAGATAAGGGCCAATTATACAATAAATACCTTATTTATTTATTCATTTATTTATGCAATTTTGACACCTATTTTGTATATAATTATTTATTCATCAAATAGAGAAACTTTGTACATAAAAGTTGTAGATAATAATGTAAATAAAAATACAAAATTGAGTTTGTATAAAAATAATACACAGTGTACATGTTATACACAAAATAAAAAGCCAAAATCTCAACTTCACAGACCCATATCTTGAAAATAAAAACTCCAAATCATCCAAACTCACCTTTAATTGTATATAGCTTTCCAAGGACTATTTAATAAAATTGGTTTCATAATTTTTGGAGTTCATCTGTAGAAATTAGGTTTTTGGCCCTCCTTGTACATAGTACTGATTGAATATTCATTTTATTCAATATTTATTATTCCTAAAAATTTTATTTTTAGAATCTTGTAAATAATGTATATAATACATGTACATATGGAAATTAAAAGAAAACCAAAAAGAATTTGTAAAATAAAATAAGTCTATAAGCTACATAGACAAAATACCTATGCTACCTATATGTATATAAATAGAAAGGGATTTTATTCTTTTATTCTTTATTCATCTATATATTTATAATAATGTATATATTATATATAACTTATTAAAAATACAAATCCAAAATAAAAACAAATAAAATTCATTAAATAAATAAAATGAATATAATATATAGGTAAAATACCTATAAGTATACCTACATATACATATACACATTTATTTAAAAATGTAAATAAATTCATAAAAATTAAATAAAAATATATTTAAACTCACAAAAATAAGTTCTAAATGTATAAAATAAGAAAATAAAATAAATAAACAAAATAAACAAAATAAAAATAAAAATATATAAATATACTTATAAATACATTATTTTAATAAAATTGTAATAAAATATATCAAAAAAATAAATAAAAATCAGAAATAAATACTACATTAATTTATAAACATTTTTTATTTTATAAGCAAAACCTAATTCATTCATTTATGATGTGTAATAAACAGGTCAAGACTAGGCTGATGTGGACCAATCAGGGGCCAGGGAGTGTTGACCTCCGGTCAACTCCCCCCTGCGCCTCTGACTCCCGTCAGGCACGTCTTGTCCCCCGTTTTCCTCCCTTTTTCATGGGCATCCCTTTCATCCATAGCCCTCGAATCCTTAATGAAAAATATTCTCTGATCATCCAAGATTCTCGCCGTGATCCTGGATCCCTTGTACATACCGCCGATTCTCTAATTGGGCCCGGTCAAATAAGGGTGCTACTTTGGTTATAAATAAGGAACCACCGCCATATCTCCAAGTTTGGTCAGCCTCAACCCATTTTCTTCCTTGCATTCAGTCCCAGGTGTGCTCCTCGTGACAGGAGGATGCCGCCGGCACCTTGAATCGGCTGGAGATGGTGGTGGTTGCACCCATGGCGGCGCTCCGGCAGCCGTCCTGCTCCCTGGAGTTTCTTCAGGTATAAGAGCTGCCCTTTACATTCCTTATTTAGATTTCATTCTTGCATTTCATTTCTGTATTTTAATTAGCGTTTAGTTGTTAGAATTAGCGTAGGTTTAGTTACCCGTAGTTCGCCGGAGGTACGCTCCGGCGAACTCATTCACAGTACCCACGCCGTGTTCCGACCACCCTCTCACCTCCATCTCCTTACCCTTCCATTTCCCTACACCCCAGGCATTTTCATTCACCCAGATCTTCTTCAGAGCTGGAGATCCGATCTCCTCCTCCGCCCCTCGCCGGAGATCACCGCCCCGCACCCCCGTTCGCTCATTTTGACCCAAATAAGACCCCCATCCCCTTGTCTTTGTGCGCTGAGCTTTCTTGCAGGTGCTGTGACGCCAAAGGACCCCCGTTGGGGTCGATTTGATTCTTCTGCAGGTACCTGGGGGCTTCATCCTTCATCGACCTCGTTGGACCATTCCGGTGAGTCTCGGGCTCCCCGGAGTGCTCTAGTCGACAGAGCATGGCCCCAGGAAGCTTCTTGGAACGTCAAATGCACGAGGGAGCGCCGGATGAGAGAGCAGCACCTGATCGAAGGTCGGGGAAGGGGGAGTTCTTCCCTGTTCTTCGTGCCTTCGTCTTCACCGTCCGATCGTGGTCCCAGCACAGATCAGAAGCGAGCCGACCGATGAAGCGAAGTTTCGACCGTCCGATCAGCCCAGCTGATCTAATCTCAGCCCTTCATTGGCGAAGCGTCATCGGGCGAGGAGAAGGTGACGTGTGGCAAGTGAAGAAAGCACACCCGTTGGATCGCGCACCTTTGGGGGTAAATTTCACATATACCCCCGCCTTTTGTTTTATTTAATTTTTAATATTGTAAATTATATAGCACGTTGTAAATAAAATGTAATTTTGCTAAAGGGCCACAGCATTTTTGAGAATTACCAATAGGTACTTCCGCGCCTCACGTGCAGTCCCACGTGAGGCGCGTGAAATTTGCACTTTAACCCTAGCGGGTTTTGGAAATTGTAAAATAGTCCCAAAAGTTTAAATAAATGTTTATTTTTGTGGTAATTTTTGTACTGAGACCCCTAAGAAATATTTTATTTGCAAAAATGCCCCTGTCAGGCTGTATTGTTTTTGTGTCTTTTATCTATTTATTAAAAATACCTCTGATGCTTCTAAAAATCTCGAAAAATTAGGAAATATGTTTTATGTGATGTCCTTGCACGCCCATATTTTATTTCACATTTTTGCATTTTTTCCTAATTATTAAAAATGAAAAGAAGCCATTTTTGTACTGTTTAAATTAGAAAATACAAAAAAATATAAAATGTTTTTGAAAAATTACAAAAAAATTATATATGGTATATTCATATCTATATTGAGTCCAGATATTGAAAAACCCTAAAAATAGGAAAAAGAAAAACAAAAAAAATCAGAAAGCTCCAAAATCCAACAAAAAAAGAAAAATCCCTAAAAACACCAAAAATACATTTTTTTTCTTTTATAATTATCTATATATTATTGTTAATGTATTTAAATTAATTTGGGTTATTTTGGAGTTTATTTTACATTTTCAAAACCCAAATTATTTCCGGCCTACTTTATTAGTCCCATATTAGGGACACATTTTTTTGAAAATTAAAAATACATAAAAATTAGAAAAATTCCAGAAAAATAACAAAAAATGAGAAAAATATAAAATGCCTAAAAATATGATATTTAATATATTTTGAATATATCTATGTATATCCTTATATTACCTCTCTCTCTCTCTTCTCTTATATATATCTCCTTATATATATCTATATTGTATAATAAAAAGAATATATATAAAAACAAAAAAATATAAAATATAAAAACAAAACAAAAATTATAAAAACAAAAATAAAATAAAAAAACAGAAAATTAAAAACCCACAAAAACAATAAGAATTGGACATGATCATTGAATTGAATAATTGCATAATCATTTTTACCATATAACCTTTCGCCTTCCAGTGTTCGACCTCTACTTGTGCTTACACCTATACACATTTACATGTAGAGTTATAATAAATTTTAACTCCACATTTTTGGATATTCATTGCATATATTTATTGTGGGTTAATTGTTGATCGATTTGGGATTCTGTCTGAGGCCAACTCAGCGACTGTCGATCCGCCTTGTGGAAAGACACGACCTCGGCGAAATCCCAGTCATCACCCATATAGGTGGGTCTTGGAGGATCCATATTCAAACTTGTACGTGAAATCTACTTTAAACTTTATTGCTAACATCCATCTTTCCATGTCATGATCCTCATATGCTTTATCACGTGAAGTCATATCATTATCAAACTTAAGTGACACATGGAATACAACCTCAAACTCATTTGAAGAGATATTAGTGCTTCATCTTCAATTGTCCTTTTAGTTTTTGATTTCAAGAGCCTCATTACGTTCTCAAGATTAAATGAGTTACTTCACTTCATTTTCATCTTGATTCTCAAGAGTCATCCTCTAAGAATCATATCCTTAGAGATAAAATCTTTTAAGAATCTCAAGGTCATAAAGTAGATATCGAATACCGTCCTTTGTTTTCCTAATGAAGTAACACTCTCTGGTGCTAGATTCCATCTTACTTGCATGGGACCTTATTAAGGATATATATTGTAGTCTTTACCACATATATACTTGGAAACTAAGGATAATTATGCAAAAATTTGTCATTGATCAAATCATGTCACACATGATCCAATTGTATCTCCCTACAACTCCATTGAGTTTAGGTGTATTAGGAGGGTTGAGATAGAAATGATATTCCTTTCTCCATAAGGTATTCCTTGAATCCATCTAATAGGTACATGTTACATAGGTTAGATCAAATTCATTTTATCTTCCTTCAAAATTTTGATTCCAACTCAAAATTGCGAAATCTTTGAACATTTCAAAGGTTCCAAGGTGAAGGGAAGAAATCTCATATCACAAATAATCATCGAATGATATCACATATCATCGATGTTTATCATGATATAAGTGATCCACATACATAAATATGTATGAGATATTGAATACCTTGACATCTCACACCATTCTCAAAGAATGGTGTATTGGCCATTTTACTTTGAATACAATATTCACAAGTATGTAAGATTTGAAATTTCAGACAATCTAAACTTTCCTCTCTTACTAGTTTATTCATCAATAGACAAATGTCTAAGGCTTGATGCCAGATCATTGTCAAATGATCTTCATCCTCCAATTTCTCTTTAAAGGTTTAATTTTCAGCATTAGAAATGTTAATGAGCAGATTCCTCCAGATGTCAGCTTACTTTCTGAAATATATACGTCATAACTCTTTATGATAGGTTTATTCCAGAATTCATTTGTATTCCCAACATTTAGAAATAAATAACGAGTGTATTTTAATATCTAGGTCATAGAGACATTCTTCAAGACTAAGGGTTCTCCCATTGAAAATATGAAGTCTATTTATCCAATAGAGATTGTTGCAACAATTGCATCAATATCCATGTAGATGACTATTAAACCTTAAGATCAAATTTCTAGTCTTATAATACATATGCAACCAATTACAAGTGTTATTAAAAGAATGAGATACAATTATTAAA
The DNA here is from genome assembly GCA_037367405.1 of Ottelia alismoides. Classification (NCBI taxonomy): domain Eukaryota; kingdom Viridiplantae; phylum Streptophyta; class Magnoliopsida; order Alismatales; family Hydrocharitaceae; genus Ottelia; species Ottelia alismoides. The sequence continues at coordinate 353,290 of JAZKJV010007844.1, read as the reverse complement.
CTTTTAATCTTATCCAGTAAGTAAGTCAATTTCAATGATGACATGTAGATATAGATTACTCTGATGCACTATCTGGGTCCTTCTCTATGGATCTTGGATAGACTTGATAGTCATACTATTAACACATCAAATTGTTGCAGTATTGGCATTCATCCAACTCTTTGGATGTCACATGGAAATTACAGAAGTACACTTAACTCTTTGACTTTCCTTCTTACTTGGGTCCAACCCATGTTTCCAATGCACTCCCTTCATCTATAAACAACCATTGCTTAGGACAAAGCATCCCTTACGTTGAATTCAAAAGATTTTAATATAAAAGTATTTCAACATCATTCAATTCATACACTATGAATATTATGAAGCTTCATGAATGATGAGTATATATAGTAGAATGATGACCCTCATCATATTTACATACATCTTTACTCTTTAAAGACTTTGGTTCATGTAGGTACTCAAACATTTTCAATACATCATCTCTTATAGAGCTGCCATTCTGCACGATGCAGTGAACCATGTCATTCATGATTAAATGTCGAGAGCACATATATATGCCAGAACATCTTCTTAGATTTTATAAGGATTATTTGGCAACTACGATCATCATCGACATGTCACTTCCAAAGTAAATTCGATGAGAGATCAAGACTATAGAGACATACACAACCTAGGATTGTATTCCTATTGTCTATTTAATTGTCATTCCTCGTTTATGAGGAAACTTGCATATTACAATCACATACACTATGTGTCCAACTGCAAGTACGGTATTTTGATCATGGATCAAATTCATGATATTTTATTTGTTGTTATTGAGTATAGTATTGAGTGGGTTTAATGAATGATTATCTGAAATAATAAATTTTCATAAATTTATATAAATATATATTTTACTTTTACTTAGGAATTTTTATATCAAAGTTGGCTTGTCTTGTCAACACTGAATGTTCATTCCCTTGATCACTTTCAACGTAAGAGATCTACTTACCATTATATCTCAAGCAAGATCTGGGATCTTCTTCCTTATCTTTTTCACATCTCAATAATATGAGAACTTACCACTCATATAAAAAGAAGCGGGAACTCATTCTTCCTTGCAAGTTTAACTTGCATTCCCAATTCAGTCTTTAACATCCAGGCCCATCACCTAAGGTGATGTTGACCTGTCTTTAATTGAACTAACTGTCAACAGGATTACAACTTGCTATGTGCAATACAATATGGCCCCAATAATATGAGGACTCCATATTGGGGTTACTATGCATACCCCTTACTATTTCGAGAAGCAAAGAGCCCAATCTAGATGCGCTTGTATGCAGGAGCTGTCACTTCAGACATGCATCTCCTACATACAATCCCTGGTGACGGAACCCTTTGCCTTGACGGGATACCATGGATGCCACTTATATTACCCTTCATATCATGTTCACATTTTAAATAATCATTATGAATCATATTCATTACGATCAATTCTTTCAAGGGAAATACAACTATATTCATAATAGAGAGTTTTATTTTTAATTGGATTCCAATTAACCTAATCACATCAATGATCCAATTAATATCCAACAAACATGCTTTATTGTTAATAGAAATATGGCATTATCTCAAATATGTATTACTCGAATTTTTATAATTAGAAAAATACATCATGATCTCTCAAGCATCATCCCTTCCTTGCCCATTTTCATGGCCATTAACAAGGAGAGTGGGACAGGCCACTCACAGAGCAACCTGCTACCCCCAACGCTTCGACTAGACACCTATATACACCTCGGGCAAGGATAATGACAAATTGATCACTTTGTACTTGAGATGATAATTGATTTTGCAACCGAAGTTCTACCATATAGTAATAATAAAAATCATTTTGAATATAAGGAAATTTGTCAAACAAATTCCCAATCCTATTCAAGCAACTCTGTTTGTTAGAAAGTAGATTGAGTAACCAATTTGTGATCTAGATCATATCTAATCAATTATTGGTTAAAACCAATGCCATTTAATGAAACAATTATCATCAAATATTTTCCCAATATTTATCCATAATTATTCCAATAAATTAAACCATTTAATTTCACTGATTCATTAAATGACAGTCATAAGGTCCTTGATTAGGAATGTAATTTCTAGTAGTGACCCTCTCCCACTAAAATTAACACATCTCAATCAATTTAAATACAACTCAAGCAAAGAAAGTTTCAAAAGTTTGCTAATTTGATTTATAATAGAAATAAAGTGATTAACACACATTTTCAGGTGTGTTTCAAATTAGTAACTAACTCTTTAATTACGTCAAGATTTGTCATCCCCGAAACCGTGGATATATGTTTATTAAAACGATCATATCTTGATTTACCAGATTCCAAATCATGTAAAATCAGACTAGAAGGTTTCTTTATTTAATGGGGAACATTATCCAAGTGATAATTTTATGTTTAAACATTTTAAACAGGGCAAAAAATAATCACAAAACAGGGTTGCGAGAATGAAATGCGATAAATTTTTCACAAGCCTAATGAGCTCAAGTCTTCCTAAGTTCATGGATTCCAAAAACTCCGACCTCAGGCTTTGACACCACTTGAAGAATATGGGAAGATCCTTAAGAGCATTACGGAAATGTGAGGATCCCATTGAATGCGATCGGGAGCGACTAGTCACACTAATTGTTCCAGGCATCGGAATTTAAAAAGTTTTCAACGAGAAAATCACATGATCCAAGAACACTTATCGGATCATTTCATCTAAAATATAGTTAGGTATTAAGGTTACCTATTGAAGCGTGGTTGTGATCGAGTCTCTAAACAAAGATACCTTCTGTCTCAAGTCCGATCCGACAGAGGGGACGCTTGCGAGCACGTTGATGAGATGCATGCTCTTCGTAATCCATGTTGATGATCTAAGCACGAATCTCCTGATTTTGTCACACGAGATCCGATGTCTTCTTCACGAAAGAGACGTACCAAAGGAGACGGAGATTCACGACCAAACAATCTGGTAACATAACGACGATACTACGGTGATGATGACCCTCTCTATGGCTCCATGGTGGATGAACACAATGAGAGAGAGAGAGGCTTGGTGTGTAGAGAATGAGAGACAGATTGTTGATGATATTGCTAGAAGAGCAATGGGTGTCTCTTCTTATATAGTATTTTGGGATCCATGGATCTTAATCCATGGACAATACAAAATCAATGGATGAGATTGATTCGTGTTTCTTTCAACGACCAAGACGTTGTTGTAGAAATACAACAACAATAATTTAATTTAAATTAATATATATTGATAAATTAATATAATTAATTTCAAAATTAAATCATTTAATCTTGGAGATAATGGAGGAAGAGATTGCCTCATCCCTAAAAAGGTTAGACGGCCACCAAGTCCCCATGGGACAATGTGGTCGTCCACCCTCTTGACTGGGTATGAGTCAATATCCATCGAAGTCATGAGATTACATTATCTCATATAATTTCAAAGATTATCTCACAAGGATAATTCATAATTATCTTGTGAAGATTTCAATCATGCCATTAGAATTATGCGAATCACTTTAAATTATATGAGATAATGGAGGAAGAGATAATGGAGGAAGAGATTGCCTCATCCCTAAAAAGGTTGGACGACCACCAAGTCCTCATGGGACAATGTGGTCGTCCACCCTCTTGACTAGGTATGAGTTAATATCCATCGAAGTCATGAGATTACATTATCTCATATAATTTCAAAGATTATCTCACAAGGATAATTCATAATTATCTTGTGAAGATTTCAATCATGCCATTAGAATTATGCGAATCACTTTCACAATCCAAAAATATATATATTTATATTTTCAATTAATCATCAAATATGAATCCAATTCACATCAATAATTAATTAACAAATATAAAATACAATATTCTCTCTCTAATATATTATAAATCATATTTAAAATATATATGAATAATTGGATAGTGTTATCCACATTGAAATACATGTGAATAATTGATAGTGATATCCAAATCATTCATATACATGATAATTACATCACATTTAATCATCTCGGATCTCCATTCTCATGTGCTCAAATAATATGAATCGGATTCACATTATTCATATCTTTGATAATTAAATCACATTTAACTATCTCAGATATCTCTCCTTGTAATGTGAATCAAATTCATACTATTCATGATAATTAAATCACATTTAATCATCTATTTTTCTTAATGCTCAGATACATATATCAACAGTGAATTATCCATGATCTCTTTCAAGGATAATGCGCTTTCTCCGTGGATACTTGTAGATAAGGACATGGTAATTGTATTGTTCCACTTATAGTAACTTGGATATTGAGATCACATCTCATGAGTGAGCTCATGTCTTCTGGTTCAGTAAATGAACCTATATGATCCATTTGAGAGATCGTATTACTCATATGCCCTTACATGCACACCAACGTGTTGGTGTATAGACCTTGGTTAGGTCATAAACCTATTGATTTGCCAAATGTACATACTCAGACATATAGTAACACATCTGCCTCAGTCAGAAGATGCGTGCCTATATCATGACAACATACGACATAGGTCTTTGGTTATCTCGATATCGTTAAGACAACCTTTTGACCTAACTAATCTGACACATCTGAATCTCCATTCCTATGCAGAGCACCTACATTAAAGAGGTCGATCATATATCAGCCTTTAGAAAGGATTGCCATCTCCTTCTCGGGTTGGAGATCATCTCTTAACAATCATTTGACGGTGCTTGATGAGTCCTCAATCTAATTCTTTAGATATTTCTCCAAGCACCAACCTATATGATTCAATAGTTGAATCAACATCTGTATGATCATTAAGATGGCCATGGTACATTACCTCAATTTTACTAAGGGACCTATTATGCAAATTAATTATTCTTCGTTTTAGATCAGTGAATGATATTCACAATAACATTTATTGCATAATGGCTCGACATGGGCTCCATGTCCAACACTCCCATACTTACCTTTGCTAGTCCCTTGCAAACACTTATTAGAATGGAGAAACTGGGCAATCGTTTAGCTTTGGCACCCTAAGGTGTAGGGGGGAGTGTTGACCACTCCAACACCTCTTATTAGTCCACATAGGCTGCTAAACGATAAAATAGAATCAGAGTTAAAAATAATTCTAAGTTAGATAATAAATGACTTTATTTTGAAAAAAAACTTGAAAAATAAAGAATATATATCATTTTATAAACCATATCTTAGTGATTTTTATTTATTTATGTAAACTTATTTAATAGGGTATATTATTTATATATTATTATATATAGGTATTTATATCTATATACTATGTATTTACAATTTTATTTTTATAAAAATACAATATTTAAACAATTTATTTATTCACAACAATATTTATGACATGTTCACGTATTTTTATGGGAATTTTATGATTTTATTTACGTGTACAAATATATATATACATATATTTATAACATAAATATATTATACATATGTGTTAGGGTTATTTATTCTTTTTTGGGTATTTTTTAGTACTTTTACTTTTTATTTGTATATTTTTATAGATGCTATATAATATGTACAATGACGTAAAAATGTAAGAAAATAAAAAATGTACAGAATAAAATGCAATGACATATTAGATAGTTATACAAGTACTACAATACCCCAATTAGCTGGCATTTGTATCTTAACTCCAATTCAGATGAAACCACCTTTATTTTACAGATAACTAAATTTGAAATACAATGGAGGCGAGTTTGGTTCATTTTGAGTTTATAGGAAGAATGTATTGATCAATGAAGTTTTCTTTGCTATTTTTCAATTGAGTGTATTGAGTGTAAGGTACATGATTTATTTTCCAATAACATTATTATTTTTTATACATCATTATGTACAACTTTTATGCTGAACACATTATTATTTAGAGTGTGTATGATGATAAATAAAATACCACAAATTTGAGTGATTTACATAGTATATCGTGCTTAGATTTTTTTGGGTTTTCTTGATATTCTTGTATATTATTTCACCCTATCTTCCCTACTTTATTCCTAATCGACCTAGTCAGTACTTGATTTGGTCTCGAGGTTTAGGGTCAATCGGTATCATAGACACCTTCTTTTAAGTTTCTTTTATTTTTTATTCTTTTATATTGAGTTTAAATACAAGTACTTATACACCATCTACAAAATAATGTTAAGATGCTAATTCATGCACGCTAGTGATATTTACATGTATTTTACCAGGGACTTACAACCAATATAAAAGAATAAAAGTGAATTAATAGCTATTTATCAATGGTATCACAACTTGACGATAGTGGGGGAGGAAGGTATTAAAGAGTATACACTCCAAAGATTGCTATTAAAATTGTTTGGGCCCTGGTGCTCCAAGAAAGCATGTACTAGACACATGCTGATTAAATGTGGTGTCTACATGTATGTGTCCCTCTAAAGTCACTATAAGGGGGAACTTGCATCACCTTCGGATATAGATATTGCTCGCAGGGAAATGATATTAGGAGGAGGGTAAACTGTGAGGAGTATTGTCTCTTAGGAGCCCGACCCTTGCTCGAGGAAGGAAAACGGTGAAGGCGGGACTAGTTTGAACTGTCAGGTTGGAAAATGATTCCACATTGTGCTACCTTGAACAATGAAACAAGGTTGTAAGACTCATTGGAAACATGCGTAGAAAGGTCGTCGATGAAGCTCGAGGAGCTAAACGAGCCAATGGAGCTATATTCTCAACTTAACTCCCGCAAATGATGCCATATGATGTACATGAACCCACAACCAGTTGTGGATCTAGTCATCCATTGATATTTTATAAAACATGAATGAAACAAAGAAAACAATAGAGGGAAATGAGACTTTTACGAGATATCCCTGCAATGCAAGTCTAGTTCTCGACTAGCTGCTAGGTTTGTCGTCTTGAGCCAATGATGTATTTTTTTAATGTAGAGTACGTGATCTTCCATCATGGGAGGTGAGGAGAAAGATGTGAAGAAAAAAGGTGGAGAGGGAGCCACTACTAGGGGAAGGGGATGTGACAGTTCCTAAATTCTTGTTTCATCTTCCCTTATGTAGATGGAGAGAGGAAGGCATGGTAAGATGAAGAACTTGCATCTGTTGTCTAAGATGGAAGCATTTAACGAAGGCATGAGTGGGCGGCTGCGATCAGATATCTATATTTGTGTTATGGATGGTGGACGAGTTGATTATGCACCACTAGCATTTTGTGTCATTTTTTTATTGACTACAAATCTACCTATCACATGAGTGACACATGGCAAAGTAATTTTATCCCTCGTCAGAAAAGCAGGTAAATTACAAAAAAAAACAATGATACATTATAAAAAACATCGGTTCTTTGTAATTTCACTTTATTTCGGACACCACGGAAAGAGAAAAGAAAACTTAATGATACGTTCACTTCAATTTGGACACTATATAATGGCCTCTTACTCCCATCTAATTCCAAGCAAGCACCGATCAATCCACATCACCCAGAACCTACTCCCTCGAGCACACAATAAAGACAACCGTGTCTATTGTCAACCATCCCATCCCAATTCACACGTTTCGATTGGGAAAAAAATCATAACGTAATCCGGTTAGGTGATTCCAACCCCCGATTTGACGCTCTGCTCTCTGCTAAGCGTGACCGAAAACCCTAACGCCTTCCGCATCGTCCCACACATCATCCGCCTCGCGGTCGCACCGGAGTGGGCGGCATCACTCCTGGCGCATCTGCTGCGACGCTTCCCCCTCGCCAGCCGCCGGATCTCGCCAGCCCTCGCGTCTGGACACGCTCTCGCAATCCCACCCGCTCGTTCCGTTGCTCCGCCTCCGCCGTTGGCTCCCCTCCTCGTTTGCGTCGTCGGCTCTCGTGTTGGCACTGGTGAGGTGTTTTTCGTCAGATCCATACGTTTTGGTTTAGTCATTCTCGGGCTGTTTGCGTTAACATTTGGGTTACGGATGCAAATCTCCTTGTCATTTAGTTTTCATGTGAATTATGTAAACGAGCTTCTCGGCGGTAAGCCATCACGTATACATGCTACAATTTGTCTTTTTTGCTTTCACGACTTTCCATTTCTCTTTTTCCGGGTTCTCACCTTATCAATTTATGGTCTTTTATAGTTTTAAGAAGAATGGCAAGCGAGGCTAATGCTAAACAGAAAAATGGTAATTGCGATAACCATATCATACCAATTAAATACGATAAGTCGTTTCTTTGGATGGTATAAAAGATTGAGGTTTAGTAGTCATGGTTCTGTTCTTTTTCACAGCGAAGAAGAAGGAGGTGAAGAAAGAAACTGGGCTTGGATTGACATACAAGAAAGAAGAAAATTTTGGAGAGTGGTATTCTGAGGTAATAGGCATTCGGTTTGGGATGAGCACTCTTTTTTCTCTGTAATCAGTGATAAGGGCAGCTCAAAGTATCTCATATGTAGACTTGTATGTTATCTGTTTATGTGGGAATTATAAAATGACCATCATCTTTTCTCACCAGGTCGTTGTAAGCAGTGAGATGATTGAATACTATGATATTTCGGGCTGTTATATATTAAGGCCATGGGCAATGGCGATTTGGGAAAATTTACAGGTATGACGGTTTTGGAAAATTTACAGGTACCTCTATAAAATTATAACACCATTGTGTAAAGAAGTAAAACTTTCCGTTATGTTGTTATTGATAACACAATTTGTTCGATTTTAGCTTTTGCTCCTCCTTTCTCTCATTTACTAGTTGAACTCTCTCTCCTTCTTGTTAACTTCAAATCTCTGTTTTGTATATTATTTTGAATGCATTATAAAGTAGTTGTAATACAAAGTCATGATATGAACATCCGGCAATCTTATAATTCTGCCATGTTAGGCAAATTGAATATTTTTTGTGGAATCGATGATGATTCCACAAAAAGATGCATTAAGACAGTCATGATGACAGGTAGATGCTTTGTTATCATTTTTTAAAGTCTCGCCTTAATTACCTTCCATTTTGGATAATTTCTTTTATGAATGCTGGCTTATCTATCATAAAGATGCATTCAGTGTACAGTATAGAGTTATGTCTGGTGTGGGTTTAATTGTATCATTGACATCTGAGGTCCATATTCAGGTCTTTTTCGATGCTGAAATAAAGAAGATGAAAGTCAAGAATGCATACTTCCCCTTATTTGTGTCTGAGTCAATTTTGCAGAAGGAAAAGGATCATATTGAGGGGTTTGCTCCTGAGGTACCTTGGATGCTAAGTGTACCTATATATGCTTGTTGGTTTTTTTCTAATTAAAGACTTTTGGGGTATACTTTTGTATATTATATCATTTTATTTGTTTATTCTGGAGCAGCAAATACGTGCCTTTTCATCCAGCAGCTGTGCTATATCTTTTGTTACTGTTATGGAGTTCTTTCTGCTTCTATGTACCCTCCGCCTTTAGTTATATCTCATTTCTGTTTCTTTTGAGTGTTTCTAGGTTGCTTGGGTTACAAAATCTGGGCAATCAGAGTTGGAGATTCCAATCGCCATTCGTCCAACCAGTGAAACTGTAATGTACCCGTACTATTCTAAATGGATAAGGGGGCACCGTGACTTGCCTTTAAAGCTAAATCAGTGGTGTAATGTTGTGAGGTGGGAGTTCAGCAACCCCACTCCTTTTATCCGGTAGGTGATATCTTTTTTTAATATCTTGATGATTTTAATGCTGGACTTATTCAATTATTTTCAGATGTTTCTCATGTCATGTTGTGGTGGACTACCGCTGTAGTATTTCTATGATTTTTTATTCACATATCTAGTTTGTAAAAAAAATACACAAAAGTAGTAGTGTATACCTTAAAATGATGCAAACTTGTCATATTAGACTGTATACATTTGTGACTTGGTTTCTTATTTTTTCTCATAATAGAGGGGTTGTGGCAGATCTGGCTAAGAGAGAAAGAGGATAAGCAATGCATGGATGATGCTCTTTAGGAGTTAGGAAAATTGTATAGAGTGGAGGATGGCATGAGAAACACTTGCAGAGGAGGTAGAAGTGGGGAGGCGATGCTTGAAAATGGCCAACGAAGTCTTGCAGGTTGAAGTTGATTGGGGAAAGTAGGATGCGACAAACTAGCTAATAATTCTTTAAAAAAATCAAGGTTTAGAAAGTCGGTATGTGGTATTCGTTTGGTTAGGCGGTCTGAAGCGAGTAAGCGTATATGCAAAAGTATATGCGGAAGTATATGCAGATTATGCATTTTGTATTATTTTAGTTTAAAATAATTGTAATTTACATTAAAATATTAGAGATTTACGTTTCAAAAAAATAATAATAGACGAATACACAGACTTTTGAGTACGACATGACTTCAAGCAAAGCATTTTGAAAAAATGTCCATTTAGGTAAAAAAGTAATTCATAACAAAATTTCGAAGGTGAAATTAGTGGGCATACTTACTGTTAAAATGATTAATATAAGAACAAAAAATATTATGAGATATAACAATAATAAATCAATTCCTGTTAGAAAAAGTTGTCATGTTTCTATAGGAATTAACTAAATGAAATTAGATTGTGTTCAATAATTAAATAATCGGATTCCCCTTTATCAAATGGTAATGAGATTTTTTTGAGAAGATCAAGCGCCAATGAGATGGCAACTAGCTAGGAATTTAACACAATTTCCTGTTGCAGAATATCTGAAGAATTGAGAAAAGTATTGAACGAAGAGAGCAAACGACTCAGATTTATTTTTACGAAAGAAGATATATTGGATTCTAAAACTAAAGTGATGCGGATTGAAATTTGGAGATGGCGAGAAAATAACTTATTTGATGGTGGGGAAGAAATGGAAGGGTTGAGGAGAGAAGCTCGTCGGAAAAACGAGGGATTTCAGAGAAGAGAATCGCGGAGATCGCGTAGGGGAGGAGAGAGACGAGAGAGGAATAAGTTGGAGGGGTTGAGAGGAGAAGCTCGTCAGGAACACGAGGGGTTGGAGAAAAGAAACGTGAAGAACACGTAAGGGGAGAGAGGGGGGGGGAGAGATAGAGAATAAAATCTCAATTTTTCATATCACTCAACTTATTATAACAATAGCCCATCATCCCTTTATATAGGAGGGATGAGATTACAAAAATAGAAATCAAATTCAAATTCAAACTAATTATCCTAATTTGACTCTAACCGACTAACCGACTAATTTGAAATTCAAATCTCTAACTAATTGAGATCACAAGCGATCTCTTTTATTTAATTAAAAATACGATGACTCAAAATAAACGTAAATAAAATTGACCACTAAAATTAGATAAATATTTGGCTCTATATTTTAACTTCACGCTGCATCATAAAGTATATTGAATTCAAATTAAATAAATGCAAAAATTGGCAATGACATTCGAATAAATTAAATAAAAATCTTTCGTTGTCAGTTGTAATTAAATAAAAATAAAAAATATTTTTGACAGTAGTTGTATAAAAGTATTTTATATAAACTGTTTAATTAAATATTTAGTAACATTTATTTTTTTACTATAGTAGCGGTAGTGGATGACTCTGAAGCTTGAAGGGTAGCAACAACAACAACAACAACTAAAGATGAAGCCTGAAGGGAGGGGGGCTATCCAATAAACGATCGACTATGCACCCGCATATGCGGTTTACTCGGCCGCATACTCGTCAAAACCGCATATACACTGAATACTGTATATGCAGTTCGGTCCAGTCACCGACTACGCATATGCGACCACCTGAGCCACATTTCTGAAGAGTGAAAAAAACTAGCTAATAATGGGAGGCATTGATTAATTTGTCCTAAAGAAGGAAATGCCAACACTAAATCTTCCATTGGACAATCACTGTAGGAAGCCCAACACAGTGAGCACGATGATAGTGAATAAGGATGAATGGGATTGTAGGTGCATTTGGAGTGACCATGGTTCCTTATATTTTCCAATCAAGGTTCCTGGAAAGGTTGTAGAGATTGTAGAGGGAAGCCACACTGAACTTATTTTTATGATAGATTGGAACAACATATTATGGGTGGTCATTATTTATAGAGGAAGTTGATTAGGTTTTTATGAGAAACAAGTAGGAGAGTTCCTTTTGCTCTCGATAGTTTAAGTCTTTCTTTTTTCAAAAGATTTTTTGGCGGCTTGTAAGGTTTGAGATAGTTGGTGAGTTCTTATAGAGAAATTCAATCTTCAACCGATCAAATAGGTTCCACCTTTTATTCTTGTCCATGAGGATGTCTGGTGTGAGATGAAGGGTTCAAACCTGTTAGACAATGTTTTAGATTACTACTCTCTTTAGTCCCATGTTGCTTGTTCAAATGCTCCTTTAGCCACTGGACAGTTTGGATATGTTATCAAGGTGATGACAAACAAGATCCTTTGTGATGATGGCAGGTTCCATGGATCGGATCTGATATCAACGGTGGTTTCCACATCTTACTATTGTTCATGTAGACATCTTTTATAAGATAGAATATTTATACATTTGAAAGAGTGTTTAAGTTGGGTAATTTGATCTTTCAAAAATCTAATTACACTACTTAGTTTCATTATTGCATGTAGGTGGGACTTTGTAGTGTTGACGAGGCTAATATAGAGCCCCCTACCCAGGGACGGAGCCAGAACATTTTTGAGGAGGGAGCACAAGGTTTAAAAAATACGTCTATCAATTATGATGTGATCATATTCATTAGGTAAAAGGGAGTATGTTATTGAGTTGCATGCCACTTATGTGTTCGTCACCTTCTCATCCATTTATCTATTTTGGGACAAGTGAATTCAATCGGCTCTGCCATTGGAACACGCACATGTTAAAGTTTCATGGCAAATGAGTGGCTGGGAGGTAATGAACATATAAGTTATATGCAGATGAGTTGGATACCCCCCTCCTTTATTCATTATATAACAATAGTTGTGAAGGATAAATTATATCATCTACAATTTTTATATAAAATAACAGTTTATTCTGAACTTTTTTTAATCAACAATATGTTTTTGATTCAATTTTACATAAATTGATATCATATATGTTCCGCACCGGCGAGATTTTTTGTGAATGATATTTATATTATTTTAAAAAAGGAGTCATATTCTAATATTTTCATTATTTTCAATTCACTATTTGGATTTTGATTAATTACAATATAAACTACACTTCTCTAAATTTGTATCAAATTGAAAATATAAAAATACATAATTTTATACATTTTATTACTAATAACTAGAAATATTAATATGCCAATGAAGAAAAATACACCGATAAAGAATATCTATGCGTTTGACCACTTATAATAAATAGGACCAATGATTAGTATATGATACTTGACAATAAATGATTTTTTTTAAATTTATTGTTTTACATCGAGAATTACTCGTATCTGTATAAATGATAATGAGATTGGATGAAAAATTGATCTCTTCTATAGGTTGATCTTAAAAATTGGTTATTCAAAATGATAGATTGGATAGAGATTCATTATAAGTTCGTTGGTTTAAGAAATTATCTGAACAGATTAATCCAAGGTAACATCTATTGCTAGGTAGAAATTTTGTGTTAAAGTTATATTATCTACCGGTAAAGATTATTGATGTTCCCCCTAAGAAACGAAGGGGATGCATTTTAAATTTTACCCTTCAAATGTAATCCAAAGGGAGATTTATACTCAGGAAATACTATGATTATTTTTCCTTCAAAAATCCATAGAGAATAATTAAATATATATTATATAATATCAAAATTTTAGGGGGGGCATGTTCCCATCTTTGCCCCCTCTAAATCCGTCATTGCCCCTATCCTTGTAATAATAGAGAAACAATAAATTATCTGGTTCTTAGTAGCTTTCTCATGTGGTTTCATCTTGCTCATTTGAAGGAGGGTTCCTTGCAAAAATCAAGTTTTCCTCTTTTCCTTTAATTTGCATTTTATATTATATATTTCACATGATATCAAAGCAAACCAATTTAATGCTCGTTTTAAAGATTTTGCTTTTTCCAATTTCCTCCCAGCCTCCTGTAGCATAACCGAGACATCGACGGGTTCTTAACCCTCGCAGGGATGGAGCGACATGATAAGATCCCTGGAAGATAGCCGTTTGAGGGTTAATTTCATTGCCTCCACATTACCAGCCTTGCTTCAACGGGGCTTCAATGTCTTGTTATATCTATTGCCCTCACATCTTGGCCAATAGCATAAGGGTGCCCCATGTCACCACCATTAGTTTTAGACGGGGACCTTGTTGTTGCAGCCTCATTGTGTTGTCACCTCATCTCAGATGACCTCATGTGTCGTGAAATGCATGAGGGTTAAGGATGCAAACGGTCGGATACGGATACAGATATAGGTATTATCATATCCTTATTCATTTTTTATTACGAATACTGATGCCGAGACATATATTGACGGATAATAAAACTACCTTACCATATCCTTAAAAAACGGATACGGATGTAAAACAGATATTGATCGCACACGAGTAATGTTAGAAATACTCTATAGAATCGACTTATATATATATATATAAGAATTAGATGGAAAACACATGATATTAATTTACTAAATGAGTTTGTATTATAAAAATTATATAAATATGGTGAAAGGAGGTAGAGAATTATGTTATATATGGTTAAAAATAAATATATGACTATATTTATATACGAAAACAGATATATAGATACGGATACGGATGTTTGCGGATATCAAAACGATATTCATATCCCTATCCATTTTAAAACGGATACGAATACGAATGTCAAAATCTGTATAAAATAGCTACGGTGACGGATCGGATACGGATATATCCGTATCCGTTTGCATGCCTAATGAGGGTTGATGTAGCTAAGAGAAGCCTCGTCACCTTTGTCCTTGGCGACTCTCTCACATCACCTTCTAATCAGGCTAAAATGCCATCATTGTAGAGGATCTGGTCCTTGGAATCTACCAATGATCTCATATCCAATCTATGGAACTTGCCATCATATTTAAGGACATTGTCTCTTAACCGCCTTTGATGTCAGATCTCGTCACAGTAGAGGAGCAACCAAACAAGCGTTACTTGCGCTATACCCCCCAAGGTTTGAAAAAACGAAAGGCGGAACGAGGCGTTTTCCTTGGAGGCGAGGCGTAGCCTCGAGGCGGTCGAGGCGTACATCTCAATTTGTATAGGAAAATAGTTAAAAAAGTACAATAAATATATTTATTGATGATATATAATATATAGCATATAAAACAATAATAAATATATTTATTAATGGCATATAATATATAACAATGTAATATATGATGATATTACGAAGATAAGAACACGAAAAAAGGATATGTCAATGCCATAAATATTTCTACTAAATTTCTGCCCAATCAGAAGGAAATCATTGGCTATAACTATCACTAAAATATTTTTTTATCAAAAAAATGATTGGTTATAATTTTCATTAAAGATATCCAAGTTGTTGATATAAATCATACGATTTGAATCCTAATCGTATGTTCTACTGAACCAGATGAAGAACGGCATGATGTCCCCCCTATGCCACCATACCCTACCAGTACAGGGGTCTCGCTGCCCGGTCAGCGGGCCTGGGGGGGCCCAGGTTGGCTCCCCCTTGCGGGGGTTGCAGGGGGCAGCGCCTCCGTCCCAAATTTTTTTCTTATATGGGTATTCAAATTCGCGCGCAGTTTCTTATATGTTTAAGGGTGTAATAGTAAGAGTTTAGTGAAATAATTGGACATGATAATGGTAAATATGTATATGAAAGGGGCCAATTTAAGCATTCATCTTGCATAAATATAAAATCAACAACTAGACCTTTATAAATATATGAAAATACGAAGAGGCTTAATTATTTTCTTTTTAAATGCTTGAAAAAGTCCAAAAACACCTCACCTAGCGCCCCGCCTCGCCTCACCGCCCTGCCTCGCCTCGACCGCCTCTGCCAGGGGGTCTGAGGCGGTTGCCTCAAAGCGATTTCCCACCGCCCCATTTTGCCTCGAGCACCTTTGTGCCTCGAGGTGCGTTTTTTCGAACCATGATACCCCCACATGCACTACACCATCATCACATATGATATGGTCTCATTCGTATGGAGGATTTTTGTCTGAATGGGTTGAGTTCCCTCGTACCCTAATATTGGAGAAGGAATGGGAGTCGATGCCTATGTTGGGCCTTCTGCTCCAAGCTTGCTTTTTTTCTCCAATTTGGTCCAAAAGGCCTAAATTTGTTATAAAAAGAGGAGAACTTGCACGAGGAAGATGCTGTTGTGGGCTTTATTCCAACTCTTTATTTGATGCAACCAAGTGGCTTATGTTTGGAAATAGAGAAAATGCCTTGGTTTGAAAAAATGAAAAATAAGAAGAATTTGCTTAGAGATAATGGTAAAAAAAGGTTGTGCGGGAAATTCAAAAAATTTTATTTTGGGCCTAAGGGTCGATGTAAGGAAGAAAATGGTTTATAAGAGAGGGGACAATGAACTATTCAAAAATAAATCTATGTGAAAAATGCGGGTTGAAATTAATTAGGCACACTTCTCGTAACATGGTCAGTTATTCTCATGTTTCCGACGAGTATGGGAGAAAGGGGGACTGGGGGAGTAGTGCACATTTTATTCTTTTGTATGAGATCCTTCGACAATAATGTATCCCGTTTCTAGCATTCTTTGCTTGTGCCCCCCTCCCCTCCCCCCAAATTAGATCTTCTTTTCGAGGTTCATATGTGATAACCAACTTCTTGAAGTATGTATATGAGAGAAAAACACTCTCTAAGGTCCTTATACGAGAGAATTTGCTCTTGATGCTTTTGTATGTGAGATACCTTTTCTTAGAGTTTATGTATGGAGATGCCTTCTCTTGAGATTATTGAATATGAGATGAACTATTTATTTTGATGTTTAGCATCAATTGTTACCTCGAGTGGATTTCTATCATCTTAGACTTTTGCTATCAATCAACTTGAAGGCATGGAGTCCAACAAGTTGACGGTCCAACCCATTCACTTCCCACTGACTGTCTTTATTAGGCATCAACTCTAGACATGAGTCCCCTCCTAAAACTATCTCTTTTGCGTGGGTCTCCTCCCAACTGCAACTACTTCGAGCAAATCTTTTCCCAACTCTGTGAAATATAAAATAAAGAACAATAGAACGAGAATTAAGAATAAAAAGATGGAGATTTACATGGAGACCTATTCCCTTAGGATTGAGATAAACCATGGGAGAACACCTTACATGGCTATATATTTTATTAAGTTTCTCTCTCAGTGAGTACAAGAGGTGTGTGACTCCTATAAAGCCTTACCAATGAGATCAAGTTCCACCACTTCATGATGCGGGACTTGGAGTATTTGGTTATGCGTCACTTATATGGGAGATGGGTAAATGGATCACTCCAAGATCCATTTACCACATCCATAGTCTTCAGTACCACATATACCAGTTGTGAGATGTGGAGACTCAGTGAGGGCTATATAAGAAGCCCCTCACCCTCTGTATCATATGAGAAAAGAAATAGACTATTAACCGTTTGAGGCGTTCTTTCGTCGTTTCATCTTGCTCCTTAAGGGCCTGTTTGGTTGCTAGGGTACCTTGGGGTACCCTGACATACCCTTGGCTCCGACCCTGCATTCTTGGGTTGGAATTACTTGTATTGGCCATACAGTTTCTTTGGTATAATAGTTTTTAACCTTATTCAAATACACTTATTAAGATAAAAAACATAGTATAACCATTAAAAAAGTTAATATAACACATAATCAATGTCACATCACATCACAATTATCATTCCAACCATCTTAACCCTCCAAACAACTACTATTCACAAGAGAATACCCCAACCCAACCCTACCCAGTCCAACCTAGTCCAACCCAGTAACCAAACATGCCCTAAGGAATGTGGTTCCACGTTAAATCCCGATGTTCATATTTCTTTATCTTTATTTTTGATACGCTTCTGTATTCCAGATTTTCTAACATGGTATCAGAGCGCTTTGTTCTTTGTTTATTTTTGTTCTTGAAGATTTTTTTCCCATTGTTTAAGATTGTTCCAAGTTCGAGTTTGGATTTGTTCCTGAAGGTCTATGTTCTTGGATATGTGAGATCTGTCCAATTTTTTTCAGTATGTGTTCTGAGCAAATGCGCATAATCTGTCGTCGCCAAGTTCCATGCAATAGAGTTTTGCTGGAACCCTAATTTCTCACGCAAGCGGAGTATCTTTATCTCTCCAACCGCATTTCTAGCAGCGAAGCTCATGGAAGGAAATTTCACGATATAACAGCGATATATCATCGATATATCGATATCGAGATGCGACCGATATGGGTATCGATATATCCTAGTCTTCAGGCATTTCCTTCACAAAAGATCGTTGACATGGGTGATATTTCGGCGATATATCGTCGAAATATCATATCGATATGATATCGATATCGATACTGCCTTCCCTGATGAAGCTCTAGCATCTCCAGTCCACGACAACATCTCTAGTCCATGGCATCTATAAGAACATGTTCCACACATCTAGGGTTTTCCAAAATCCTAGTTGTTCTTGATGCGACATTCAAGCCATCAAGCACCTCCGCAGTGCAGGTGACACTCCTCTTCTCGCGAGATCTCCAACCGTAACCAATTTGGGTTCTCCCCCTCACTGTGAACCCAAGTTCCGAAGAGGAAGGAACCCCCCTTGTGATCTGATCTTGAAGATCCAGAATCCTCCTCTCCTCTTACAGATCCATACGACAGAAGCTTCTAATTTTTGAAGAGGAATAACTCTCCCTTCTCTACGGGGTTAGTTCCAATGGGATTAGCCTCGATCACCCAGGCCTCCAGCGACATAAGCCCAGACTCTCCTGCCTCCAACGGAGAGGGCACGAGAGTCCCTCGAACTCTTCCGACGACGTCATGAAGACCTCCATGAAGATATTAGACGACTGCCAGAAGCCCATCCTCAAAGCTCCAGCTGCATCTCCACAAGCATAACCTATAACGACGACTACCAGTTCTAGTGCTGGCAGCACATCCTCCTCGTGCAGGTGGCACGAGCTGTCATGCCCCTTCAGTGTCGCACATCCTCCTCTCCAAGTGGTGGAGCGACACTCCAACATCCTTTAGTGATGCAGCTCTGGCAGCGATTAATCTCTCAGTTTTCTCCCACATAAGCGGCATCGACAATAGAATTCTCATGGAGGGGGCTGCGAGTCTGTAAAGGTGAAGGGAGTTCCCAACCCTAAATAGATCCTGTTGAATTTATTTTTCTGCTGCTATTTAGCCCAGGGGGACTACTAGACTATTAAAAAATATGTGAAATAAGGAGAGGCCAAATTTTAAAAAAGAGGGTTGGACTTCTTTGAGAAAAAAAGGACCGTAAAAAAGTTAAAACAGTTAAAAAAATTACAGATGGCTATTTGAAAAAAGGGAGAGGAAATAGTCGAAAAAAGAAGAAAAAAGGAAAAAGATTTTTTTTTGCGAGAAGAAAAGCCAAAAAATTGTTATCAGCATATTTGATTCTTGTTTTTTCCCATCTTCATTTGTCTTCTCTTAACTTGGTCGACAACATTATTTTCCGACACGTATGCGAGGAAGGGGGAGTATTGTGTAGAGTCACATGTTTGGTCCAGATTCAGATGTACGATTCCAGACCAGCCAATTGTTCAGACTCTACAGTATAAGTATCCAAACTCGACGTTTAAATGATTCCAAGTCTTCATTTTCAGACACGCACATGTATGCGGTTTTCAGTTTGAGTGCACATGTTTGCCATCATTGATTGTGGTCCCCATCATTCTTGTTTTGTCGACCATGGTTTTCATGTGATCCATACAGACTCTAGAGTAGAGATCCCATTCCCTATGCCATGTGGGTTAGGGTTTTCATGTGGTTTCATAGGGACTCCAGAGTGGAGATCCCATTCTCTGAGCTAGTATGGGAGAGATCCAGTTCTCCGACAAGCTGACTTTTCAGACTCCATTCTCCAGTGACCGTGGACTCCGACGAGGATTGCACTCCAAAACTCTTCATTTCAGCCCTTTTAAAGATACAGTAGTTGTTCACATGTTGTGGCGAGCCAAAGTACTTTGATGAGGAGACTCATTTTCAGTTGCAGTGACTCTGACAGACGCAATACATAGTACATGCCCTCCGACGAGTATATTCAGTTTGACTCACACTCCAACCCAGTGTTCCTCCTCACCTACACGACATGAGAAGCAACGTCCTCGACAACAACCAACATTTGTGTGCGTTGAGTTGATATTATAGTGTCTTGTATTGTGAGATGATATTTCTTTCTGTTTGTCTAAGCTAAGCATTGCATGCTCCAGCTTGAGGGGGAGTGTTGGAATATTTGGTTATGCGTCACTTATATGGGAAATGAGTTCCATTTACCACATCCAAGTCTTTAGTCCCACATCTACCAATTGTGAGATGTGGAGACTTAGTGGGGGTTATATAAGAAACCCCTCACCCTTTGTATCAGATGAGAAAAGCAATAGACTATCATCCCTTTGAGGCGTTCTCCCATGGTTTCATCCCGCTCCTTAAGGAGTAGGGTTCCACGTTAAATTCCGATGTTCATATTTCTTTATCTTTATTTATGATACGCTTCCACATTCCATATTTTCTGATAGGACTTGACAACTGCACCAATATATGTCCCATACACAATTCTCTCAACATTCCACCTCAAGTTGGAGTATGGAATGCTCAACTTGGACATGAGAAACAAAAAAAAGTTCTCACCCACTTAATACATGACACTACATACAATATTGACTCAATGCATCTCTGTTAGTTACTATTGACAATGTTGCTTCTCATGTCATACCGATGAGGAGGAACTTGAGGACTGGAATATGAATGATGATCCGTAGAGAACTATGGATCAACAATTGGCTCACGTGTTCTCTTTCTACATAGATTATATTCACTGATACTGCACAAAGTCTCTTTCATGGAGTACTCTGGCCCGCAACATGTGGAAGATTGAAAACTACTTCGTCTCTCCGAAGGATCAAATCGGAAAGTCGTGGGAATATCCATACGTAGATCTTGAGATATGGGTCACTCTCATAATGACCTCAAAGTCGATTCTCTCTCATTAGAATCTCAGAAGGATCTCGTATTGGAGTTCATGGTCAACGGAGGATGGAACCTGCAACGAGTCTCTCTGTGGAGAGCTCTAAGAAAATAGGTTATTGTCCTTAACAATGGTAGAGCATGAAACTTATACTCAATATCTCCCCTTTCTTCCATACTTGTCTGAAACACGAGGATACTCGACCAAGTTAGGAGAACAAATGAACAATGGGATCAATCAAGTAACATATTCTTTCATCTTATCATTTTTTACACAAATCTTGTCTTCCCGTTTTTTACCAAATTTTTTGTACTACTATTTTTCCGACCCTTTCATTAATGGATTATTCTTCTTTTTTCAGTCCATTCATTTTTTGAACTATTGCCTTTTTTCTCAAACTTCTCCCATCTCCTTTTTCTGGTGTACATTAGGGGTTTGGGCCTCAATAAGCAAAATGAATAGAAAAAAATCCATAATGATGGCCTCATTGGGCCCGTGGCTTTTAAAGCCCACCATTGGTGGAGAAGGGCGATCTGGTCTCCTCTTCCTCTTCTTGTTAAGAAGCAGGGCTCTCCGATGGAATCCATTGATTCATGCAACAATGGCACATGAACGGGGATCCCCGATCTGGGGAGATCGGCAATGTTGCGCTGATTGGTGGAACTTTGGGTGGCATCCATTGTGGAGAGAAGCGCTCGCTGAGGATGCTAATCGGGGAGGTGGTGCTTGGTATTAGAAGGCGATAGTCGACACCTCCTCCTTCAAACAACACTAAGGTTCCTATTAGGGAACCCATCTCCGCTTCGTCGGCAAATTGGATACATTGCTTGGAAGATTGCACGGAGAGGGATCATGCGTGAAGATTGCATAGATGTTGCATGCATGGGAGGAATCATGTGGGAAGATCATATCACTGCTGCTACTTGCACGTCTGGTCACACTCCAGGATGTGCCCTAGATCACCTTTTTTTTGACATTCTGCTCCTGGGATGATTAGGGAATTCACTGCTTAACATGATCTCGTGCACTTATTTTGGCATTTGCTTCACGATGGCATAGAGTTCTTGGAGAACCCATGGTCTACTGCTGTTCCGAGGTGCCTAGTAGCATCGAGAACCCCTGCTCCAGCTTTTTATATGGTTTGTCTCCCAAAAAGAAGTCCAGGGTTTCATAGGGAAACCCGACATCATTGCTGCTATTGTTGAAGAAGCCAATATTCGATAAACAAAATTGAAGAACAAAATAGTATCCAGAACTTACATATTGTTATAAAACAATAGCAAAGATAAAGTTGAATCTCAAAGACGAATCCCGAATGACACCTTGTGAAATATAAAATAAAGAAGAATGGATCAGAGATAAGAATTGAGGCATGGATATTTACTTGGAACTGTACTCGTTAAGGAACGGGATGAGAACATACTATTAGGAGAACACCTAACAGACTTGGATATTCTATTAAGTTTCTCTCTCAATGAGTACATGGAATGCGTGGCTCTTTTTATAACCCCGCCAATGTAACCAAGTCCTACCACTCCATGATGTAGGATTAAACAACTGCATGCATGCATATGTGGTTCATATCTCTTGGCAAACTCCTTAGATGTGTTAGGGTGGAGGTGTGTTGAGTATTTTCTTTTGCAACAAGCTGATGCTTTTCTAGTTCCAGCTTGATGGGGAGTGCTTGAGAATGTATTGGATGATGCGGATCATTTTTTTCTTGTGTTTGTTGACATTGTGGTTTGGAGGATAATGGTGTGGATCACTTAGGTGGATACATGCTGCTTGGACGATTTTAAGGTGCGTATGGTATTGGAGGACTGACAGTGGTGAGCATACATATAGAAGACATTTAGATGAGGAAGCAAGCTGGCATTTAGGCAGGCCTATTCGATCGAAAGGATCTCAGTGCGTGTTCAATTACAAGTGACATTATTTATATGGAGAATGATGTGTGTTGTGCGAAGTTCTTGTTTGCATGCTGGCTATTGTGACGTTTGTAGTGTGAGTGTTACTTCGATGTTGTATTATAGATTTGAACTAGTATTTTCATAATATTGGATGGATTCCTACATTGCATGGTCATTCTTTGTTTTTTCAAAAAAAGTGAGATGCATTTTGTAATTAGTTGAAAGTTGTGGGCATAGAGGAGTAGCTTGAGTTGATATTATCTATTTTAAAGCCATCCATTTTAAATATATCGGTAAAATATGGTTAAAAGATAAACATGTAGGGTTTTGAAATGATTTAATAAAATGCTTGAGATCAACCATTTGTTCTGTGCTCTCTGCTGCAGACACTTGACCTTTAGTCTAGCTTGGGCGTGTATACATGGCCTTTGGTTAATGAGCTTGTTTCATGACTGCAAGCATATAAAAACATTTTAAAAGAGTTTTTTTACTATGTTGTATATTTTACATGTTTGAACATGTTTCCTAATGGGCTGATAGTCGTTTTTGGACTTGGGACTTCCACTGACTTACTAAAGTTTCCCTGGCTTTCTGCCTTGCCATCCTCGTGGTATTCCTATTTTTGGCTTGGGATGACAAGACTATGTGGATGGTAAGAGGCACAATTGTAGATTCACATATTTATTTTGCTGCTGTTGCTATATAGAGTTTCCTTGTAAAGATCCCTCCTCTTTCTTTCCCATACCTACACTTTCTGCGCCAACTTTCCTTTTGCTTGCAAGGACTGGGAAAGTTGTGGAGTTGAATTCATACGGAAAATCCAACAGACTGATTTTTGTATAGTTTGAGCTGGATACAAGTTAGCAATAAATTGATTAACAATTCAGGAAAAAAAGGCAATGCTCATTTGGGATCAATGGTGGAGAGCCCCTACCTTTTGTCCCTATGTTCATTGGTGTGGCTAGATTGCACACTGTGGTATTCAAGGGAGGACTTTTGATGTTGATGACATGGAGCAAAAATCCTGGTCATAAACAATGCACTATTTGATGTAATTCCATATGGGGATAGGGGTGGCATCTTTGAGTTCTTAGATTTTCACGTTTTAAAGCAATTGCTTTAGATTAACTGTTAGTGTTTTTTAAATACGATATGGCTAGTAAATCAAAGATATAGCAAAACTTATCGTTATTGAGTGGCATTTTTGACGTAACATCAGCTAATTTCTGTTAACAAAAAAATCTGTCCAGACCGTTGGTATTACTTTATTGGTTGTATGTTACACTAGAGATCTTTCCTAGTTGTTTCTTCTCAGTGGGGAAAATTTGTTATAGACAACTTGATATTAAGGCTAATTTGGTTTTGGCTGCTGTTTAGGAGTCGAGAATTTTTATGGCAGGAGGGACATACTGCCTTTGCAACCAAAGCTGAAGCCGACCAAGAGGTTTAATTTATGAATGTTATGAGTTTATTCTTTATATTTGTTTGCAAAGAAGATTCATTCCTCAATCTCTAATTTAATCAAGGATGGCAAAAACTGTCTTTGGTTGCATTTATAAAATATTTTATGACATGCAAGATTGAATTCTATTATAGCTGTGTCAAGGCCATGGATAAACTTTAAAATCAGTCTGCTGATGACAAGAGTGCAAGGATTTCTTTGTTTCTACTATTCAAAAATAACGGTCATGTGCTTTGTCATGTGAATTCTATGCGTTTTCCTTGCATCTATTTGAAGTAATTATTTGTCATGCATGAATTTATTATTAGAGAATAAGCATGGTGCTTTAAAGTGGCCTTCATATAATTGTGATTTTTCACGATAGATATATGATCAAACTTCCGACTTTTGGAACTGGAGCATTAACTGATCTTTGTAGTTGCTGGGACCACCACCTTAGAGGCACACATCATTCCACTTCATTAGTCTCATCAACTAGCGCAAATCACCTACTGTTTTCATAGCATCTACCAACGGTTGGAGTTTAACCTTCTGCTCTATGGGGGCATGCCAACAGTTTCCTTTTTAAGTATAAGAATCTAGGTTTAATTAAGTCCCACAGGTGATATTGATATATTTTAGAAGTATTTTAATTTTCTGTGGTCTTTTAGATATCTTTAAATTGTATGTCAATTAAATGCTATATAATGTAGGGAAATGCCACAATGGATCAAATGTAATTTTGTTTTCTTGCGTTAACCTTCACTCTCTTCGTGGTTCTGATTCATGGTACTTTTCTGATTCTACGTGGTACAAGGAGATATACTTTTATTTGCTTGTCCATTTATCTCAGTTCTTATTTCATTGTCAATCCTTTTTCGTTTAGTCCGCATCAGTTGATATGAAAGCAACATATTCGTCGGACGGAAGTGGGGAGGGGTTTTTGGTTGGTGTTGCCAGAAGCCCGAGAGGGGGGTTGGCAGACGCCATGGAGGATATTGGGGCTGTGCTTGGGCGCGGCTTTCGCAGGGACGCGATCGAGATCAACAAGGGCGTGGTATGCACTAGAAACCTCTCGCAGAGGAGTTGAAGCTTCTAAGCCTCTCTCGTCGGGCGGAGGGGAAGATGCACTGGAGGACACCTTTGTTAAGGGATGGCATGATGGAGGACTCAGAGGTCGAGGAAAGGTTCCGCATTGGATGCATCCCTCTGCTGTAGAGGAGCTTGGAGATGGTCCACGGGTTTTTAGCACCGGTGCTCCATGTAAAGGCCATCATTTTAGACTGGTTTCGACGCGACCAATCTGCCAAGGTGGAGGTGGTTGACTTGGCGTTCGGTCGCTCGACGCCTATAAGTCATTTTGCATGCTTCAAGGGTTGCTCTTTCCATGTGAAGATGCCCTTGGTTGGCATTTGCCGACGAGGGGCGGGTCAGGTCGTCGAAGCTGGCTGGGGAGCCGTCGGGGAAGGAGACCTCGGAAGGGATTGGATCCCCTTTTCGAGGTTTCGAATCGTCTAATCCATTTATGGAAAAAGGACCGCTTCATTTGGTACCCACATTGGCAGTTTTAACGAGACATCATACAATTGTTGGGAGAAGGCCTCGTATGCAGATATCTTAATGAGCCATCCTTTCGGGTCGGATCGGGAAGCTCCGGTTGTTGCGTCGATTCTGAATGGGAGTAGGGGTCTGGACCCACCGTTCGGATTAGGGTGGATCCTTTCTCCTTTAGGGATCGGGTGGCGGAGCTAAACAGACCGTCGAATGCGTATGTGGCTTCTTTTTTGGATTTGGAGGCTCGCCATTGCTCCGATCGAGGAGCCCCGGCATCAAGGGCGTCGTTGGTAGCTTTGATGGTGAGTAGGTTCGCAGTGCCATGAGAGGAGTCGGTGGAGAAGGGCGACATTATGGTGGATCCTTTGATCGAGTTGGGTGAGGCGGCATGGTTCTCGAGGTTGGTTCCGGAGGGGAGCGGTGCTTTGTTCGGGGTTGGTTACGCGGAGTCGGCACCTGTTTTCTAGACGGAGGGGGAGTGCTCGAGGGCCAGCTTGGGAGCAAGGTCAGTGGAGGTGTGGCTAGCCCGCAGTTCGGATGGTCGAGGGTGCATGATGAGGGAGCTTGTTGATCGACATGGTTCGAAGTGGAGATACGGGTGGCAGTACTATCAGAGGGGCTTGAAGGATCATAGGAGGCGACGATGGTTGAAGGTGTACCATAACCTTGACAAGTTGGGGGCTGATTTGAGGTAGATCAAGGCGTGGTCAGTTGAGCAGAGGATATATATCCGAGGTACGGTCCCATGACACGCAGCCAGACGACAAGTCATTGGGCGGGAGGCACGAGGTGATAGGGGAGGGTGAAGGGGAGTCGGATCCTGGTCGCGACAGTCAGGGGTGGGAAGGCCAGGGAGTGGAATGGGAATTAAGAGTTGGTCGAGGGACGGATCTGGAGGCAGAGGTGTTAAGATGTTTGGGGATGGTGCAACTGAAGTTGTCATTTAAGGTGTGCCAATGAAGTTAATCTCATGGAATGTTCGTGGTTTAGGAAGGTCGGAGAAAAGGGGGGAAGTTGAATTTGCCTTGGAATCAGGGGTGAATGTGGTAATGTTGCAACAGACGAAGATTTTGCATGGGTTGGTTGATGTTTGGAAGGAGATTGGGAGCACTAGGTTGGCTGAATGCAGAGGATTAGACTTTGAGGGGGCTTCATGTGGTATTTTAACGGGATGAAATGCGGATAAGTTTAGCATGGAGGGGAGTGATTTGTGGGAAAGATACTCTGTCATTATAATTTTGCAGTGGAAGGAGGATAGATTGAAGATCTTGCTTACGAACGTATATGGCCCTTGCAACAAGATTGTCATGGATTCTTTGATGGAGGATCTGACTGTGGCCAGGATTGTGGTGAGTGATGCTGCTTGGATTTTCACGAGGGATTTCAATGTCACTTTGATTTTGGAGGATCGCCCATGGGGGCGTGGGGGCAGGGACACAATGGTTAGACGAGCTGAGGGAGGTGCTAGATGAGCTCAGGCTTCATATGGTTAATGCGGCGGGATGTCTTTACATCTCTCGGAATGTGAGATCCATATCTCGTATTGATAGATTTTTCTTGTCTGCTGAGGTGTTGGAGACCTTTCCCTTAACGGGGGCGTGCACATTGCCTAGGGCGCATTCAGATCACACTCCATTGTTGTGGTCTTTGGGGGAAGAGGTGCGTCCTCAGCCATTTTTTTGCTTCGAGCGATCTTGGATGTTGGAGGAGGGCTTCAGGGAGTTGGTGGTGGGGTTCTGGAAGGAGTGTATGCCTGTCGGTTCAGTCGACATATAGGCTGGCGACCAAGTTGGTATCGCTTAGGAAATACTTATGGGATTTCAATCGAGCCAACAAGTTGCATCGACAAAGTAGGAGGCTGAAGGCACATGAGGAGGTATGCAGATTGGACAAGCTTGAAGGTGAAAAGCAACCGTTGGATGAGGAGCTGGTGATTAGGGACACACACTTGCAAGAGATTATGCTTGAGAATAGAAAGTAGGAGGTTGTTTGGAGGCAGAGATCGAGGCATCGTTGGTTGAGAGAAGGTGATGCGAACACACGGTTCTTTCATGCAATGGTTGGTGGAAGGAGGCACATGAACTCAATTCATTCCATATCAGTCGACATGGTGGTGGTGGAGGGCGACAGGGAGGTGGAAATCGCCCTGAGGATCTCATTTTTAGGCTTTCGGCAGAAGGCGCCCTCGTTCTGGTTGGGCCTGTTGGGGATTGCAGGGCAAGGGAGTGCCATGGATTTCAGATTCAGAGGTTAGAGAACTGGCGAGGGGATTTACGGAGGAGGAAGCTAGGCGGGTGCTGTTTCAGCTTAATGCGATGGGGAATCAAGACTTGGCGGGTTCCTGGTATATTTCTATAGAGAGTTTTGGGAAACAGTCAAGGGGGGCGTGCTGAAGGTGTTGGAGGAATTTCGAGATGGGAACATGGGTTTCTAGAGGCCGAACAAGGTGCTTATTTTCTTGCTTCCTAAGAAGGAAACATCGATGAGAGTCGAGGACTACATGCCTATCGCGTTGTCTAACGCTATCTATCTGCTAGTGTTAAAAATTCCGGCCAACCGACTGAGGGATGTTTTGCACGAATCATCTTGCATGAGTAGACGATGTTTATTCCCGAGAGAGCTACGACGGATGGTCTGGTCATGGCTTTGGAGGTTGTCTCAGACTGGAAGAGAAGCAAGGTAAAATGTGTATTATGAAAAGTGGACTTTCAAAAGCATAGGTTTTGGTCGATTGAAGATTCCTACGGGCTTCACTAGAGAGAAGGGGATTCTCGGAGGCTTGGGTTGCATGGATCAAACGGAGTGTTACGACAACTTCACATGCGTTGCTTGTTAACGGTATACCGAAGGGTGCTTCTTCCTGCTGCAGAGAGGAATCTGACATGGTTGTCCGCTAGCTTCGCTCCTATTTGTGATTGTCGCAGATGCGTTAGCGGTGATGACGATGTTGGCCGTGCAGGGGGACTGGTGCTTTGAATATCAAAGGGATGAGATATCCATTCCGATCCTTCAGAATGTTGATGGCACTTTGCTGTTCCTGGGGGCTGAAGAAGACAAATTTCGGAGAGCATCAACTATTATGGATATCTTCGGGGATGTTTCAGGCCTTAGCATCAATAGGGACAAGTTGGCGGTGGAGCCTTTTGGACTTGAGGAGGACGAGATGCGTCGTACCTTCGATCTATTGGGTTGTCCAACGGTAGCTTTGCCGATCACATATTTGGGACTCCCATTGGTGGTGGGGAGGTTGGAGTTCGAGGATTGGAGGATGTTGCTGAAGAGACTGGAGGAGAGGCTGGCAGGGTGGAAGACCGTGGTGCTATCGAAAGGTGGGAGGTTGTTCTTGTCGAACCATGTTCTCTCGGTCATCTCGATTTTCTTTTGTTCCACTAGATATTCGCATGTAGGGATATACGTCAGGGTTGAAGGTCTGATGAGGAGATTCTTTTGGTCAGATGGGCAGCAAGGCAAGAATGGCGTCAACGTGGTAGATTGGGGTAGGGTGACAACGAGAAAGAAGAAGGGCATGCTCAATGCACTGCGTATGAGGGACACAAATAAGGCTTTTATGGCAAAATGGGTGGTGCGGATGTGGGGGGACTCTCATTACCCGTTGTGCCGCATGCTCAGGAGGATCTATGGTGTTACCTTATCGTTGGAGGTGGTCTCGATCCTTCCATCATCACTTTGGAAGGGGATTACCGTGATCGTTCTGAAGATTGCTTCCAGACTGAGACTGGCTTTGGGGGGTGACTCGAGTTTTCATTTTTGAAGGTACGACTGGATGGGGGATGTGGTGCTGGGGGTGCATTACCTGCGCCACTGTTGCAAAAGTCGGCCAACTAGGTCGATTAATCGACCCGACTAGTCGAGTCAGTGGGGTAGCCGACTCGACTGCCTAGTCGACAATTAGTCAGTCAACTCGACTAATCGAGCCGACTAGTCAGCCTAGTCAGCTGACTACAAGGTCGAATTTTACCTAGAGATTTTTTATTTGTTAGTTTTTCAATTTTTTAAAAGCAAACTTATTCTAATATGCTTAATGTTATATTTAAAGACAATTACTTCTTTTATTTCATTCTGATAGTATAGAAAATGTACAAATTAATATAAATATATAAGAATATGTGTATAAAAATTGATTTATATATTTAAAATAATTAAGAATAAAAAACCGACTCATGTACGACTAAATCCGATTAGTCGCCCGATTGCCGATTAATCCTTAGTTAGTGACCATGCCGACCATGTACCGACTACTACTTTTTGCAACCTTGACCCGTGCCTTTTCAGGTTGGTGGCCGACAACGAGGTACACATGCAGGAGGTTTGGGATCGTGAGGCCTGGTCTTTGACGTTCTGGTCTA
This sequence comes from Ottelia alismoides, assembly GCA_037367405.1. Classification (NCBI taxonomy): domain Eukaryota; kingdom Viridiplantae; phylum Streptophyta; class Magnoliopsida; order Alismatales; family Hydrocharitaceae; genus Ottelia; species Ottelia alismoides. The sequence continues at coordinate 322,966 of JAZKJV010007844.1, read as the reverse complement.
CATTGTCGGAGTAGAGGGTTGAGGAGTTCCTTTCTATGCAGACATAGTTGCTTCAGGGTGAGTGTCCATCTTTGGAAAGAGTTCATTTGTCTTGGGGAGATGGGAGGTTTACGGTGCGAAAGGCATATCGTTTTCCGATGGAGGACAAGGAGGAGGTGCAAGAGGAGGTTTGGGTCAACATGAATCTCATATGGCGGTGCAGGGGTGCCTAACATAGTCAAGATTTTCTTATGACTGCCCAAACTTGGGAAGATCCTTACCAAGGTTTACCGACGGCATTTGATGGGACTGGAGGATATTACATGCTATAGGTGTAGTGGACTGAGAGAGGATGCGGATCACAAGACCCTAAATGCGGTTTTGGTCACCATTTCGGTATCGATCAAAACAGAATTTCGGTGAAATTTCGATCAGAATTTTGGTCATTTCGGTCATTTTTTGTACCAGCACCCCATATTTCGGCCATTTCGATCATTTTGGTCAAATTTCGATTTCGACTGTATATCAATATTCGACAGAAATTCGACCGAATTTCGCTGAAATTTGATGCCATAGCGGATCATTTATTTTTCTCTTGCCCTCTCTCCTAGGAGATTTGGAGTCAGGCAAGCATCATGTGTCTTACACGGAGAGATTGCCACGCTTTCTGGGGGGCTATCTGTTCGGTTTGCGGATTTGACCATGAGTACAGTATATACCCGTTTGCGTTGGTTTTGTTGATTTGGTGTGCTAGGAACAAGGTCATTTTTTGGGGACGAGGGAGGGTTTTAATGCGTAAAATGTACTGGGTCATTGTAGGGCGCTTTGCATAGCGTGGCAACTGTGTAAAATGACAACTTTTTCCTTTTTCCCTTTCTTATTTTATGAATACATACGCGCTGAGGTGAATCCTACCTTGGGATGCCATTCTATTTTTCTTCAAAAAAATGAAAGCCATTTGCTCAATCATAATGCCTCTATTGGGATGCCACCCTATTTTTCTTCAAAAAAAATGAAAGCAACTTGCTTAATCATAATGCCCCTTCAATTTGGTGCAAAGAGGCCCTTCAGATATGTATAGGATGCGAATTCTCATGATTATTTGCATTATGCACAATCTCCTTGGTCTTGTTCAGTAAGCTTTCACTTTTTAGTTCCTGTTTTTATTGGCCAACTTTGTGATGTCAGCATCTGGTTAGCATGGACTTCTTAGTTCCGTGTAATTTATTTTTTTTGTTAAAATCCCTCGTCGGGTTTTTTAACATATTTAAAGGGGAACTAATGGGATAAAATTAGAGTTAACGTTGATGTTAATGCTCAGTTATTGGATACTGAACTCAACATCTTCTGCTTAGTTCTGGGCCATCCTTTTGGTGGAAGCAAACTAAGTGTTAACGTTGATGTTAATGCTCAGTTGTTGGATACTGAACTCAACATCTTCTGCTTAGTTCGGGGCCATCCTTTTGGTGGAAGCAAACTAGAGGATCTTCCAAGGTCTCCCAATAGTACTGATATGTCTCACGAATGCTTATCGATAGGCTTTGGTGGAAGTGCAAAATGGATTTCTTTTAAATTCTGCACTTTTCGGTAATCATTACAGTGGATTTAAAGTAGGGAATAACCTGTCAAGATACATGCGTTTTGCTTTTTTAATTGAACTTAGTTACTGATTTTAAAGTTAGAAGTCGACCAATAATATGATTACAGCACTGCTATTGAAATCATTGTGCTTGTTGTAGATTGCATGTTTAAACATGAAAGAACAAAATTATAACAATCAAACACATTAATATATATATATATATATATATGTATATAATAGCTGTCAATTACACGTTTTAATTATTTATTAAATTTTTTAGGAGAAATAGATTGGCAACTAATGATTACCTATTTTTGGTTGAGAAACATGTTTGGTATATAATGTTAGTCTATTTTGCAAGAAGTTACTACTTCAGTGTCTGAGTAATGCTAATGTGCTCAATCCAGCTTGTCTTTCCTACGCTAATTTTTTATATGAATATCTCCAGGTCCTTGAAATTTTGGAATTGTACAGGAGGATATATGAAGAATTCTTGGCTATTCCAGTCATCAAAGGAAAGAAAAGTGAGATGGAAAAATTTGCTGGTGGGCTTTACACAACGAGTGTTGAGGTAGCTGATTAATGCCCAAGCAGTGTCCTCAGAATCAATTTAAGAATTATGTAGTCTTTTACGTGGTCTTGTAGTATAAGATAGTGTTCATTATTTTTTGCCATTTTCCCCAGGCATTTATACCAAACACTGGTCGTGGAATTCAAGGTGCCACATCTCATTGCCTTGGTCAGAACTTTGCAAAGATGTTTCAAATAACCTTTGAAAATGAAAATAGAGAAAAGGCTATGGCATGGCAGAACTCATGGGCATATAGTACAAGAACTGTCAGTATTCTGAATCTTGTCTATGCTCTAACTGGCCTTGGCATTTTTTCTTTCTTATCCACATTTTGTAGTTATTATACCTAAGATTTTTTTTTGAAAAGTTAGTCCTGATTGTTGCACAAGCTGCATTACATATTTGCTTCCAGGAAGTAATCCACTTTCGTAATCATGTCAACTGCTTCAATGAAGGCGTTGGATTACAAATACACTCTCATTTCTTACACCATTGTTCTGTCGGCAGATCGGAGTGATGGTGATGGTCCATGGAGATGACAAAGGCTTAGTCCTTCCACCTAGAGTAGCTGCTGTTCAAGTTGTTATAATTCCTGTGCCATACAAAGATGCTGATATGCAGGCAATCTTTGATGCTTGTTCAACAGCAGCACATACATTGACTGAAGCAGGCTTCCGAGTTGAGGTGGACTTACGAGACAACTATTCCCCTGGATGGAAATATTCACACTGGGAAATGAAAGGCGTTCCTTTGAGGATTGAAATAGGGCCAAAAGATTTAGCTAATCAGCAGGTAAAGCTGATGCTTGAATATATTTTTTTCTATTGAGGATCTTTTAAAGCGTTTTGAATATTTGAGTAATTTACAATGCCGCATTTACTAATGGAATGCATGTTATCTGCTTTCTTTTTTTCAGAGCCGTAGATTTAGACGAATTTGTAACATTTCGTTTACTTTTGTACTGTTGTAGATGGGCTTTTGTACACTTTGTTCTAGCGATTAACTTATCATGTTATAAGGATATGTTTACAAAACATCTCTTTTTGCAGATAAAGTCTTAGGTTTCTATGGTGAATGCTAATCACTTTTTGTTTGGCCATTTAAGTAGATCATAGGATCATTATTTTCTAAATATGTGAAAGTTGATTGTTTTTTCAGATTGTTCTCTTTTTACATATCTGATTCTGAAGTTCTGTTTCGTGGAGATATTTACTTTATTGTTGTAATCATTTAACATAATAACATGAATTCAAGCTTTCTGCTTGCTGGGGAGTGTCATTATTCCCATCTATTTTGTTGTATGCCTTTTCTAAGTGGATTTTGTTTTTCATATGGTGCATCTGCAGGTGCGTGTTGTTAGACGTGATAATGGTACTAAGCAGGATGTGCGGATTGACAATTTGACCGAGCAGGTGAAAGACCTCTTGTGCAGTGTCCATGAAAACATATTTAATGCAGCAAAGCAGAAGAGAGATGCTTGTATTAAGGTTGTTCACACTTGGGAAGAGTTTACGGCTGCGCTTAATGAGAAGAAAATGATCCTGGCCCCTTGGTGCGATGAAGAGGTAGTTCTATATTCTATAATTTCATATATCTAAACAGGTCTAGATTTTATGCATTGAATTTCCCATTTATGTTCATTTATAAATTCTCTTTTGGTTTAAAAATTTCAGTTTTTATTAGGCGTGCCTCTTTGCGGCTATGTTCCTCCCTTTTTTTGAATATCAGTTGTGTCTCAGACTTCTTGTCGTTTTATCACTTGTGCCATGATGGATATCTGATTCATCACTTTAAAAGATGAAAATAGAGCTCCGTTCCCAAGTAATTAGCTGCATTTAATCATCTACATTGCATTATTATCATTCATGCACTTGTAAATAATATTCGCATTTTAGCATGCAAAATAAAATCTCGTACAATGTCACATGTGTATTCTCATAACTTCTACAATGTCACATGTGTATTTTCATAACCTCTCCTATTTTTATTTATTTTTCACTAACTTTAAATAAAAGAAAATCAACTTTCTTGTGTACATATTACTAACACTAATAAAAGAAAATACCCCAAAAATGCTAACTTGTATTTTTGCCCAATAAAAGCCAAACCTTAGTTTTGAGACAAAAAACCGTGAACGTGAATATCTCTCTAACACAGTTTCCTATGAACCTCTATTCACATTTGAATTAATGTAAATTCAGTTATCTACAAAATAAGATCAAATTCAAAAGAATCAGAGTTCTTATGTGAAATTTGGGTTTTAGGACCTCATTGTATGTTGTACATAATGACTGATTTTCCACTATTATTTTATATATAAAAATAACTCTTTTTGATTTATTTCTTTTTCATTTATTTTCTTTGGTTTATGTTTTAATAAATTGTGTAAAATTCTAAATAAAAAATGAAGCAAAAATCAAAGAAAATAAATCACCATGTATATATCCCTAATATTTTCTTTCTTTATTTTCTTCGTTATTAAAAATACCAAAAAATTTAGATTACGTTGTAAATAATTATTTTATATTTTATATGATTTAATTTTGATTTTTTTACTTTATTGAAAAAATGACAAAAATGCAAATTACAAAAATATGATATTTTATATCTATAGAGTACCACCAAAGATACTTTTTGTACAAATGACCTCTTTTGATTTTGGTTTCTTCACGAAAGTTGTAGATCTCTTCGAGACGAACAACTTTCGTGAAGACCACTTTTTGATTTGACCTCATTTTCTATTTTTATTTTTATTTAATTTATGATTTTTCTGGAAGCGACATGCAGAGTCAGGCTCAAGAGGGTGAAGTTAGGTGGAATCAGGCTCAAGAAGAGGTGGTTAGGTTGGATCGATTGGAAGATGATAGGGAGCTGAATGATGATGAGCGTGTAAACTGTGGAGTAGTACAAAGGATTTTGGAGGAAGAAGATCGGAAGCGCGAATGTGAGTGGAGGCAACGGTCTCACTAGAAGTGGTTGACAGAAGGGGATGCTAATGCTAGATTCTTTCATAATGTGGCAAATGACCGAAGGAGAAATATGTTACATTCAGCAGACGTAGGCGGTGAGGAGTTTTATGGGGAGAGGGAGGTAGCGACGGCGATTATCAACTACTTCGAGGGTGAGAGCACGAGACAGTCACGCTCCAGATCTCGTTGGTTGGGTTTGCGAGTGAACTCTATTTCGGACTCGGATGCAGAACCATTGACAAGGAGTGTGGGGTTGCAGGAGGTGCGGGATGTTTTTGGGTTGAATGTGTATGGATGTCTTGGACCGAGCGATTTTCTGTTTCTTTTAGAGGGAGTTCTAGGATTTGGTTGCAGAGGAGGTTTTGGGAGTTGTATCATATTTTGAGGATGGGACTTTAGCTTTGACCAGCTCAACCGTTCTTTTATTTTCCTTTTACCCAAGAAGGATGTGGCGGTAATAATTGAGGACTACAGGCTGATTGATCTAATCTAATGCTATATACCTGGTTGGGCTAAGCTAATGGCTAACCGTATGAGGGGGTGATGAATAAGCTCATTTGACCCACCTAGAGTGCCATCTAACCTGGAAGGCAACTCATGGACAATGTGGTCTTGGCCTCTGAGATCGTGGCCGACTGGCTCAGGAGGAAGGTGAAGGGCGTTCTATGGAAGGTGGATTGCTTGGAGGCCTACGATTGTGTGGATTGATAGTTTCTTTGGGCCTTGCTATACAGGAGGGGCTTCCTGCACTGGTGGATTTTGTGGATGAAGAGGTGTACTAAGGCCCCCTCGTGCGCTATGCTTGTGAATGGTCAACCGAAGGGGGGATTCTTTCAGCCCCATGCCCACTTTTCCCGATACTTTTTGTCCTTGTAGCAGATGCTTTATCAGTCATGGTTGAGCGTGCTGTGTCCGGGGGTTTTTGCAATAGGCACTTGAGGGATGAAATCTCAATGCCGGATGGCACTCTCGATCTTGCTGAAGGCGGGTCGGCCAATTGCCGAGGGCTATATGTGGTATTGGACATTTTTAATGAGGTCTCTGGCTTGAGTCTCAACAGGGAAAATTTAGAATTTGTCTCATTTAGTTTGGCAAGACGAAGATTGAGCTTTGAGCGAGATGGCTGTGATCGCCACACAGGGATCTACCACTCCTTGGTGTTTTGCTTGTTGTTGGGAAGATGCGCGCTCCTGACTTGTTACCGGTTTTTAAGAAGTTGGAGCAGAAATTAGTAGGTTGGAATCTGTTTGCGTATCCAGGGGTGGCATGCTCGTGCTGCTGAGATCGATTCTGTCTATGATTTTTATCTTCTTATCCTCAAGGCTGATGCCTGTGGGGGTTAGGAGGAGGATAGAGACCATCATGAAGCGGTTCTTTTGGTCATCATCGGGGCAATCCAATGGTTTTCCCTTGGTGGATTGGAAGATTGTGGCATGTCCTAAAGAGGATGGGGGCCTTGGCGTCTGTAGTTTGGAGGAGATGAACACGACATTACTTGGCAGGTGGGTCGTCCGCATTTGGATTGATTGTGATAGTTTGGTGTGCAAACTGATCCGGAGGATTTATGTGCCGAGACTTTCCTGGACCCAAAAATGTTGGTTGCGCACCATCACTATTTTGGAGGGGTGTCTGCAGCGTGACACATGAGATGCATATTTTTATGAGACCAATGGTTGGTGATGGTACGTGTTTTCGCTTCTGGACTGACTACTGGAGTGAGGGAGGGACCTTATAGGTGAGATTCCCAAGGCTAAAGCCGTTGGCAGAGCATCCTGGTTGTTTGGTGGCGGAGGTATGGGAGCTCATGACCACGCCGTTGGAGATCGAGGGTGTTTGTGGCCCACAATTGGCTAGGATTACTGGACGTGGCGGGATGGGGCGTTCTCGGTTCGGAAGGCTTATAGGATTTGAGGGGTCTCATGACTTTCGATCATGGGGGTTGTGTTGCAGTCTTCATGCGGATCTGGAATTGGAAGGTTCCAACTCGAATTAAGGGTTTTATTGTGGATTTTTAGGAGGGGAAGACTGTTGGCGAGGACCAGATTTGCACGGTTTATTCAGGGGGTAAACCATGAATGCCCAAGGTGCGTGGAGGAGACATAAGACGTTTACCATCTCTTCAAGTGTGAGAGCTCTACAGAGATTTGGAATCGGCTCGGGCTCCATGTGGTGAATCCCGACAATGTTAGTCTCTGGCAAACTATTGGTGCAGATTGGACCGGTACATAAAAAGAGAGATTGAGGGGTGTGGCTGTGCTATGGGTAATTTGGTTGGCCAGCAACATGGTTTTATTTTGTCAGGATCATTTTTATGCTGATAATATTGTAGCACGCATCAATGCATTGGTTGAGAGTTGGATCCCTTAATTTTATGTTTCTTGTGTATGAATCTAGGTCCGTAATAACTTTTGGTGATATTGGTGAAGTTTTTGGGCATGCACCTATACGGTACATGTCCTTTTTTTCTTTCAGGAAAATATATTTATTTTGACATCGGTTCAGACATTGGTTCAGCAAAGTAGATAACTGGCAACCTCACTAAAGCACTCTCCATATGCTCCAACATGAGGGAGAGTGCTATGGCATTTCTGTATTACAACTTTTCTTTTTTTGCAATAAGCTCAATTAGCCATCTTTGTATCTCAACTTGCCAACCTCATTTCGTATTTAGAGTTTCCCCTCTCTCTGTATATAGAGGACCCTAGAGCTCTGTATTAATTAGTTCGCTCATTCCCTTTTCACAAAATTAAAATTGTAATAGGCATCGGATAGAAAGTTTATTGATTTACTATTCTATCGTTTTTTCTAGTATTGTAGTAATGACTTTGGCTGCATGTATAAATAAAGGGTTTCCATTATAGTAATGATCAAGTACGGTATATTATAAAGTAATGATATGATGGTGTTTCAAAGAGATTTTAAAAACATTTCATAGTTATACAAAATCACCCGCAAAAAAGTTTTTTAAATATCTTGTACTCAATCAAAAAGAAATCTTATTCATGTAATATTGACTTTAACATAAAAGGTGAAAATGGTAAGGATGCGGAAAAATAATATCCTAACCAATAATCAAAGAAGGAACGAACGAGCTGTTGCATATTATTTTTATTCTAAAGACTTGTTTGATGGCCGAATATTCTGAAAAAAAGTTATTTCTTACTAAATTTCGTAAATGCATACATTAGCACCTCACGGGTTCAGTACTGCCTCAAACAATCGAGGTGTAAGCCTCACAGTCTATGGACTTTATCTCATGGCTATATTTCCTCGAAACTGCCTTGAGGCTTGAGCTGTATTGCCTAAAAAACATGAGTGTATTGAGGTGCCATCTCATAGTGTCTTCCTGGTGGGATTTTTCGAAGATCTTTGAGATTTTGAAATAGTAAAAAAAGTCAGAAATCTAAGATAACGTCTCACGATTAGGGGAGTTTGTGTGAAAATTGCAATAAGCGTTGCATAGAGGGCATCATTAGAGGTTGTTGCATTGGTTTTCTCTAACTCCTGAGTGTTCCAGGAAGTTGAAAAGGATGTCAAAGCGCGGACGAAGGGGGAAATGGGTGCCGCAAAGTCACTGTGCACCCCCTTCGAACAGCCAAGACTGCCCGAAGGTACTCCTTCCTGTTATCTCCTTCTACATCCAAGACAACTATTTTTCGCCCAATCTTGGATGATCCAACGAGATTCAAGAGGGGTGTGTGTATTTGCATGGATCTGTTTTTGGTGACCTTTATGAATATCTCGCAGGGACTGCTTGCTTTGCCTCCGGGAAGCCTGCCAAGAAATGGACTTACTGGGGCCGTAGCTATTGACCTGTCTGTATGGGTCACCTTTTATAATTTATGATTAATTCGAGTTAGCATTTTTGTTTGAAGGTCATTTTTCCCATTTGTACTTGTAGTTGTTTTCTGAAAGAGAAACTTGGGATCCTCGGAGAATTTCAACTTATGTTTGAATTCTTGGGATTCAGTACGCGTGTCTTGTAATTGAGTGTCGTACATCCATATTGTTTGATCTTTAATTGTCATTATTGGTAATTATTAATTTTCTTATCGGTTTGTGCTTTGCAGTTTTTCCATGTTTTCACATCTGCTCAATATTTTAACATCTTTTGGAGTGGCAACCGAAAGTTTGCTGGTGAGTGTTTGGGCTGTGTTGTGTTTTTTTGCTTGATTTTGGTGCTGCTGCGATCTGTTCTGGCTGAATAGTAGGAATTCCTTTCTGAAGTCTTGGCAGTTTGCTCGTGTTTGAGCCTAATGGGGATCTTCGGTGTAATTTTACCTCTTTTAATCTGGTATGCAAGGCTTAGGTGGAAAGTTTGCTCTGAAGTCATACCTGAACTTTAAAAAGTAACAATGTGGTACTCCAACTTTCAAATTTGTCTCAATGTGGTCCTTCATCATAAAATTTTAGTTGATTATTTCATCATTTTGGCGTTAATTTTCAATAGTCAGGGACCACATTGAGACAAATTTGAAAGTTGAGGTACCGCCTGTTATTTTTTGAAAGTTCAGATATGACATTGAAATTGGGTTCATAGTTCAGGGACTTTTTTTTATTTTACTTTATTTGGAAAAAGTATTTTTTAATATTATAAAATGCAAATTTTCAAAATCTATTCACAATTTGGTTTCATCTTATGCCATGCTATGGTTCTTCTTTATCTCTTCTTTTATTTGTGTAAATGGCCCAATATCTATTCTCATTGAGAAGTCATAAATTAAAAACACTTCGTAAATTACATGCATACCTTAAATAAACATGTACTTGATATGTTTATATAATATATATTGTATATAATAAACACGTACTTGACCATATTTCTAACCTTCTTATTAATATATGTTACATATTGGAAAAACTTCAAATGAGATGATATGTTTCCCTATTTGTAGAAAGCAACAAATTATATCTATTTGATCTTAACGTTTGTTACAAAAACGACCATTTTTAGCTGAAAAGACCTTTGATGCAGCCCTGTCATATCTATTTTCAGAATGCACATAATAGCTCCAAATTAACATCACTTTACCCTGAGTGAGTTATATTGTACCATTCCAGTTCAAGATGTTATCCAAGATTGAAAATTAATTAATTAGAACCACAAAAATCGTCCCGATATTTTGTTGCTCTCATTTTTAATCAATAAACGAATCATCTTTATCGGTCCATACATTTATTTCTTGCCCACACATTTTTTATGTTTGTGATATCATAATTGTATGTATACTTTTTTTTATCGTGCTTGCCCACACGTTTTTGACGTTCATGATATTATACATGTGTATTTTTTATAGTGCTTGTTTGTGATGGATCATCCTCTTCCATCGTTGGACTTATGTATTCCATGCCCAAGTTCTTCCCTCGTTCTTGTTATTTAGGTATCAATAATTTTTTAAATAACAATATCGTGTGACATTACATCGATACCAAATACAATTTATTTTGGTCAACATGCAGACATCTAATGATGAAGCTTACAATTAGATCCATCTCATAACGATTTCATCCTTGATCTTTTTTTACATGCCATACTAAGGGCCCGTTCGTTCGGGCAGCTACCCCCTACTTTGAGGGGTTATTTCCCAAAACCCAATTCTCTACCTCTCTTGTGGGACCCACTCTCTCCATAAAAAATATTATACCATCATATCATTTAAAAATTATAAAATGCTAAACTTCTTCTCACTAATTCAAACTTCAGTACAATCACATCACAATAACTATCCACTCCTTCAAATTTCAATACAATTACAACACAATAACTATCCATTTTTCGAATTTCAATGCAATCACATCACAATAATTACTATCTTTTTCAAATTTCAATATAATCACATCACAACCCACTAACCAAACACTAAAACACAAAAAAAGGTTACCTTCTCCCAGATAACCCATGAACCAAACACACCTAATGGTTTGGGGAGAACACAACATAGAGGAGAATAATGGTTTGGAAGAAAAAGCAAAGGATGAATGATTTGAAGGAAACAATCAAATATTTCATTTTTTATTGTCTTATTGACCAATGTTTGAATGTGATTAGATACCATTGTATTTAAATAGTTATATTGAATGTACATTTATGGATATTGAAGAGTAATTGTTACATTTAGTTAAGTTGAATAGTTGTCGAATGTTTTGCGATTCAGTTTGAGAGGAAATTGGTTGATATTTTTATATAGGAATGAATTAATACCTTATTTTATCAATATCATATTATGTTCACTGGCAACATAGCTTCCCTAACGCAACCTCAAAAGGAGGGATTTAAATCCTGGTCTTTTGGATGGTAGGCACATTGCACTACCACCAGATAAGGATAAGCATGGGCAGTGCTTGGGTTGGACCGAATGAGCCATATAGGGCCTAAGTCCAAGCCCATTTAACAAATTGAGCTTTGGATCGGGTCGAGACCCGCTAATTTTTTATTGGCCCAAGCCCAAGCTGGCCCAAATTTTATGGGCCGATCCCATATATGCAACGACATTTTCATATTTTGCCACTTTAATGTGCTAGACTAAGACATAGGCTAGTTTTAATCCTATGTTCTTGAGAAGATAATGAGGCTTCTGAAATCGGAAAGTAATAGGACAATTAAAGATGAAATACTAATACCTCTTCAAATAAGTTTGAGGATGGATCCCATGTGCTAGTTAAGTGTGTCATTTATCGGACTTCATATGATGAAGTTTCTATAGATCGTGACATGAAAAGATGGATGTTAGCAATAATGTCTAAAGTAGACTTCATATACAAGTGTTGTATATGGATACTTGGGGATCCACCTATATGGGTAAGATACATTAAGGTGTAAATGGATCTTCAAGAGAAAGAGAAAACCTTATGAGAATGTAGGGACCTTCAAAGCACGCCTCGTATCCTCAAGATAGACACAGAAAGAAGACATCGCTTGCGATGAGACTTTCTTTCTAATGACCATATTTAAACTCATCAGATTATTGCTAAATATAGCTACACAACTTGACTATGATATCTTTAAGATTGAAGTCAAGATTACATTCCTCTATGAATTCCTCATCGAGGATATTCATATAAAGTATCTCCATGGCTTCATGGATGAGGAATGCAAGGTGTGCAAGCCTAAGAAACATCATCTATGGACTCAAATAAGCTTCTTGTAATTGTAACATCAGATTTGATGAAATTATAAATGTCATGATTTCTGATATAATCTTAATGAACCATATGAAGCATAGTGGGAGTGCCATTGTGTTCATCGTGCTAAATGTAGATGAAATCCTAATCATTTGGAATGATATAAGGATGACAATAAGTGTTTTATACTTTAGTTATTCCATACCTTGAGATATGATCGCAAAGATACCTATTAGATCTTAGTTCTAAAGATGTTCAGAAGCATAAAGAAGATGGTATTGAGACTGTCACATTAAGTGATACACCTTGGACGTGTTCCATTCTTGAAAAACCCCAAAGAAGGATTCCTTCCCTTAAAATATGACACCGACCTATCTAAAGGGATAACACTCTCAAAAAGTTGAGGAAGTGAGTGCTAGAACTGCTTGCCTTTGTGCATCAGTTACGAGAAGCCGAGTTTATGCTACATGTGTACAAAAGTCAGATGTCTGCCATGTAGTTAGACTAGCAAACGGTTACTAATCCTACTATGGAGATAAAATACTTAATTGGAGTAATAAAAATATCTACAAAGATGACCAGAATTTAAAGATAGTGATATCAAAGTCTTATCTTCAAAGTCTTATCAAAGATAGTGATCTAAAAGATCTTAACTGCAGATACCTTAGGAGATAGATATCTCCGGGAATAAAGGTATTTTGATAAGGAAAATATAAGTTACATACTGGTTATAACATTTATTGAGTTGTAGTGTCATAGACACTAGAACTGCTTCATCAAGATTGAGTATTGGTTGCATGAGATGCAACAATCGCATTTGATGCGAGCACTGTTAGTAGGAGATATGCAAGTACCGTAAAAGGACTTGGCATAGTCTCTCGGGAACAGAGTGAGTGAGTGGTCAGCTTACCTAGCTATTTCAAAATAGCTTATGACTAGCACATGAGTGTGGGTTTACATTATTAGCCCATTAATGGTTCTTTGGGATAGTGGGAGTTGTTGGACATGGGAGCCCACGACGAGCCATTATGTGATAAATGTTATTGCAAATGCTATTTTCTAATCTGAAAAAAAGTAATTAATTTTCATAATAGATCCCTTAGTACACTTAGGGTTTTGTACCATGGCCATCTTGACGATTATACAACTGTTGATTCAATTGTTGAATAAAAAAGGATGGTACTTAGATGAGTATCTAAAGAGTTAGATTGAGGACTCATCGAGTGCCGTTAAATGATTGTTAAGAGAGGACCTCCATCTTGTGAAGGAGATGGTAATCCTTTCTCTAAAGGCGATATCTAACCGACCACTAGATGCAGGTCCTTTGCATTGGAATAGAGATTCGGAGGTGTTAGGAAAGTTAGGACAAAAGAGTTGACTTAGCGAGATCAAGATAACCAAAGACCTACATTTTATGCAATCACAATACATGCACACATCCTCTGACCAAAGACATATATGTTATTGTATTTTTGAGTATGTACATTTGGCAAAATGATAGGTTGATGGCCTAATCAATGACTATACATCGGCACGCTGGTATGCATACGATCTCTCAAAGGGATCATACAGGTTCATTACTGAACCAGAAGGCATGAGCTCATTCATAAGATATTGGTAATCAAATTCCGCGCACAATCATCTTGCTTTGGAAGCTTTATTGTATTTGTAGGTTTGATATATACTTTTGAAAAATATATGATCAATACCTAGGTATGATATATGCTTTTGGAAAGTATATGATCGATACTGACTCCCAATTATCAAATGAGAAACTTAAAAATAAAACCCTGAAGAGGACATTATAAAGATCTAAAACTTCGGGTTTATTCTAGGTCTTCCAATATATAGGATGTAATGTATTAGGAATACCTGAGGGTGGTGTGATCATAAAAGATTGTATAACCATGACACTTCCATTTTCAGGGAGTGATGAAATATGTTTAGATTTTAATGACTCCTCTTAGTAGATAAGTGATCTGATCTTGGTCCAAATGTTGGACATTGATCTGAATATGATTCAGATGCAATGAGAAGATTAGATTTACGGTCTTGATTTAATCAAGCATCTATGAGAGGTCCATTAAATCTAGATTTAAGAAGTGATCTCAATATCCAAGTCACTATACGTGGAACGTACAATCGCCCTGGCCTTATCTTCAAGTATCTGTAGCGAAAGCTCATTATTCTTGAAAGAGTTTGAGAATAATTCCATTATTGTATTATATCCGAGCATTGAGAAATATATAGTTAAATATGATTTAATTATCATGAATAATATGAATTTGATTCATATTATTCAGATGAATGAGAATGATGATCTGATATAATTAAATGCGATTTAATTATTATGGATAAGAATAATGTAGATAGCACTATCCAAAATTATTTATATATATATTATAAATATGATTTATAATATATTAGAGACAGCCTATTGTGGTTTATATTTGTTGATTAATTATTGATGTAAACTGGATTCACATTAGATAATTAATTGGATATTGTGGATATCTAGTATGTGATTTAGTTTAAACGATCCGAGAAGTGTTCTTGGATCATGTGGTTTCAATGGTTTAAAATTTTTTAAATTTTGCTACCCCGAGTGATGAATCTGTGATTCATCACTCTAAAAGTTGAAAATAGAGCTTTGTTCCCGAGTAATTAGGAGCATATTTCCACCAATATTGCATAATTAGCATTCATGCTTGCATTGATAACATCTGCATTTTAGCATTCACATATGCACTAAATCAGAAGACACATCCACTTTGTAAAAATCACATGTATATTCACCATATTTCCCTATTTGTATATAATTTATACTAACTCAAAATGCAATAAAATCAACTCTATAGTGTATATATTACTAACACTAAATAAAAAAAAGTATCAAAAAATACTAACTTGTAAAATTGACCAATAAAACCCGAGTCCAAGTTTGAAACTAGGAGCCTTAAAATGCGTGTATCTATCTCATATAGTGTCCGATTTAGGTCGACTCACTTTTAAAGTAATACATTCAGAGACCTTCAAAACAAGACCGATTTCATTAAAATCGGAGCTCGTATGCAAAACTTGGGTTTTGGGCCCTTATTGTATATTGTACATATTGACCTTTTTGCCCTTGTATTTTATCCTTTTATTTTCTTAATTATAAAAAATCTAAAAAAATTATATTAAGATGTAAATATTTATTTCATATTTTTTCTAACTTTTTTTAATTTCTCTCTTATTTCAAAAATGACAAAAAAATGTAAAAGATAAAAATGTAGTATTTTATACCTATAAGGTACCACCCAAATATACACTTTGTTCATGTGATTTCATTTGATTTTTGGTTCACGAAAGTTGTAGCTCTCATCGATACAAACAACTTTCGTGTTGACCACTTTTTGATTTAACCTCTTTTGTTAGTTCTTTTCGATTTTTCTTTGTATTTAGTTTTGAATTTTTTTGGGAGCGACACGTGGCAGCTCCTGGAGTCGCCACGTGTCGCCTCCTCCTTCCCCCACTTATCCCATTTAGCTCCTTCATCCTGGGCTGTTGGATGAAGGGGTATTTCACCAACGACACGAATCTCTCTTCTTCCACACCTCCCCCTTTCCCCTCTCTCCCGTAGCTTGGGGAGCAAGCCATCTCCAACGCCCTATCTCCCCCACTCCTCTCACCTTTACCATGAACTCCTCCTCCTACACCACTACTCCTTGCTTCGGCCTTAAAAAGCTGATGACGCCCCCACTTCACAAACATCCGCCACTATCAGGAAAGAAGCCCAACTCCTTCCATCCTCAGGTGACAACTGAGGAGATTTGAGGTCGAGCGAAAACAACATCTTCCAGGCGAGATCCGGCGTAGGATAAATCCCCCATCGACGTGAATTCCTCGAGCTCACTGAGCTCCGTCTTAGTCATGACGTGGAGCAATGACCTGAGGTGCTTCTCCTTGCACCTCCCTCCTAGACATCCGTTCACCACCTCCAGGTAAAGTCCTTCTTCTCTATCCTCCTCTTTCTCATACTTTCTTCATCATCTTCTTCCTTTGCTTCTCTACCTTCATTTCTCTCTCCTTGATTTCATCATTTTTTATCCACCAAATCACCAAAATTTTTTACACATTCACATATAAATAATATGTTTTGAATCTAATGGTGATTTTTCTTGAATTTTTAGGTGCAATTTCATCAACCAATTAATTAAATATTTAAGCCAACTAAACAAATGCATGGCAAAACAGGGGAAGTTGTGAAATCTCCTGTTTTTGCCTTGCTCTCTCTCTCTCTCTCTCTCTCTCTCCTTCTTCCTCTCTCTTCTTCTTTCTCTCTTATTCTTCTTCTTCACCTGCCCCCACTGAGCTCCAGCCCTCGACGACCACTCCAACCGCCAGCCGTGAGCGCCCGCCATCGTCACCACCTCCGCCAAGGTTGCAAGCTATTCCATGTGTCGGCCATCCTCCTCCTCTCTGCTCTGTCGTATGTCAACGAGTGAGGAGCACGCTCCCCTCCATGGTTTCTCCATCGATAGCTGCTCCACCTCCCGTCGTGTGTCGACGGAGGTGGAGGTCACCTCCATCGTCCAGCCACCTTCGAGCATTATTGCCATCTCCAAGCAGAGGAGCCCATTAGCTTGGCTGCATCGACTCCAGTAACCCACGCGTGGTGTACCTCCTCTAGAGCGCAATGACCTTCAACAACCTAGCTACAACCGTCCCTCATGGTTCCATCCTCACACCTCCACCCATGCGCGACAATCCGTCTCCACCAGCCAGTGCTCTGCCCCCTGGCTGCAGCGGTGCCGCTGATAACCAGGTGTTCTGCGAGGGTCACAATAATATATGTATAGTGTCGCTGAGGCGACCGCTCACAGAATGTCAGTTATACAGCAATTAACCCACAATAAAAGAATGAATGAATTAAGCCCAAAAATGTGAATTAATCTTTATTACTCTACCACAAAATGTATAGTGAACAAGCATGTAGAGGTCGAACCACAGAGAGCAATACAAAAATGCATAAGCCTAAGATGTGCATATACCACAGAGTCATCCTTATGTGAAGCCTATCTTCATGGGTTTTTTAATTAATTTTTTTATATATTTTTTATATTTATTTTTTATATTTCTATTTTATTACTTTTTTTATAATATAATAATATATATATATATATAGGGGAGTTATAATATTTATAAAAATATACAAAAATGGTCAAAAATTCAGAAATAAAGCCTTTTGGGTATTTTCAAGATTTTTTACTATTTTTGTTATTTTTGGGCATTTTTCAAAAATTTTTAGTATTTTTAAATAGCAAAATAAGAGAAAATAGGGAAATAGGGTCTGGCTGTAAGAAAAATAGGAATTAAAAATAGAAAACAACCTCAAAATTTTCCCACACTAATTTTCAAATAAAGAGAATAAAATATAAAAAGCAACAGGAACTGAGTTTGCATTTTTCTGAGTTTTCTTTGATTTTATATATTTTTTTAAGTTTTTGGGTATTTTGAGTTTTTAAGGTTTTTCTTTTGAGATTTTTAGGGATTTTTGGACTGACACTAAAATAGGTCAAAATACATACTAGGGAATTTTTTTGGAAATTTTTGAGGTCTTTTAATATTTTTTTGGAATTTTATAAGTTAGACAGTAATTAAAAGGCATGTTTTTGATTTTTAATAAATGCAAAAGTGCAACAAAATTAAAAACTAAAAATATAGCGTGCAAGGATACACTAACAGGAGCTTATATCCATTTTTACAAAATTTTTCAAGGAAATATGAAGCACAAAATAAATGGACAAAACATACAAAAATTTTATGGCCCGACAGGGATATTTTTGCAATTAAAATATTTCTCAGGGGCCTCCATGCAAAAATTACAACAGAAATAAAAATTTACTTTTATTTTCAAGGCCATTGAATAATTAATAAAACCCGGCGGGGTTTAAATGCAAAAATCACGCGCCTCACGTGGGTACTGCACGTGAGGCGTGGAGGGACTAATACGCAAATATAAAAACATCAGGGGTCCTTCTCCAATTTTTACAAATTATTTACAACGGGGATTTTTATTTATAGAATTAAAACCTAAATACAAAAAGGCGGGGGGTTGTATCTGATATTTACCCCTAATAGGCGCGCGATCCGACGGCTGCCCTTCATCCACTTGCCACGCATCGCGCTCTCGTCAGCCGATGACGGTTTGCAGATGACGGCTGAGATTAGATCAGCCTCGCTGATCAGACGGTTGATGCGGTGCTTCATCTGACGGAGCTGGTTCGATCTGGGCCGATTCCTTTGATCTAACGGCACTGGAGGTGCCTGGACGAACAAGGAAGAAGCTCGCCCCCGGCGAGCTTCGATCGTGAAGCTTTGGCTCACCCGGGCGTCTCCTGCGCATCTGGGTTGCTCAAAACGTGGCTGGAGGTCTTCCGCATCTCCTGAAGGTCTCGCCATGGCTCCTAGAGGTCTGAAGCGATCGGACAAGGTCGGTGAGGGACCTCCAGGAACCTCTCCCTGGTTCGATTTGAGCCCAGATGGGCTCTATTCTTCGTTGGACCTGCGTAGGAAGAACCGGGAGAGCGAGGGCATCCTCCTCGACCCGGGGTTTTGAAGCTTTGCAGCGAAATGGAGTGAGGCGGAGGAGCTCCGACGAACGGCGGAGGTGGAGCTCCGATTCGCCAAGACCAGAGGTCCTG
Organism: Ottelia alismoides; assembly: GCA_037367405.1. Classification (NCBI taxonomy): domain Eukaryota; kingdom Viridiplantae; phylum Streptophyta; class Magnoliopsida; order Alismatales; family Hydrocharitaceae; genus Ottelia; species Ottelia alismoides. The sequence goes on along the minus strand of JAZKJV010007844.1, from coordinate 304,057 downwards.
GGTTGGACAAATGTGTACGATTGATGGAGAAAACGATGGGGTATGAAATGGGATGAACGTGGCGGTCGGACACAGGCAGGATCACGGTGAAGAAGTCGTCGGAGCGGAGCTCCGGCGAACTTCGAATTTTTGATTTTACGCTGCGATGATTAACTAAAGGCTAAACTAACAACTGGAATTGAAAACAAACATCAAAACCTAACTAAAAAGCATAAAAAAGACAGCTCTTATACCTGGGGGCCACCAGAGAGCAGGACGGACGCTGGAGCTCCGCCGCTTCAAAATTGCCCTTCCTCCGGCCGATTCGAGGCGCTGGAGCACTCCCCCTGTCACGAGGAACGTTCCAGGAACGAGATCAAGGCTTTTGGTTGGATTAAAATTGGCCAAATTTGAGGAAGGGAGCGGAGCTTCTTATTTATAGACACTGGCATGGTGCCTTATTGACCGACGATTATTGCATGATCCAATGGGTATCAAATTGATCCAAATTATCGGCGGGCATCTGTGATGACCAGAGATCAATTCTTGTGAAGGAAGCGAGCTCGATCGATGGATGGGATGGCCGTAAAAACGGGAAGAAATCCGGGGAGTTGACAGTTCAGAAGCGCCAGGTCCCAGATGGGACAGTTGATCGGGCGGTCAACAAGGGCCGGCGCCCCATTGGTCCACGTCGGATGCTAGACGCCAAAATAGGAAATTTTATTAGAAATTGATTTATTTAACCTAGTAAATGATTTTATTAGAATTTTCTTAAAAAATAAAAAATGTGTATTATTTCATGGAGTATTTATTTACGATTTTTATTGAATTTTTTGAATAGTTTTATTTTAATAAAGTGTATATGTGTGTATTTACATGTATTTTGTATCTTTTAATTTTTTAATTGTTTATTTTATTTTATTATTTTATTGGCTTATTTTATAAATTTATAATTTATTTTTGTGAGTATAAAGGTATTTTTATTTAATTTTTATGAGTTTATTTTTAAAATAAGTAGGTATATGTATGTGTAGGTATTCTTCTTGGTAATTTACCTATGTATTTTGTGTACTTAATTTATTTAATGTAGTTTCTTGATTTTTATTTTGGATTTGCATTTTTAATAGGTTATATGTATTATTTACATTGTTATAAAAATATAAAAGAAGAGAAAAATTAAAGAGTGTTTTCCCCTTTTATTTATATACATTCTTGGTCATAGGTATTTTGCCTACTAACTTGCATAGGCTTATTTTATTTTATTAATCCTTTTTAGTTTTAGTCTAATTTTAGTATACACATGTATTATATACATTATTCACAAAATTCTAAAAATATAATTTGACAAGAATAATAAACAAGGAATATATTGAATAATTTAATCAGGTAGGCTGTCCAATGGGGGCCAAAAACCTAACTTTTGCAGATGAACTCCAAAAATTATGAAACCAATTTTATTAAATAGTTCTTGGAAAGCTATATACAATTAAAGGTGAGTTTGGTTGTTTTGAGTTTTTATTTGCAAGATATGGATCTGCGAAGTTGAGATTTTGGCTTTTTATTCTGTGCATAAAATGTGCACTGAGTATTATTTTTAAACAAACTCAATTTTATATTTTTATTTACATTATTCTATACAACTTTCATGAACAAAGTTTCTTTATTTGATGAATAAATAATTATGTACAAAATATGTGTAAAAAATGCATGAATAAATGAGGTATTTATTGTATTTTGGCCCTTATCTCCCCCTACTTTATTCCTTGTCGACCAATTCCATTCTGGACTTGGTCTCGGGGTTAGGGTCATAAAATATTTGCAATATTTTATTCCTTTTTCTTTTCTTCCCTTTATTCTATAATTTTGGCATTAAACACCTTATTTAATGTACAATTAATACAATGGATGATGAATGCTATTATGTACAATTTGATGCTATTTACATGCATTTGCTGGGGTTTTTGTGGCCAAAATGATAGAATAAAGGTGATAAAATGGAGGTTCATCAGCCGCCCCTCCACAGCACCACCAGCTTGAGCCCCTCGTCACTCGCGTGGAGCCACCGCTCAACAACCATCCATCAGCCGCGTAGAGCCCCCCCTTGGCCGTCACCTCCCGTGTGTCGGCCGAGGTCTCCAGACCGCCCGCCCGCCCCTACTCATCCTCACCTCACGTGAGGAGGACGTGAGGCATGAGAAGATTACACCCGTGCTCTTCTGGATTCCAACATTTGCTCCAGGGCCCCCACAATTTCCAGTATTCACCGCAGAGCTCAAGCACGTGCAAGGCACGAGAGGCCTCAAAGAAAATTGCACATCTACCCCCCGAGGTCTAGGTAATTGCATAAACGTCCAGTCTGCATATTTGCTTTTAATCAATTTTGTTTATGTATTGCATTCATATCCCTGGGTTTACACGTTCATTTAGGCATTCATTTAGCCTCATTTTTAAATTCCAAAATTGCATCTTGTAGAATATCTTATGCTTTATCTTTGTTGAAGCTTGTTGAATTTTAAGGAGTAATATTCTATTTAATATAATTATTTTGGTGGAAATTAGCATATTTTGTCCACGGTTCATTGTTAATTACTTATTAAATTATTTGCTCCTCCAAAAATCTCCAAAAAATCATAGTAGGTAGAGTTTAATTATTTCCACATTATGTACAAAAATGATAACATTTGCACACATTTCGATGCCATAATAAATTAATTTGTATTTTGCTTAATTGATTTTTAACAGATCCAAAATTAATTATTTTTAAGGTTTAACAATTTTCTTAGAATCTTCTCACATAGAGTCATCTAGGATAATTTTAGTTCTTGAAAATAATTTAATTTGGTATTTATTTAAATTAATTTTGCAAAAATCACTTTGCATTCATCTTTAGTTCACAGTAAATGCATTTAGAGTCAAAAAATTCCAAAATAATTAGGTCAAATTTCATAATTTTTGGACTTAATTTGACCATCTTTCAATTTTAACCTTAAAATTTGGCTGGAAATTGCATTGTCTTCTTTTAAATTGCATAAAAATTTATAAAAAGAACAAAAATATTCTTCTAAAAATTCGACATCGGATTTAACTGAAAATTGACCTAAGGAGAAAGTTGCCTCCCTGAGCTTGACATTGGGCTTGCCCAAGTAAAATAAAAATCTGTTGCTCGTATTTAATTAAATATTGACTAAAGTGATTTTTGATAAGTATCGATTTACCCGACTACAACGAACGACAACATTTAATTCGATCATTAACCCGGTTGAATTAGGTAGGGTAAAACAACGCTCATCAAATGGCACCGTTGCCGGGGAGGCATGGCTTAGGTTAATTTTTAGAGAATTTTAGGTGTTGATTTTCCATCCTCGGGTAGTCTGACCCCCTGTTTTTCTTGTGAATATTTTCTCTGTCATATATTTTTGTGTATTTTTTGTCATCCTTTATCTGACCTCAATTTATTTTCGTGCGAGGAAAACAAGGAGTTGAAGGCGCTTCGCTAGGCGAACCGAGGAGCTTACATTTAAATATTTTGAGTGATTGTGAGGACTTGCGATTGTTATCATTTTCATTATTTCTGCATCTTTCCAGCGGTTCTCGTTTGGGTTCTCGCGTGTGTAAATATAGTGGAAACGTGTCCCCGTGTTCTATGTGGATTGCTTTTTCGTAGAATAGGCTTGCACTTGCAGCTCTTAGAGCTACTTTAGGACTTGCTTGTGCTCGTAAATTTCTAGGACCACACTTCGCAATTAAAAGATGCACTTAGACCGTAGATCTGGTTAAATTCAATCTGTGCTTCACTCGCTAATAGAAATGCTTGTCTAGGAGCAGCTTTTATCACTTGCATTGCATATAGCATAAAATTTTCAATTCTGTTTTGCATCCTGCATAACAAAGCGAAGAAATCATTGTAAGTCTTCTCTACTTGGCATCTCATCATTGTTTTATCTTGCATCGGCTTTTCTCGACTTCTTTCCCCTTGGTTTTTCAAACTTAGGATAAAAGGAAATTGGGACTGGACTATAGGCATGCTTTGTGTATTGGACTAATCAACTGATTACCTAAGCTTAAAATCGGACTGCTAAACTCAATTGACCAAAAAATCAATAAAATCAGAAATTTTGCTTGCGGGAGAGTAACCCCGACCTTGTTTTCAGGCTGAGTGAGGGCACTTGAGTGTGTGTGCATACCCTAAGGCAGAGCCTAAATCCCCTCCTTCCATATCACGTACCAACTGATCCTAGCAAATATCACGAGTTGAATTTTCTCAGTTTCACAGACTAGCACCAAGTAACCTCCGCCTGTTCGCAGGTAGATAGGGGTGAACCAGCGGTGCTTCGCGACAAGTTGCTAGTAACCCCTCAGGGTGAAGTTCCGGCCTTGTAAGCCTCCATCTGCTTGCAGGTAGATAGGGGCAGGTCTTTGAACCCATCAACTTGGGATAGGAGCGAAGAAAGGAAGGGCGCATGTATCTTAAGCGACATGTTAAACAGGGAAGACGCATCCGACTTTGAGCCGACTTCCCTATAGGCCACATAACCTTTGCTATTTGCTTGAAATTCACACTTAACTCTTGCCATGGGATAATTGTGAATCATATTCACAACCCAAAACAACATATAATTTACATTGTCAATTAATTACACAATGTGTATCCAATACACATAATAATTAATTAACATATATAAATTATAATTAGCTCTCTCTATTACATTATAAATCACATTTATAATATATTATGAATAATTGGATATTTCTATCCACATTATTCTTGTCCATAATAATTAAATCACATTTAATTATATTGGATAATTTCTTCATACGTTAAGATGATTAAATCACATTTAATCATGATTTCTTCATTGCTTAGATCTCATGGAATTATTCTCGAACCCTTCAAGAATATTGCAATCTTGACGAGTCCGGAAATGCTGAGTTAAAAAGTGGTTTTTATTTGTCATGAAAAGAATTAATGTATCGTTCGTTGTAGGCGGCGATCGTAAATGGTCAAGAAATAACCACAAATTTTTAATCAATGTCAAACAAGTGGTTTTATGTTTATTTTACTTGGGCAAGTCCGAAGGTCGATCACAAGGAGGCAAAGGAACAACCTAGAGTAGTGTTTATCAAGATCCGTGTTTGGTTTTCGAGGTGGTCTTTTTTTGGAATTTTTAATGCAAATAGGGGATGCAAGATGCAATTTCGGCCAATTTTAGGGACTAAAATGTCAGCTATATTCAAACGATGTCTGAAATATACAAAACTTGGGCACAATGTAGACTATGATGAAATGAATGCACTATAACTTTTTTGGAATTTTTGGATGCAAAATGAATTTTTTATAAATTTTTAAATGCAAACAAAATGATTTTCAATATTTAATTATGATAAATACTAAACCTACTTATTTTCGAGGACCAAAATTATCTAAGATCTATCACTTGGTGATTGATCTCAGAAAAATCCTAGACCTCAGAAATGTGAGATCTACTACCTATTAAAAATTAAATAGTGAAATATGCAAAATGATTTTTACAGGGCAAAATATGCATGTAAATGCAAATCTTTTTTAGCACAATGTCAAGCACAATAATCTCTACGATGTGATATTTTTAGGGAATTTTTAGAGCACTGGTTAATCACTGGAAAATTTAATCGCAAGAAATGAGTAAAATTTACAATTTTCACAGAAGAATTGATTATTAATTAACCATCAATTATAAAAATATCCGTACTATGGCAAAATGTAGAAAATTAATTGAGAAACACAATGCCAATTTTTAATAAATAAAATAATGTAGAAAAGAGGTTCAAAACAGAGGTAGAACACATGGGTATGATTGCAAATATAATAAATAAAACAAATAAAGAAATATGCAGTGGGGGGGGGGGCTAAGTGCAATTACCAAAACTTGGGGGGAAAATTCTGCAAAATGTCCAGAGGGTCACGAGCGAAGCACGTGACCTCTGGCTTGGATTGCGGCGTAAATATGTGGGATTCCAGGGGACCTTTGTAAATTTCCCAATGGGTCACGTGCTGCACACGTGACCCCTGGGGGATGACGGAGGCTGACATCCCCCCTACACGCACATGCTTCGCACATGGGGGGTCTCGGCTCTGGAACCGGCCGGCAGTGGCGGAGGAGAAGCGGTGGTCTGGCGAGGAGCGACCTCCGACCGATGACGTGGCTTGGCGGCGTTGTCGAGGCGGGTCAGGCGGTGGCGCTGGAGTCGATGGAGAGCTCCTGGACGGAGGGCGCTCGACGATGAACGGAGATGGCGATGCTCCTGGATGGTGGCGGTGAAGACGAAGGGCGGTGGAGCTTGGCGATATTGAAGATGACGGAATCGTCGCAGGCGATCTGAGGCGGATTCGGAGAAGAACCTTGGGGTTGGAGGCATAGCAGATGGAGTACGACGGTCGTCGCAGAAGTTGGTGAAGATGCTGAAGCAAATCGTGGTCGATGGCTTGACGGCGTGAAGCCGAAGCTAGGGCAGAGCAGCAGTGGGCTGCGTGCTGTGACGACCGTGGAGGAGCGGCCGGATCTCGCCGGAGATGGAAGATGCGGGCTGTCACCACCGCCCTTCGTGGAGGCCAACGGCGGATGAGGGTCTGGGGTTGACGCCGGAGTTCTTAAATAGGGAATGAGAGGGGCTGGCTGCGCGAGATAGGAGGAGCGGCGGTTGCGGAGCGGGGGTTGCTGAGGGTCATCGGGTGTTGGCGATGAAGGCGGGGGTTGTTGGCAGAGATCTCGGAGGGGGCGGCGGTGCCAGAGAAATTGGGGGCGGCCGTTTGGGGCTGATCGGAGAAGATAGTCAAGGGTCGTACGATCGGTCGGGGGCACGTGCGTCGCACGTGTGTGGTATTTTTTAAATGAGTTAAATAAAGGCCAAAAAAAGCTGACACGTGGCAGCCTTTGCCCTAGGCCATTAGAGGGAGAAATTATCCCATGAGATGAGCCGTTAATGAGCAAGGAGTAGGAGACCTTTGTGATGCAAGAGCTGATCAGATTGATGAGAGTTTGAGGGGAAAGGGGGTCTGGGGGGCTGCTGCTAGCTTTCATAGAGACTGATACTTATCTATAGGAAACGACAACTTAGGGGTAGGCAAAGAGTCGCGATATTCAATACAGTAAATACTAGAAGGGGCACGGATCCCACTGGAATGTCGAGGGGCTAGCGCAATTGGCTGGGCAACTATTCTTTAAGCAGAGACAAAGACTTCAACTGCTACCCCTGACTAAGGAATTCTATTCGGACTGGTCTGGACGGAATTCTAACTCCAAGAGAACTCCCCTCTATAGACCAGGAAGGGACAGGGAATACATGGATGCTCACTCTGGACCCTTAGGTTCTGCTTGAAAAGTCCTTTCCGGGAATGGTTCTGTCTCTGCTTATATCAAAGCTGCTTTCTTTTTTGATCAAAAAGTGGTTCTTCTCTAGTTCTTTCTCACTGGAAACTGGCTTGCTTCCTAAGCTAAGAGACTCACCTGTAGATCAAGTCTAGCTTGTCAGTCAGGCTGAGACTAGTTATAGGGGGATCTAACCCGCTATCAATAGCTTTAGCTAGATCTCTATACGGCTTGCGAGGGAAGGGGTGAGGGGAAAGGGGGGTCCCTGCCCACGCACTCATTCTTCCCACCTATTCCCTGAGCTAGTCTTTGCATTTATCATTTGAGAAACCCCCGTCACCAGAAAGTCCCAGTATGTGATAGCACCACCGCCTACCAATAAGCACCAATCGCCATCGCTCATCTAATAACACCACCTCATGCCATCACTGAAGAGACAAGATTAGGGAATGAATGGGCGGGGGTCCTAGAAGCAGAAAGAAAGAACAAAAGAATCAGCCTCACTCATTATCTAAGCGAAAGAAGTAGATGGGGCTCACGAGCATCAAGTAATGGAAGACTCATCGATGATGAGACTGAGCGGTAGAACAGGAACAAACCAAGAAGAGAAGGCAGGAACCCACGCAGATGAAAGGCAGCTGACAAGGAATAACATGACACAAACCTTTCCATCAAAGCAAGAAGCAGCTACTCTTCCGCCAGACTATAGACTATAAAAGAAGGGTCCCTCCTCCCAATCAGAAAGCAGCAGTCGAGTCATCCGAAGTCACAAAGCACAGCCCATCCAGTTCTCCATCCCTTCGGGCATCTCAGGCAATCGAGCGCCATCCAAGAAGGCACGCCCCGTAATATATAATGAAATTGGGAAAACCTCCGAAGCATAGAAGAGTGATGAATCGAATCTCTTTAGAAGAGATTTTGCTCTCATGCCCTGCCACGTGTCAGCACCCGAAAATTTGAAGAAAAACATTTTGTAAAATCAAAAAGAAATATTAAATGACCTCGGATTGAAAACATTTCTTTACGAAAGTTGCTCGTCTCGATGAGATCTACAAATTATGAAGACATCAAAGCCAAAATTGGTCCAATGTGAAAAGTGAAATTTTGAGGTATCCTATGTACATAGAATACCTTGATTTTTGGGTTTTCTAATTTTTTTATCATTTTTGAACAAGATAAAAACCTGGAAAAATATAGAGAAATCAAAGATAAATAAAGGACATCTAAATCTAATTTTTTTGGATTTTATTGATTAAGAAAATATATACATAAAATATAGGTCAGAAAACCGCTAAAATATACAATGTACAAAAGAGGCCCAAAACCCAACTTTCACATACGAGCTCCGATTCACTTGAACTTGGTCTTGTTTTGAAGGTAATTGAATGTGCATTAGTTCAAAAGTGAGTAGGATCAAATCGGACAACGAATGGGGAAGATATGTGGCTTTTAGTCTGAAAATCCTGAAACTGGGGTTTGGGTTTTTGGTCCACTTACCTGGGTTAATTATTTTTTTGTATTTTTTATTTATTCTTGTTAGTGATATGTACACAGTGGACGTGGTTTTGTGTAATTCGGATTAGCATGGAGGAGTTAAAAATGGGGGAAGTTAGGCTATTTACAGGTCATTTTTGGCTTGGATTTTTGGCTTCTTATTTTATGCAGAAATTAATGCTAAAATGCAATTCTTATGAAATCATGCATGAATGCTAATTATGCGAAATAAATGCAGAAATGCTGTTAATTTTGAGGGACCTGAGCTTAATTAATGAGACTTAGAGTGATGAATCCGAGATTCATCATCCCCCTATACTTAAATCATGCTCGTCCCTGAGCATAAAAAAGAAATGCCATGGGGTGAAATGAGATTGGGTTCCATACCAAGACCATGAGCTGAAGGTGAAAATGAAATAAACTCGACCTTTGGATTATTTGTGTGTCGGAACTTCTGTGAGACTTAGAATTTTAAAATCGACAACCCTCAAGTTCTACACATCATTGTCACAGTTTTGGCTCAGAATTCATCTTAGATCAATCCTCTTCCCAAAGTATACCCTATGAACATTGAATAACCGACTCATGTGTGTGGAAGGTTTTAGCTCTTCCCATCTAGAATGTCGGACTACCATGATCCTCTCCTCTCTAGTAACTCGTCCTCGGGGAGTCAGGTATTTCCTTTTAAGGTCTATCGTGCTGTGTTCACAATCGAATGAGGGAGAAGTTAGAAGAAGAAGAAAAGAACTGGAGGGTGGCCAGTGTAGTCACCTCTCCTTGTGAAGATGGCCAGTGTAGCCGAGCCTTCACCAAGATCTGCAGGTTCTTAAATCTTGGACCTTTTTGGTCGGATTTTTATTTGGTAGAATGCTTCTTTGTATTTGGAATTTTTGGTGGTTCTGCTTGGATCTTGTTATGCCCCTACGGATATAGAATCTCTTTGTTCCTTACATTTTTTGGGGTCTTAGAAAAAATTGTGCCCAGCCGTCCATCCCTTTTCCGAAGCTTTATTTCAACCCGTACTCTAGTCTTTAGATTTCCATGCTACCGGAAAAGAGACTCACACAGTCTTACAACATCCCGTCTGAGTTGAGTTAAGTGCATAGTGCGAGAGTACAAATTAATTCCCTATTCCAGAGTTGTACCCAGAATGAAGAGACCAGGTTAGACACTAAGAGCCAAACGCTGCACATTGTCATGTGGAACTTAAAGAATTAAGTCAAAAGACCTGAAGCTTCTAAACTCCTAATTCTTGGTGAAGTTCCTCTGAAAATTAGGTGGATTAAGGTCAAGTCTAGACCACTCTTGGTTTCTGCTCACAACTTGGTTCAGAACCCATTGTCTTTTCACAGATGCAGATGAATGCTATGCTGGATGAAGTGCAGGTGTGTGAAATGCAGACATTTTTTTATGCAAGGGATTTTTTTTGACAATGCAAAAATGAATAAGAAGCCATTTTCAAAAAATTTTGGGCAAAGTCAGTGTTAGTGGCAAAATCTTTTTCTTTTCTTTTCTTTTCTTTTGTTTTGTTTTTTTTTGTTTTTTCAAATGAATTACCCACCCCGTAAATACATATAGACTTAAGCGAAAGTACGAGGTATGGCTAAAATATATGCACAGTATATATACAGACCCCCCTATACTTAGCGAGTGATGTGTCCTCAGAGTACAAAAAGCGTAATGAAGACATAGCTCATGCTAAGCGTAAGAGAGTTAAAAATTTATATACAGTGGTTCGCCCCCCTGTACTTAGACTGTGAACAGTCTAAGTATAGAAGAGGCACGCAAAAAGAGGCGGTCGGGATATGTGGATGAAGAGAGTATAAACAGGTGGGTGTCGGTTCCCCCTATACTTAGGCTCTGGACAACCTAAGTATAGAGGAAGGGTGGAAATGGAGTGGTCGGGAGAAGGAATGCGATGAGAGAAATGGTATATACAAATGGCATCGGTCCCCCACTATACTTAGGCCTTGGCCTAAGTAGAGAAAGAAGCTGTACAAGGAGACCGATGTGGTCGGGAGGGAGGGTGGGTAGCCGATGATTAAGGCTGTTTTCGGCTGATCTTCTTGTGAGCCTGTGGGGGGAGATCGTAGTGATGAGTCAGGGATGAGGCATATGATTCCCAACTACAATCAGTGTCATCCTCAGAAAAATCATGATGGATAGTGGATGAAGGGTTTGAGTCAGATGAAAGATATCCATCATCAGAATTATCCTCAGAGGAGTAGTATTTGAAAGTCGACATACTCCAAGTATTTTGTTTCTTCAGTTGTTTTCTCAGAATTCGTTCCTTCTTGGGGTCAGGCGGTTTGTCCTCAGATGAATACTCAGAAGCACCGGTTTCAGTCAGCTCATACGAAAGAATTCCAGTGTACTTGAAGAGGGCAGGAGCATCAGCTTTGGATGAGTAGTAGTTAGGAACGGGAGTTGTCCAACGAGAATTGAATTTTGGATCCTTGCGAAGATATGGCTTTAGGGCTGCCAAACACACTTCACTCATGTAGACCATCTTTTTCGGTCCTGATGAGGGATCATCAACTGATTCCTCCTCCGAAAGGTCAAAGTTGACTCTCTTTTTCTTGTTTCGTGACGGTGTCGGTTCACTTGAGTATCTGGATGAATAGCCATTAGAGTTCTTCTCCTTGCTCGGTTTGCGTTTATTCTTGGTCGTCTGAATGTTTGAGCACTCTCGATTTGGTATGATTTGGTCCAGATATTTAGAGAAAGTTGCTCCAGGGTGCGACCATGCGTATGTCTTAGAATCGTAGTAGAAGGATTTGTCTATTTTGAGATCCGTGGGAATTGAAATACTGGGGAGAGTCTCTGCATGTTCTTTCTCAATTGATTCGATGTTGGATCATTCCTGTGTCGAGTTGATATAATCCATGTAGTCAGAGTAGGTTGACCCAGGGTGTGCCCATGCATAAGTCTCCGGATCATATGATTCATATACATGATTCTCCATGGTGAGAGCGGCGGGGAATGGAGCAGGGGGAGATTTTCTAAACCAATAGTCTCATCAACAACCGCTATCGCAGGTGTGGTTGCAGGGTAGGGATCTTCTACCGTTTCATGGTTACGGTTGTCGGGGACTTCGTGGGTTGCCTCAGAAGATCATGGTTCCTCAAAGATATGGTCAGATCTAAGTGCTTCCAACGCTGTGAAATTGATTTCCCGAGTCTCACAATCAATACTCGCCTTGGCCAATGCCAAGAATGGCTTTCTGAGAATGATAGGAGATTGGGTGAATTCTCCTTGATGCTCAATATCAATGATCGTGAATTCTACTTTGAGAAGAGCACCTTGGAATTTTATGATGACAGAAATAATTCCTCTCGACCACTTTATTGATCGGTCCGCTAATTGAACAATCTCTCGTATCTTTCGAATCGGTCCGAGTTTGAGTTCATGGAATACAGAGGTCGGGAGGATATTAATTGGTGAATCGTCATCAATCCGAGCATGGGTCAAAATTGTATCTTTGATTTCACAGTCAAATCTGAGCAACCGCTTCACTATACGGCTCTTGGTTTTTCTCCTCAACACCAAGGAGAAGGCCATTGACAAGATATGTCTTTCAGTCTTTGTTCGTATCCTACCCAACTTCTTATTCATCAATTTGTCCATTAAAAATCTTTTGAGGTCGGGAAAATGTTCAATGGCCTGTATGAAGGGAAGTTCAAACATCAATCTTTTTTCCAGTACTTCCCGTACAATTGGATCCAAATTCCTCAGATCGTCTTCAGTCTCAATTTTTATGAAATTTTTTGGATTTTCAATTTTTTTGTGGTTTTCAAAAGTTTCCATTTTTTTGGTATTTTCTGTGTGGTGTGTGGGTGTGGTGTGTTCCTCAGATGAACAGGGGCCTTGATATTCAGAGTGATAGTCCGCGGATAGTCATTTCTAAGGGAGCAATGTGTAGAAGTGAAATTGTCAGAATAATCCCTAGGTCCCTGAATATCCTTAAAATTTTCAATCTTAGATCCAATCATTTCCTCATCCATTTTTATATCCGAGCTACCAGAGATTAATCGATCGGCAAATTCTTGAAATCTATCCTCCATTAAATCAAATTTCTTATTCATCTTCAAAATATTCTCCAAAATCTCTTCTTGACCAAGTATGGGAGCAGTTGGGGTATGTTTTTGTAATTGAATGTCCTCTTCCATTTTTCTATATGCACTAGGAGAGGGGTCTCTTGTAATATCCGATATACGATCATCGTTTTCTGAAAGTATCTCCTCAATAATCATGGAAGGTGACTGCTCATATGGTCTAGGTAAGTGGAGTTGGTCCAAGGGGAGTTGTGATCCTATGTGGTCGGCCCAATCCCCTGTATGAGTGAAGAGGGGGTTGTTATGTTCAATCCAAGATAATAATTTTTCATTGGTGTTCAAGATCGATGGAAGAGATGAAGAAGTGCTCAATTCGATCATGTGGTTATCATCTCCCATGAATGATGGATTGACATTTACCGAATATGAAGGATGAATTGTATGATCAACGTAAAGAGGATTGATAAATGAAGAAGTAGAGCCCTCAATTATTTGTTGGTTTGTCTGCTCTGAATACAAAGGGTTGTCATTCATGAAACAAGTCGGATTAGCAGAGGGAGATGGATTTATTGATGGTTGAGGGGGAGGTGTTTTGGGTCTAACCGATACGAATTCATTTTCATAGTATAGCTCTGATGGATTCTCGGATAAATGTTCTGCTATTTTTGAAAGAGATGAAAGGAATGAGGGGTTGGGTCTGCAAGAGTTATTGGTTGAGAATTCCATGGTGAATTTTAAATCAAGAAAGGAGAGAGATGATTGCACGGGATAGTCAAGAGAAATTTTATCAAATGTGCGGTTGTTGATCTTGAAATCGGTTCACGCACACCAATGCAAACACAATTCAAACCCCAGGTTCACCAACGCACACAATGAAGCCGTAAGAGTTCGGCTATTATCTTTTCAATTTTAGTTGGTGATAAATCAATCTTGGCAAAAATTTAGCGAGCTGAAATTTCAGATTTGGGCTCTAGCCTTAAGTGTCGTCTCTCGCTCACTCAGAAAAATAACAACATCCAAAGTCGGGGTTGCTCTCCCGTAAAAATTCTTGATTTTATGGGTTCTTAAGATCGGCTAGATTTAGCAGTCCTAATTTTTATTAGGTGATCACTGAAGAATTTAGATGAGCACAAATACACATCTACCGTCCAGTCCCAATTTCCTATAGAATTATGTGATAAAACAAGAGGGAGAAATTCGGAAAAAAGCCGATGCACGCGGGAAACTATGATGAATGCTCAGTTAGAAGACTTACAGTGAATCCTCGCAATCTCCATGTGGGATGCTAGACAAGAATTGAAAATTATTCTATATGCGTGCAAGCCGATGAAAACCGCACCCAACCAGAAAGTTCTATTAACGGGAAGAATTGATTTAAATTTTTGGCTAAGTTGAACGATCTAATGTGCGTCTCAATTAATGTGCAGTGTGGCTTAAGTCCTACAAGCACAATCAAAAATATAAATGCTCTGAGAGCCGTATGTGCAGGTTTATCCTAATCACCACTCAAGTCGGGCCCTACCCTCACCGAAGAGTGAAACAGGCCACGACACACCACAGAAAAGTTCAAGGTCTTTTTTACACACGCGAGAGTCCAAACGGACACCGCTGTAAATGAGCAAGTAAAGAAAATTGCAGAAATTAAAAACCTAGACTCTACGCTCTCTCACGACTCGACTCGATCTTAGGTTAATTGCGGCTTCTTCGTATGTCGGTGAAGATGCGTCGGTTTCTTGAGAAACCGCTCCACGTACGTCGGGTACCTCGCAAGAAAAATAAGAGAGAAGATGTAAGAGAGTGACTCAAAAATTAATCAAAAATACAACAAGCAAAATAAAAGCTGAAAAATAAATGCAGGAAATAAAACGGTATTTACAATGAAAAATTCGGGGGTCAGACTACCCGAATGCGGTAAACCGATTAAAAAGTTTCAAAACACAGAACTAAGCCGTTTGCCTCCCCGGCAAAGGCGCCATCTGACGATTCCGAAATCGCACGCGTTAAGAAGTTGTTTTTATCTTTGTGCGTGAAAAATAATAATGTATCGTTCGTTGTAGGCGACGATCGGAAACGGTTAAGAAATAACCACAAATTTTTAATCAATGTCAAACAAGTGGTTTTATGTTTATTTTACTTGGGCAAGTCCCAAGGTCGATCACAAGGAGGCAAAGGAACAACCTAGAGTAGTGTTTATCAAGATTCGTGTTTGGTTTTCGAGGCGGTCTTTTTTTGGAATTTTTAATGCAAATAAGGGATGCAAGATGCAATTTCGGCCAATTTTAGGGACTAAAATGTCAGCTATATTCAAACGATGTCCGAAAAATACAAAACTTGGGCACAATGTAGATTATGATGAAATGAATGCACTGTATTTTTTTTTGGAATTTTTGGATACAAAATGAATTTTTTTATGAATTTTTAAATGCAAACAAAATGATTTTCAATATTTAATTATGATAAATACTAAACCTACTTATTTTCGAGGACCAAAATTATCTAAGATCTATCACTAGGTGATTGATCTCACAAAAATCCTAGACCTCAAAAATGAGATCTAATACCTATTAAAAATTAAATAGTGAAATATGCAAAATGATTTTTACAGGGCAAAATATGCATGCAAATGCAAATCTTTTTGAGCACAATGTCAAGCACAATAATCTCTACAATATGTGATTTTTAGGGGATTTTTAGAGCACTGGTTAATCACTGGCAAATTTAATCGCAAGAAATGGGAAAATTCACAATTTCCACAGAAGAATTGATTATTAATTAACCATCAATTATAAAAATATCCATAGTATGGCAAAATGTAGAGAATTAATTGAGAAACACAATGCCAATTTTTAATAAATAAAATAATGTAGAAAAGAGGTTCAAAACAGAGGTAGAACACATGGGTATGATTGCAAATATAATAAATAAAACAAATAAAGAAATATGCAGTGGGGGGGCCTAAGTGCAATTACCAAAACTTGGGGGGCGAATTCTGTAAAATGTCCAGAGGGTCACGTGCGAAGCACGTGACCTCTGGCTTGGATTGCGGCGCAAATATATGGGATTCCAGGGGACCTTTGTAAATTTCCCAATGGGCCACGTGCTGCACACGTGACCCCTGGGGGCTGACGGAGGCTGACATCCCCCCCACACGTACGTGCTTCACACGTGGGGGGTCTCGGCCCTGGAACCGACCGGCAGTGGCGGAGGAGAAGCGGTGATCTGGCGAGGGGCGACCTCCGACCGATGACGTGGCTTGGCAGCGTTGTCGAGGCAGGTCAGGCGGTGGTTCTGGAGGCGATGGAGAGCTCCTGGACGGAGGGGCGCTCGACGATGAACGGAGATGGCGATGCTCCTGGATGGTGGCGGTGAAGACGAAGGGCGGTGGAGCTTGGAGGTGTTGAAGATAACGGAATCGTCGCAGGCGATCTGAGGCGGAGTCGGAGAAGAACCTTGGGGTTGGAGGCATAGCAAATGGAGTACGGCAGTCGTCGCGGAAGTTGGTGAAGATGCTGAAGTAAATTGTGGTCGATGGCTCGACGGCGTGAAGCCGGAGCTAGGGCAGAGCAGCAGTGGGCTGCATGCTGTGACGGCCATGGAGGAGCGGCCGGATCTCGTCGGAGATGGAAGATGCGGGCTGTCACCACCGCCCTTCGTGGAGGCCAACGACGGATGAGGGTCTGGGGTTGACGTCGGAGTTCTTAAATAGGGAATGAGAGGGGCTGGCTGCGCGAGATAGGAGGAACGACAGTTGCGGAGCGGGGGTTGCTGAGGGTCGTCGGGTGTTGGCGATGAAGGCAGGGGTTGTTGGCGGAGATCTCGGAGGGGGCGGCGGCGCCAGAGAAATCGGGGGCGGCCATTTGGGGCTGATCGGAGAAGATAGTCAAGGGCCGTCCGATCGGCCGAGATCGGACGACCACAGATGAGACACGTGGTCGAAAAGGACAAAGGGCGAGGCACATGCTCCCTAGGGGCACGTGCGTCGCACGTGCGTGGTTTTTTTAAACGAGTTAAATAAAGGCCAAAAACGCTGACACATGGCAGCCTCTGGGGCTGCCACGTGTCACCACCAGGAAATTTGAAGAAAAACATTTGTAAAATCAAAAAGAAATATTAAACGACCTCGGATTGAAAAAGTTTCTTCACGAAAGTTGCTAGTCTCGATGAGATCTACAACTTTCATGAAGACATCAAAGCCAAAATTGGTCAAATGTGAAAAGTGAAATTTCCTATGTACATAGAACACCTTGATTTTTAAGTTTTCTGTTTTTTTATCATTTTTAAACAAGATAAAAATCTGGAAAAATATAGAGAAATAAAAGATAAATAAAGGACATCTAAATCTAATTTTGGATTTTATTGATTAAGAAAATATATACATAAAATATAAGTCAGAAAACCGCTAAAATATATAATGTACAAAAGAGGCCTAAAACCCAACTTTCACATACGAGCTTCGATTCCCTTGAGGGTCTTGTTTTGAAGGTAATTGAATGTGCATTAGTTCAAAAGTGAGTAGGATCAAATCGGACAATGAATGGGGAAGATATGTGGCTTTTAGTCCGAAAATCCTGAAACTAGGGTTTGGGTTTTTGGTCCACTTACCTGGGTTAAATATTTTTTTGTATTTTTTATTTATTCTTGTTAGTGATATGTACACAATGGGTGGTTTTGTGTAATTTGGTGTTAGCATGGAGGAGTTAAAAATGGGGGAAATAAGGCTATTTACAGGTCATTTTTGGCTTCTTATTTTATGCAGAAATTAATGCTAAAATGCAATTCTTATGAAATCATGCATGAATGCTAATTATGCGAAATAAATGCAGAAATGCTGTTGATTTTGAGGGATCTGAGCTTAATTAATGAGACTTAGAGTGATGAATCCGAGATTCATCAAATCTCTCCGCAGATACTTGGAGATAAGGACAGGACAATTGTATTCTTCCACGTATAGTGACTTGGATATTGAGATCATATCTCAAATCCAGATCGTGGGCCTCTCATAGATGCTTGATTGAATCAAGACCGCAAATCTAATCTTCTCATTGCATCTGAATCATATTCAGATCAATGTCCAATAATTTGAACCAAGATAAGATTACTTCTCTACTGAGAGGAGTCACTAAAATCCAGACCCGTTTCATCACTCCCTAGGAATGGAAGCGTCATGGTTATACAATCGTTTATGATCACATCACCCTCAGGTATTCCCAATACCTGTACATCCTGCATATTGGAAGACCCAGAATAAACCCGAAGTATTAGATCAACTTTACACTGTCTACTTCATGGTTTTATCAGTAAGTTTCTCATTCGATCATTGGGAGTCGGTATCGATCATATACTTTCCAAAAGCATATATCATACCTAGGTCTTGATCATATACTTTTCAAAAGTATATATCAAACCTACAAATTCAGTTAAGCTTCCAAAGCGAGACGACCATGCGCATGGAATTTAATTCTTCCCAATATCTCATAAGTGAGCTCATGTCTTCTGGTTCAGTAACTGAACCTGTATGATCCCTTTGAGAGATCGTATTACTCATATGCCCTTATATGCACACCAGCGCGCCGGTGTATAGACCTTGGTTAGGTCATCAACCTATTGGTCTGCCAAATGTACATACTCAGACATATAGTAACACATCTGTCTCCGGTCAGAGGATGCGTGCCTATATCATGACAGCATACGATATAGGACTTTGGTTATCTCGATCTCGTTAAGTAAACTCTTTGACCTAACTAATCTGACATCTCCGAATCTCTTTTTCTATGCAGAGGACCTGCATCAAGAGGTCGGTCAGATATCAGCCTAAAGAGATAAGGATTGCCATCTCCTACCGAGGATGGAGATCATCTCTTAACAATCATTTGACGGTGCTTGATGAGTCCTCAATCTAACTCTTTAGATATTCATCCAAGCACCAGCCTCTATGATTCAATAGTTGAATCAACATCTGTATGATTATTAAGATGGCCATGGTACATAACCCTAATTGTACTAAGGGACCTATTATGCAAATTATTCATTCTTCATTTCAGATCAGGGAATGATATATGCAGTGACATTCATTGCATAATGGCTCGCCCTGGGCTCGCATTCCCAACAACATCTACCATGGGTCGATCAATTCCTCCTGCCGCAATAACATGTCCCATCCTTGCCACCAGATCTGCATTCTGTTGTTCGGTTGTGGTGAGGCGAGCAAGGATTTGTTGTATCGGGTCATCTCTTTCCTCTTCATCCGGGGGTTTCTTAGGTGGCATCTTGTCCTCTTTCCCTGAGAATGGAAAATGTCTAGGTTAGAGGGCATATCAATGAAGACATTCTCACTAAGGCGATGGTCTTCCTCGGTGAGATAAGAGGAGAGAAAAGGGTTGGTTGAAGGGTAACCACCTGGAAGTGATGGATCTCGAACTCATGAGGGTCATGAGCTCGAGTTGGCCCAAGTTACGCTTAGTCCGATGAAGATGAACTTAGTGAGGGGCTCAAAGAGAGGTTAGCGAATCGGGAATAGATATCCCCCATTCAGTCATCTTGGATGGCGAGAAGGAGAATTGGGAGTATAAGATAGGATTTTACTCCTACATGAAACAAACAAGTGAATCTGAACCCTGATTTTTCACACTCACACGGTGAATGATTTGAAACCGAGTATGATTAATCTGGTTGAAAATATTCTCAAATATAATTGTGAATTATTTTTGAAGAATAAAACCCAACAAAATTTGTTGCAAATAAATAGAGAGAGATTTCCATGGAGATATGCAATCTCATGAATTATCATGAGATTGCCCTCCATTAGGAAAGAGGTGGGCGGAACCCATGTCCTATTTGGAATGGATGGCCATCCAGTATCCACCATGTTATACATGGAGATGTAATCTCCATGTATATATTCTCTCCTTATTTATTGGTTTAATTTAGGATTGATTTATATTTTATTTTGTCAAATATATTTTAATCCAAAATTTGTTGTTTTTGACAACAACAATCTTGACCATTGGATTGACATAAATCAATCTCACCCATTGATTTTATATGTCCCATGGATTGAGATCCATGGATCCCAAAACCCTATAAATAGAGAGCCATACCATGCTCTCTATTTACATGCAATTTTGGAGCTCTCTCTCTCTTTCTTCATACACAACAGCCCTCTCTCCCTCTAATTTTGGTGGCCGTCCACTATACCCTAGAGGAGAGATTCGTCGACGCTCTCGCCACCGCGCCGCCGCTTCGACGTTCTTCGGTTCTCCGTATTCTTGGAGTGCTACTCTCATGAAGGATAAATTTGATCTCGTGCGAGGAGCAACCATGCTTGGATCAACTTCTTGGATTACGAGGACAACGCGTTTCATCCCCGCGCTCGCAAGCGGTCTTACCGACGATCAGACTTGAGACAGGAGGTCTCTTCTTTTAGAGACTTGATCAACCACGCTTCAAAAGGTATTGAATTATACTTGTTGTGGTTATATACAAAATGATTCAAGAAGTGTTCTTGGATCACGTGGTTTCATCATATGAAAAATTTTAAATTCCGCTGCATCGAACAACTAGTACGACTAGTCGTTCTTCGTCGTATCCGATACGACGATCATGCTTCCATGATGCGCTTAAGGATGATTCCATATCCTTCAAGTGGTATCAAAGCCTTAGGTCTACGGTTTCGAATATGATTCGAAAACCGAGGACGACTTGGGTTCGTTAAGGTCGCGAAAGTTTTATCGCATTTGATTTCGCAGATCTGTTTAGTAAATAATTTCGACCATGTTCAAAATATTTAAGCACGAATTGTTACTTGGATTTTGTTCTCCATTAAATAAGGAAACCATAGGATCTGAGTTTGCGTAAATCGGATTTCGTATGCTCTAGATATGGTTGTTTTATTGAACATGTATGCACTGTTGCGGGAACAGTAGATTTTAACATGACTAAAGAGTTAATTAGTGTTATCATCTGCCTCGAAATGCATGAAACATTGCTTTACTTCTGTCCTAAATCAAGTTAGCAATCTTTGAAAATTGAGTTTGTCTAATTTGGATTTAAATTGATTGAGATATGTTAATTTTAGTGAGTAGGGGTCACTACTAAAATTGCAGTCCTAATCTAGAACCAAGTGATTGTCAATTAGTGAAATTAATTGTTAATTTCGTGAAATAATCTTGAAAAATATTTGTGAAATATTGGAAGATGATTATTTACCTAATTGACTTGGCCTCAACCAATTAATTGATTAGATGTGATCTAAATCATAATTGGAAATCACAATCTTCAAACTTGATGCTTGAATAGGATTGGGAATTTGTGTAGCTTATTTCCTTATAATAAAAAATATTTTGATTATTAATATGGTATAATTTCGGTTGAAAAACCGATGATCATCTCAAGTACAAATTGATATATCTGGCATTATGCTTTCTCGAGGTAGATATGGTGACTAGTCGGAGAGCATTGGGGTAGCGGATTGCAACGTATGTGGTCCGTCCCACTCTCGTCGGTACTGGCCATGACAACGGGTAGGGACTGTATAATACCGGAGAAAATCAAGGTGTATTTTCTAATTATTAAAATTCAAATTAATACGTACTTTGAGATATTACCATATTTATATTCAAGTAAAAATAATCAAGTTTGTTGATTGAATTGGATTGATAATCAATTTAATGTGATTAAATTGGTTATGTCCAATTGAGACACTCTATTATGAATAGAGTTATAATTTCCCTTGGAAGAATTAATTATGTGAATGTGATTAATGATAATTAATTAAAATTTGAATATAATATGGAGGATCACATAAGTGACATCCATGGTCTCCCGTCAAGGCGGAGGGTTCTGTCTCCAGGGATTGTATGTGGGAGATGCCTGTCCGAAGTGACAGCTCCTGTTTGCAAGCACATCTGTATCGGGCTCTTCGTTTCTCGAAAGAGTAAGGACGTATGCGTAGTGACCCCAATATCGGGTCCTCATATTATTGGGGCGATATTGGATTGCGTATAGCGAGTTGTATTCCTGTTGACGGTTGGTTCAATTAATGACGTGTCAACATTGCCTTAGGGGTGGTGGGCCCGGGTGTTAGAGACCAAATTGGGAGATGTAAGTTGGACTTGCAAGGCGGAATATGTTCCTGCTTCTTTTTATCCGAGTTGTAGGTTCTCATATTATTGGGATGCAACAAAGATAAGGAAGGAGATCCCGGATCTTGCTTGAGATATAATGGTAAGTATACCTCTTACATTGAAAGTGATTAAGGGAATGAACTTTTAGTGTAGATATGTCAAGACAACTTTGATATAAAAATGCCAAAATCAAAGTAAAATATGTATATATAAATATATACACTTATGCAAATTTCTTATTTCAGATAATCCTTCATTAAACCCACTCAATGTTATACTCAATGATAACCAATAAAATATCATGGATTGATCTCATGATCCAGATATTGCACTTGCAGTTGGACACATAATATATGTGGTTGCAATGTGCAAGTTTCCTCATAATAATGAGGAATGACAATTAAATAGATAATAGGACTACAACCCTAGGGTTTGTATGTCTCTATAGTCTTGATCTCTCATCAGATGTACTTTGGAAGTGACATGTCGGTGATGATCGCAATTGTCAAATAATCCTTATAAAATTAATGAAGATATTCTGGCATACATATGTGCTCTTGACATTTATCATGAATGAGACGGTTCACTGCATCATGCAGAATGGTGGCTCTGTAAGAGATGATGTATTGAAATTGTTTGAGTACCTACCTGAACCTATGTTTTAAGAGTTTAAATGGATGTAGATGATGAGTGTCATCATTCTATTATCTATACTCTAGTCATTCATGAAGCTTCATAATATTCATATTGTATGAATTTAATGAAGCATGTATAAATGTTGAAATGATCTTACATTGAATTCTTTTGAATTTAACGTAAGAGATCCTTAGTCTTAAGCAATGGTTGCTCACAGATAAAGGGAGCGCAGTGGAAGCATGGGTTGAACCCAAGTAAGAAGTATAGTAAAAGAGTTGACTGTACCTCTGTGACTTCCATATGACATCCAAAGAGTTGGATGAATGCCAATACTGTAATAAGTTGATGTGTTGATAGTATGACTATCAAGTCTGTCTAGAATTCTTAGAGAAGGACTCGGATGGAGCATCAAAATAATCTACATAAATCATTGATATTGACTTGCTTATTGAATAAGATAAAGTCTTGTAATTGTATCTCAATCTTCTAACAACACTTGCAATGGGTTGCATATGTTTTAGAAGACTGGAAAAAATTTGATCTTAAGGTTTATAGTTATCCAGATGGATGCAATTGTTGCAACAATTTCCATTGGATCACTAGACTTCATAATTTCAGTGGAAGAGCCCTTAGTCTTAGAGAATGTCTCTATGACCTAGACATTAGAATACACTCATTGTTTGTTTCTAAATGTTGGAAATGAACATGAATTCTGGAATGGACCTATCATAAAGAGTTATGATGAAGATATTTCAGAAAGTAATATAAAATCTAGTGGAATCCACTAAATTAGAAAATTAATGAATGGTTCATTAACATTTCTAAATGCTGAAATTGAATCTTAAGATAATTAGGAGGATGAAGATCATTTGACAATGATCGAGCATCAAGCCTTGGACATTTGTCTATTGATTAGATCAATAGACTAGTAAGAGATGAAACTTTAGAATGTCTAAAATTTCAAAACTTACATACTTATGAATATTGTATTCAAAGAAAAATGTCCAATACACCCTTCTTTGGGAAAGGTGTAGGATGTCAAGGTATTCAGGATCTCATACATATTGATGCATGCGGATCATCTGTATCACAGTAAACATTATGGATATGTGATATCTGTTGATTATGTATGATATAAGATTTCTTCCCTTTAGAAACCTTTGAAATGTTCAAAGATTTCATATTTTTGGTTTGGAACCAAAGTCTGAAGGAAGATGGAAATGAATTTGGTCTAATATAGGTAATCAGTACCTATAAGATGAATTCATAATATACCTTATGGAGAAAGGAATATCGTTCCTATCTCACTCCTCCTAATGAATCTAAACTCAATAGAGTTGTAGGGAGATACAATTGGATCATGTGTAACATGATTCGATCAATGATGAATTTTTAGCATAAATTCCTCTTAGTATCTAGGTATATATGTAGTAGAGACTACATATAATTCCATGCAAGTAAGCTGGAATTGAGCACTCGAGAGTGCTGCTTCTTTAGGAAAATAAAGGATGGTATTGGATACCTACTTTATGACCTTGAGATTCTTAAAATATCTCATCTCTAAGAATGTGATTCTTAGAGGTTGAGACTCTTGAGAATCAAGATGAAAATGAAGTGTAGGAACTCATTTAATCTTGAGAAGATAATGAGGCTCCTGAAATTGGAAACTAAAAGGACAATTGAAGATGAAACACTAATACCTCTTCAAATGAGTTTGAGGATGGATTCCATGTGTCAGAGAAATCTGACAATGATCGAACTTCTTGTGATGAAGCTTCTGAAGATCATAGCATGGATAGATGGATGTTAGCTATAAAAGTCTAATGTAGACTTCATATACAAGTGTTGTATATGGACCCTCGAGGATCCAACTATATGGGTAAGACCTGTAAAGGTGTAAATGGATCTTCAAGAGAAAGGGAACCTGATGAGAAGGTAGAGATCTTCAAAGCACGGTTCGTAGCCATGAGCTACACTCTGGAAGAGAAGACATTGCTTGCGATGAGACTTGCTCTTCGGTGACCATGCTTAAAACCATCAGAATATTGCTAACCTTAGCTACACAGCTTGACTATTGCATCTTCAAGATGTAAGTCAATATTGCATTCCTCTACGAATACCTCTTTGAGGATATTCACATGAAGTAGCCCTAGGGCTTCATGGTTGAGGAAAGCAAGGTGTACAAGCTAAGGAATCCATCTATGGACTCAAATAAACTTCTTGAAGTTGGACCATAAGATTTGATGAAATTATAAATGTTATGATTTCAGATAGAATCTTGATGAGCCATGTGAAGCTTAGTGGGAGTGCCGTTGTGTTCATCATGCTAAATGTAGATGATATCCTAATCATTTAAAATGATATAAGGATAATAATAATAAGTGTTTTATTATCTAGTTTTTCCATAACGTGAGATATGATCTCAAGGATACCTCTTGGATCTTAATTCTGAAGGTGTTCAGGAGCAAAGAGAAGAGGGTATTGGGACTATCACATTAGTAGTACACCTTGGACATATTCCATTTTATGGAAAATTCCAAGAAAGGCTTCCATCCCTTAAGATACGCTACTGACCTATCTAAAGGGTTAGTACCTCAAAGAGTTGAGGAAGTGAATGCTAGAACAACTTGCCCTTGGGCATCAGTTCTGAGAAGCCGGGTGTGTACTAGATGTGTACAAAAGCCAGATGGCTACCATGCAGTGGGAGTAGTAAACTGTTACTAATCCTACTATGGAAATAAAACACTTGGTTGCAGTAATAACAAAATCTTCATAGATGACAAGATTTTTGAGATAGTGATCTCAAAGTCTTATCTTCAAAAGCTTAAGACTTTATAGATAGAGATCTAAAAGGTCTTAACTGTGGATACCTTAAGAGATAGTGATCTCCATGAATAAAGGTATTCAGATAAGGATTATGAAAATGCTGGTTATGATAATTGTTAAGCTGTAGTGTCAAGGACACTATAACTAACAAGATTGAGTATTAGTTGCATAAGATGCAACATTCGCATTAGATGCAAGCACTGTTGCTGGGGATATGCAAGTGCCGTAAAAGGACTTGGCGTAGTCTCGCGGGAACAGAGTGACTGATCAGCTTACCTAGCTATTTTCTAAATAGCCTATGATTGTCACATGAGTGCGGGTTTAAATGATTAGCCCATTAATGGCTCTTTGGGCTAGTGGGAGATTGTTGGAAATGCGAGACCACGACGAGCCATTATGCAATGAATGTCATTGCATATATCATTACCTGATCTGAAATGAAGAATGAATAATTTGCATAATAGGTCCTTTAGTACAATTAGGGTTATGTACCATGGCCATCTTAATAATCATACAGCTATTGATTCAACTATTGAATCATAGAGGCTGGTGCTTGGATGAAAATCTAAAGAGTTAGATTGAGGACTCATCAAGCACTGTCAAATGATTGTTAAGAGATGATCTCTAGCCTGAGTAGGAGATGGCAATCCTTATCTCTTTAGGATGATATCTGACCGACCTCTTGATGCAGGTCCTCTTCATAGGAATAGAGATTCGGATTAGTTAGGTTAAAGAGTTGACTTAACGAGATCGAGATAACCAAAGTCCTATATCGTATGCTGTCATGATATAGGCACGCATCCTCTGACCGGAGACAGATGTGTTACTATATGTCTGACTATGTACATTTGGCAGACCAATAGGTTGACGACCTAACCAAGGTCTATATACCGACGCGCTGGTTTGCATATAAGGGCATATGAGTAATACGATACCTCAAAGGGATCATACAGGTTCAGTTACTGAACCGAAAGACATGAGCTCACTCATGAGATATTGGGAAGAATTAAATTCCATGCGCATGGTCGTCTCGCCTTGGAAGCTTGACTGAATTTGTAGGTTTGATATATGCTTTTGGAAAGTATATGATCAAGACCTAGGTATGATATATGCTTTTGGAAAGTATATGATCGATACCGACTCCCAATGATCGAATGAGAAACTTACTGATAAAACCATGAAGTAGACATTGTAAAGTTGATCTAATACTTCAGGTTTATTCTGGGTCTTCCAGTATGCAGGATGTATAGGTATTGGGAATACCTGAGGGTGATGTGATCATAAACGATTGTATAACCATGACGCTTCCATTCCTAGGGAGTGATGAAACGGGTCCGGATTTTAGTGATTCCTCTCAGTAGAGAAGTAATCTTATCTTGGTCCAAATTATTGGACATTGATCTGAATATGATTCAGATGCAATGAGAAGATTAGATTTGCGGTCTTGATTCAATCAAGCATCTATGAGAGGCCCGCGATCTGGATTTGAGATATGATCTCAATATCCAAGTCACTATACGTGGAACAATACAATCACCCTGTCCTTATCTCCAAGTATCTGCGGAGAGATTGCATTATTCTTGAACGGTTCGAGAATAATTCCATGAGATCTAAGCAATGAAGAAATCATGATTAAATGTGATTTAATCATCTTAGCATATGAAGAAATTATCCAATATAATTAAATGTGATTTAATTATTATGGATAAGAATAATGTGGATAGAAATATCCAATTATTCATAATATATTATAAATGTGATTTATAATGTAATAGAGAGAGATAATTATAATTTATATGTGTTGATTAATTATTATGTGTATTGGATACACATTGTGTAATTAATTGACAATGTAAATTATATGCTGTTTTGGGTTGTGAATATGATTCACAATTATCTCATGGCAAGATTGCAATATTCTCAAATATAATTGTGAATTATTTTTGAAGAATAAAACCCAACAAAATTTGTTGCAAATAAATAGAGAGAGATTTCCATGGAGATATGCAATCTCATGAGTTATCACGAGTTTGCCCTCCATTAGGAAAGAGGTGGGCGGCACCCATGTCCTATTTGGAATGGGTGGCCGTCCATCATGTTATACATGGAGATGTAATCTCCATGTATATATTCTCTCCTTATTTATTGGTTTAATTTAGGATTGATTTATATTTGATTTTGTCAAATATATTTTAATCCAAAATTTGTTGTTTTTGACAACAACAATCTTGACCATTGGATTGACATAAATCAATCTCACCCATTGATTTTATATGTCCCATGGATTGAGATCCATGGATCCCAAAACCCTATAAATAGAGAGGCATACCATGCTCTCTATTTACATGAAATTATGGAGCTCTCTCTCTCTCTCTTTCTTCATACACGACAACCCTCTCTCCCTCTAATTTTGGTGGCCGTCCACCATACCCTAGAGGAGAGATTCGTCGACGCTCTCGCCACTGCACTACCGCTTCGACGTTCTTCGGTTCTCCATCTTCTTGGAGTGCTACTCTCACGAAGGAGACATTTGACCTCGTGCGACGAGATCAGGAGCAACCACGCTTGGATCAACTTCTTGGATTGCGAGGACAACGCGGTTCATCCCCGCGCTCGCAAGCGGTCTCACCGACGATCGAACTTGAGACAGGAGGTCTCTTCTTTTAGAGACTTGATCAACCATGCTTCAAGAGGTATTGCATTATAATTGTTGTGGTTATAGATGAAACGATTCTAGAAGTGTTCTTGGATCATGTTGTTTCATCATATGAAAAATTTTAAATTCCGCTGCACCGAACAACTAGTACGACTAGTCGTTCTTCGTCGTATCCGATACGACAATCATGCTTCCGTGATGCACTTATGGATGATTCCATATCCTTCAGATGCTTACATCCCAACATAAAATGAGATGCATAGTTGGTTGGTACCCATGGTTCCCTCTGAAGCGTTCGAGCTGAAGCCCCACTTTTTGAGCTTGCCGCCAAAGTTCAATGGAAATGCAAACAAAGAACCATATGCCTTCCTTTGAGACTTCGAGCTGGTTGTAACAACCTTAGTCACCCTAGGGTTGGGGAAGATTACATTAGGCTGAAGGCCTCCCCATTTGCCTTAGGAGATAAGGCCGCTCATTGGTTGAAAAATCTCGGGGTGAAATGTAAGACCTGGATGCAGTTCAAGGATTTATTTTTAAAGAAGTTCTACCCACTCAGTAGGACTAATCAGATGAGAACTAAGATCGTGAGCTTTTCCCAGGGACCCAATGAACCATTCCATGAAGATGGGATAGATTTAATGACTTAATTCAGAAATACCCTTGCCATGGTATTTCAGAAGAGATCTTAGTTCATACCTTGTTCTGTGGCATGACCCCAGAGATGCAGGGGTTAGTAAGTGCCGCTTGTGGAGAAGCTATCTGAACAAAAATGAAGATGCTGTATGGAAGATCTTAGAGCAGATGGCGGAAACATGCAGGTCTCAGGCCACCAGGGCCTATCAGTTGTCTCCCTCGATCTAATCCAATGAGACAACTAGGGTGATTGTAGCGGATCTGATAAAGGACCTCATCCTCAGCACGGGAATGATAGCTGACAAGTTAACCATGGGCGAGCAGATTCAGAAGAGGGCCACTGACCTTGAGGCACTCTCGCGATTGCTGAAACAAGTGGAGGAACTAACTGAGAGGGTTGCTAAGATACATCTACCTGCCCCTTCTGCACCACTTGAACCTATACACAGAGTTCATCTTGTACAAGAACATGCACCGGGGCCTCAGTGTAGCTGGGTAGAGGAGCAGCAATATACTCAACAGGAGCAGCATGCACCCCTACAATTGGAGACATGATACGAGGAACCTCCGCAGGTGTTCGAGATCAACGGGTTGTGGTACAACCATGACCCCGTCGGCAGACAATCGGGGATAGGGAACGATCAACCTCACCGACCTTCCCTAACTTACCAATAAACCAGCTCCATCCCCGCACCGTGCTTTGTACAGTCCCGGCCCATACAAGGGTACCAGCCTCAGCAGCACCAGCAGCAACGTACTTTCCACTCGGGCCAGTAGGGCCCTCCACTACCATCCCATCAGCAGCAGTACCTGCATGGCCATCAGGTCCAATACAGAAACTCGTCCTCTAGTCATCATCAGCAAGCCTTACCTACAAGCGAATTGGAGTCCCTCACCTTGGCGATCTAGACCTTGACTGATAGGGTCCAATAGATTCAGAATGACTACCTAGGTATGAGAACAGATTTGAATCGTGTTTCCTGTACCCAGGACCAACAGAGGGCACCAAAGACTCCAATTCCTTCCCAGGTTCAGGCTAACCCAAATAGACTTAATAAAGTCTAGAACCTCCATCGAGATCAAGTATACTATTCAAATAACTCTTTATCTGAACATGAGATCCTTTCGTACAATAATGTTAATTATATGTCCCTCAGGAGTGGAAGGAATGTGATCGTACCTGATCGGGTATGGACACCAGAGGAAGACGTTGCCAAGTATCTACCTGAGGAGAACTTGGAGGCAGAGGAGCAGAACCTCCACCACCATCGGCAGAAGAAGAGGACCCCTAGTCCTCCAGGAAGAAGGAACACACCACCCGCAATGAGTCCGGCAAGACCGATGAAGATCCCACACCTCCATCTGAGGAGGACGTTCCAGTAGTTGCGAAAGACGCATCACCGGTTTTGCAGCAGAAATTTCCTTTTAATCAGAGTCAGTCTAAGTGTCAGAGTCCTGTACAGAGCTCAGTTCCTAATTGCAATGAAAATCTTTCGGGTTCGGAATCTGAATTAGCATCAATAATCCCTTTTCCCCGAGCTCTCAGGGGTGGAAAGAAGAAAACTCGAAAAATACAAAAAGATGACCCCAATATGGCAGAGTTTTGCAATAAATACATTAAGGTCACAATCCCTTTTGACAAGTATGTGGAGATGATACCTGCATTCCAGAAGTACCTTAAGGTGAGATACACACCTATTAGGATCAATAGGAATACCAAAAGCCGTGTTGAAAAACATGTTCTGTCAGTAGCCACTACTTGCACAATAAAGAATGCATTTCTGAGGAAACGAAGAGACATGGGTGCACATTATGTGGTGAGTCATGTCGATGACACTGTGTTTGCACACACTCTTCTTGACAACGGATCCTCAATTAACTTAATGCATACAACCCTCTATGAGCATCTTAATCTCGAACCTCCTAGGAAATCCAGAGCCTTACTTCAGTTTGCACATAAATCAACCAAGAGGTACGGAGGAGAATTGAGGAACGTTGTCATCAAAGTCGAGGATCAGGAGTACATGGTGGACTTTATAGTCCTTGATATGGAGACCCCTCGCAACTGGAGAGATTCCCAGATCATATTAGGAAGGCCCTTCCTAAGAACAACAGGGGTCTTATTTGATTACAAGATCGAAAAGATCCAGTTCCAAATTCCAGGCGAAGATGAGGAAATTGAGATGAAGCAAACCAGATGGTAGAGGCCGGATTCATAATCTAGGACCAAGTACTCTTCGTCCGAAGCAGATTCTATTCATGTAGACACCGTTGGGCTATGGAGACAGAACCTGGCTAGCACCGATGAGTCCCTCTCCTCCGGAGAAGATCTTGTGCATAAGTCAGTTTGCGAGATCCTTAGAAATGAGTACAACACAAAATGTGCATCCCCCTACATATTTGATGACTTAGAAGCCCAGCTGGGCTTGTCAGTCCTTCCCTCTTTAGGACAATCAGAAGATGAGGATGATGAGTCGGACGTGGCTTTTGCCGATTACATAGAAACCTTTTACGATCTGACTCTAGAGCCGAACTAGTTGGTGGAACAATTTCAAGGACAGATGTAACCACTACCAGCACAGAGCCAGATTCGATTGAACCAAACTTCCTTGATGATCACACCTTACCTGAGCTCAAACCTTTAGCTCCCAATTGACCAAGGAGCAGGAATCTCGCTTACTAGAGATCTTAGAGAAAAACCGCAAGGCGATAGGCTGGAGCATCTCTGATCTCCACAGGATAAATCCTGCTCTGTGTTTGCACCATATCTACTTGGAGAATGAGGCTAAACCCTCTCGTGAATTCCAACGTCGGTTGAATCCAAACTTATGAGAGGTAGTAAAGAAAGAGATAGAGAAATGGTGCGACGCGGGTTTTATTTATCCCATCTCTGATTCTAAATAGGTGGCACCAATCCATGTTGTCCCAAAAGAGTCGCGAATTTAGACAACCACTAATGAAGACGAAGAGGAGATCGTGACACAAGTACCCACGTCATGGTGTGTCTATGTGGATTACAGACGCCTGAATGCTGCGACGAAGAAGGATCATTTCCCCCTACCATTCATTGATCAGATCTTGGAGAGATTAGCAGGGAAAGAATTCTTCTACTTTTTAGATGGTTTCTCGGGCTACAATCAAGTAGCTATAGCTTCTGAAGACTAGGAGAAAACCACGTTTACATTCCCCTTTGGTGTCTATGCTTTCAGGCGCATGTCCTTTGGGTTATGCAATGCTCCTGGTACTTTTCAAAGGTGTATGATTGCTGTATTCACCGAAATAGTCGATGAATTCCTAGAAGTCTTCATGGATGACTTCTCGGTCCATGACAATTCCTTCGATTCCTGTCTTAGGAATTTGGACCAAGTCCTCAAGCGATGTTGTGAGGTTAATCTGGTGCTCTCCTGGGAGAAAAGTCAATTTATGGTGACGGAGGACATTGTGTTGGGGCATGTAATCTCCAAGAGAGGAATGGAGGTTGACCATGCCAAGGTGGATGTGATCAGACGACTCTAGCCACCAGCCAATGTGAAGCAGTTGCGGTCCTTCCTTGGGCATGTTGGATTTTATCAAAGGTTTATCAAGGATTTCTCTAAGATTGCCCGACCGCTAACTGAGATTTTAGGAAAAGACATGGAGTTTCTTGTTGATCACATATGTCTTGAAGCCTTTAAGCAACTACAAAGAATGATCATGTATGCCCCGATCCTACAAGCTCCATATTGGTCTCTGCCTTTTGAAATCATGATAGACGCCTCAGATTTTGCTATTGGGGCTATGTTAGGATAGAGGAGAGATGGCATCCATACACTACACAAGTAAAGTGCTTGATACTGCTCAGCGTAACTATACAGTTACGGAAAAGGAGATGCTTGCGATAGTGTTCGCCTTGGATAAGTTCAGATCTCACTTAATAGGATCCAAGGTGATTGTGTTCACTTACCACAAAACTATACGATACTTAATGGAAAAGGACGCGAACGTGCATCTTCTTAGGTGGATTCTGCTTATCCAGGAGTTTGATTTGGACATTCATGATAAACCTGGAAAGAAGAATGTAGTAGCTGATCACCTCTCCCATCTCGAGGATATTAATGCTTCTGATAATACGCCGATTCGAGACTCCTTCCCTGACGAGTCGATCTTTGCTGTCGACTGACTCCCATGGTATGCCAATATCGTGAACTATCTTGTCTCCAAGAAAGTTCCTGAAAATTGACCCAAGAGCCACATAGACCGACTGAAGTCGGATTCAAGACATTACCATTGAGAGGATCCAATCCTTTTCTTTGAAGGACTAGATTGTGTTTGGAGACGGTGTATTACTCAGGAGGAATATCAGAGCGTCCTTTCTTTATGCCACAGTCTGGAGGCAGAAGGACACCACTTTGGGAAGAGGATCAAATGGAAGGTACTTCAGTGTGGCTTATACTGGCCGACTCTGTTTCGCGATGAGATCACCTTTGTGAAGTTGTGCCCAATATGCCAGCGAATGGGAGGAACCGTTGGTTCCAAGGATGAGATGCCGATGCAGTCTGTCATCATTTGTGATGTATTTGACGCCTGGGGCATCGACTTCATGGGCCCATTACCTGTTAGCCACGGGTTCGAAAATATCCTTCTGGTGGTAGATTATCTGTCAAGGTGGGTGGAGGCTATCCCAACCCGAGCCGCAGGTAGTAAAACTGTCTGTAAATTCATTAGAGATCACATCATCTCTAGGTTTAGGATCCCCAAAGTGTTGATATCAGATGGGGGTAGCCGTTCTGTGAACAGAGATGTGAAGAAGATCTTGAAGGACTACGACATCGAACATCGTGTCGCTAGTCCTTACTACCCACAGACCAATGGCATGGCAGAGGTGTCGAATTGGGAGGTGAAAACCATATTGCTGAAGCTTGTCGGCCCAGACAGGAAGGACTGGTCTCAGATTTTGGATCATGTCCTATGGGCTTATAGGACAACTTACAAGACACCGTTAGGAACCTCCCCATTCAGTATGGTATTTGGGAAGCCATGCCTCCTATATAATTAGTGCACAAGTCAGAATGAGCAATTAAAAAGGTCTATTGGAACACACACCTAGGGTAGAGACAGAGAGAAATGGATCTGAATGAGCTTGTGGAAGTCAGAAACCGGGCATACAACAACAATGTGGTGTACAAGGACAAAGTAAAGCATTGGCATGACAGATATATCAGACGGAAGACCTTTTTCCCTGGACAGAAGGTATGGTTGTTCAATGCAAGGCTGAAGGTTTTCCAAGGCAAGCTGAAATCCAAGTGGATGGGCCCATTCATAGTCCGTGCTGTGCATGATAGTGGATGTGTTGAGATTTCAGATCTCACAGATGACGCACAGACATTTCTAGTCAATGGACAACTATTGAAGCACTTCGTCGAACCCATTGAACAATTAGTCCATGTTGAGGAGATTGTATTCATGCATGAGACAGATTCAGCAGATACACATAGATGCGAGCATGAGACCTTGCAGATCAGCAGCATCTAGAAAGATTCAGACCGCGATCCTTGTATATACCCACCATTCCTGTATATTCTTCCCCTCCCTCCCTCAACTCTAATCACTCGCCTCGGCTTCATGTATTTCCATCTACGACTATACTTAGGATGACCAAATCTTAAGCATAGGGGGGCATGTATCACCTGAATCCATTCGCTGTACATCCTCCATATCACATCAGTCCTCATACACCCTCCCGTCTTTTACTTAGGCTGACTTGAGCCTAAGTATAAGGGGAACCGATGCCCATTTTGTATATACTCATCCACTTCCCCTCTTGACCTCGTCTGCCCCGTTTTTTGATCTTCTTCTACACTTAGGCTGCCAGAGCCTAAGTATAGGGGGCGAGAACGACTTCTATACTTTTTGATATTTGAGCTCTCCTGCGCTTAGCACGTGCTATGTCTTTTTTCTCGCTTTTCATGCTCTGAGGACATAGCACTCGCTAAGTATAGGGGGGGGGGGTGTATATATTACATATATACTTTACCCATAGCTCGTACTTTTACGTATTTTTGTATATACTATACAATGATTACGGGATAGGTAAAAATGGAGAAATTTTTTTGCAAAATACATGTATATTGTATAACACTTGTATAATTTGAATAATACTTATAATACTCTTGTAAATTGTTGTAACATAGAAGGTATACCAAATTTTGAAAAAAAATCAAAGGCTTCTTATTTAGTTTTGCACATCACCATATCTTAAGAGAAAGAAAAAGAGTCTTGCATTGCATTAATCTACATAGCATGTCATCTACACCTCATCTGCATATCTGGCATATGCAAGGTGAAAAGTTAGTGGATCCTGAACCAAGTTATGAGTAGATGTTGAGGATGGATTTGATTTGACCTTAATCCGCCTAATTTCAGAGGAACCTTATAGGAACTAGAGTTAAGATTTCTCAGGTCAAGTGACTTAATTCTTTGAGTCCGCAAGTCTATGTTCACATGTCATCTTGATTGGTCTAAGTAGAATATCTCATGCACACGCATGATTCTTTTATACAGTGACCTAACTTGGACAAGTACCATGTACGTAGCTCTTCATTGATGAGGTAGTGAGGAGGTTGAATCCTTTATCTTGGAGTAGCACACGGGTGGAAACATACGTCCTCCTCTAGGGAGGGTAGTGCATCTCAACCTAGTCTGGTGGTGTTGACGTCTAATGACATGATGCTGTAGGTTGCAATAAAGCTTCAAAAGAGGGATAGTCTACTGGCTCAAGGAGAAAAACTCCTTATGCACATGCTGCACCTTGTATATAGTAAAAAAAGAAAAAATTGCAAGAACTACAAAAAGAGTAGACATGCCAGATAGAAAATAAAATACCTGTCAGAGTATGTATATTAGCAAGAAGTCTGTAGCTGGATGACTTGGCTACACTGGTCAGGCATCCCCGGATAGGTAGTTACACTGGCTACCATCCATTCTTTTCGCCACCCTCTCCTCTTGAGCTGGTCGCACTAGGGAATACCCCACTCCTCGAGGAAAGAGTTACTGGACCGAGGAATTAGAGTTACCATATTAGAGGAGGCTAGTTTTGAGCCATTTCTGACGTGGAGAGCTATTTTATACTTACATAGTATAAGTAAGAATCATAGTCATCAGAAATTTGTGTTTGAAGATTTGTTCTGACCTGACTATTGAGGAGTCTTGAATAGAAGACTTGGGTCTTAAGGTCTGTTAGGTCTTAAATTCAGATCTCAATAAGGTTCCGCCACACAATTAATCCAAAGGTTGAGTCAAGATCCATTTTCAACTTTTGTTCATGACCTTGGTATGGAACCCAATCTCATTTCACTCTTGCATTTCATTTTAGTTGCTCGGGGACGAGCAAGGTTTAAGTATAGGGGGTTGATGAATATGTGATTCATTACTCTAAAAGTTGAAAAATAGAGCTTTGTTCTAGAGTAATTAGGAGCGTATTTCCATCAATATTGCATAATTAGCATTCATGCATGCATTAATAACATTTGCATTTTAGCATTCGCATCTGCACTAAATCAGAAGCCACATTCACTTGTAAACATCACATGTATATTCACCATATTTCACCTATTTGTATATATTTTATACTAACTCCAAATTGAATAAAGTCAATTCCATAATGTATATATTACTAACACTAATTAAAGAAAAATATCAAAAAAATACTAACTTGTAAAATTGACCTTGAAACTAGGAGCCCTAAAATGCACGTATCTCTCTCATACAGTGCCCGATTTAGGTCTTCTCACTTTTAAAATAATATACATTTAGATACCTTCAAAACAAGACCAATTTCATTAAAGTCGGAGTTCGTATGCAAAACTTGGGTTTTGGGCCCCTATTGTATATTGTACATATTTATCTTTTTGTCCCTGTATTTTATCCTTTTATTTTCTTAATTATTAGAAATATAAAAAAATTAGATTAAGTTGTAAATATTTCTTTCATATTTTTTCTAACTTTCTTTGAATTTCTCTCTTATTTAAAAATGATAAAAAATGTAAAAGACAAAAAATGTGGTATTTTATTCCTATAAGGTACCACCCAAAAATACACTTTGTATATATGATTTCATTTGATTTTGGACCCTTCACAAAAGTTGTAGATCTCATCGAGACAAGTAACTTTTGTGTTGACCACTTTTTGATTTGCCTCTTTTGTTATTTCTTTTCGATTTTTCTTTGCATTTAGTTTTGGATTTTTCTGGAAGCGACACGTGGCAGCTCCTGGAGGCGCCACGTGTCATCTCCTCCTTCCCTCACTTATCCCATTTAGCTCATTCATCTTGGGCCGTTGGATGACGGGGTATTTCATCAACGATCCAGACCTCTCTTCTTCCACAACTCCCCCTTTCCCCTCTCTCCCGTGGTTTGGGGAGCAGGCCATCTCCAACGCTCCATCTCCCCCACTCCTCTCACCTCACCCACGAACTCCCCCTCCTACGCCACTATTCCTCCTTGCTTCGGCCTTAAAAAGCTGACGACACACCCACTTCACAACCATCCGCCACTATCAGGAAAGAAGCCCAGCTCCTTCCATCCTCAGGTGACAACTGAGGAGATTTGAGGTCAAGCGAAAATGACATCTTCCGGGCGAGATCCGGCGTAGGATAAATCCTCCGTCAACATGAGTTCCTTGAGCTCACTGAGCTCCGTCTCTATCGCGGCGTGGAGCAATGACCTGAGGTGCTTCTCCTTGCACCT
Organism: Ottelia alismoides; assembly: GCA_037367405.1. Classification (NCBI taxonomy): domain Eukaryota; kingdom Viridiplantae; phylum Streptophyta; class Magnoliopsida; order Alismatales; family Hydrocharitaceae; genus Ottelia; species Ottelia alismoides. The sequence goes on along the minus strand of JAZKJV010007844.1, from coordinate 266,587 downwards.
CCCTCCCAAACATCCGTCCACCTCCTCCAGGTAAAGTCCTTCTTCTCTATCCTCCTCTTTCTCATACTTTTTTCATCATCTTCTTCCTCTGCTTCTCTACCTTCATTTCTCTCTCCTCGATTTCATCATCTTTTATCCACTGAATCACCAAAATGTTTTACACATTCACGGATAAATCATATGTTTTGAATATAATGGTGATTTTTCTTGAATTTTTTGGTGCAATTTCATCAACCAATTAATCAAATATTTAAGCCAACTAAACAAATGCATGGCAAAACAGGGGAAGTTGTGAAATCCCTTGTTTTTGCCTTGCTCTCTATCTCTCTCTCTCCTCCTTCTTTTCTCTTCTTCTCTCTCTCTTCTTCTTCTTCACCGCCCCCACTGAGCTCCAACCCTCGACGACCACTCCAACCGCCAGCCGTGCACGCCCGCCATTGTCACCACCTCCGCCAAGGTTGCAAGCTATTCCAGCTGGGCTATGTGTCGGCCACCTGCCGGCGCTCTGTCGACCATCCTCCTCCTCTCCGCTTTGTCGACCATCCTCCTCCTCTCCATCGACAACTGCTCCACCTCCCATCGTGTGTCGACGAAGGTGGAGATCACCTCCATCATCCAACCACCTTCGAGCATTATTGTCATCTCCAAGCAGAGGGGCCCATCAGCTTGGCTGCATCGACTCCAGTAACCCACACGTGGTGTACCTCCTCCAGAGCGCAACAACCTTCACAACCCAGCTACAACTTCCCCTCGCGGCTGCGACCTCATGCCTCCAACCGCACACGATGTTCCTTCTCCACCAGCCGGCGCTTTGCCCCCTGGCTGCAGCGGTGCCGCCCCTCCACACCACCACCATCTTCAGCCCCTCATCACTCGTGCGGAGCCATCGCTCAACAACCATCCATCAGCAGCGTAGAGCCCCCCCTGGCCGTCGCCTCCCGTGTGTTGGCTGAGGTCTCCAGACTGCCCGCCCACCCCTACTCATTCTCACCTCACATGAGGAGGACGTGAGATGTGAGAAGATTACGTCCATGCTCTTTTGGATTCCAACATTTGCTCTAGGGCCCCCGCATATTCCAGCATTCACCGCAGAGCTCAAGCACGTGCAAGGCACGAGAGGCCTCAAAGAAAATTGCACATTTACCCCGAGGTCTAGGTAATTGCATAAACGTCCAGTCTGCATAATTGCTTTTAATCAATTTTGTTTCTCTATTGCATTCATATCCCTGGGTTTGCACGTTCATTTAGTCATTCATTTAGCCTCATTTTTACATTCCAAAAATTGCATCTTGTAGAATATCTTATGCTTTATCTTTATTGATGCTTGTTGAATTTTAGGAGTAATATTCTATTTAATATAATTATTTTGGTGGAAATTAGCATATTTTGTCCACTGTTCATTGTTAATTGAAGATTAAATTATTTGATGCTCTAAAAATCTCCAAAAAATCATAGTAGGTAGAGTTTAATTATTTCTACATTGTGCCCAAAAATCATAACATTTGCACGCATTTTGAGCCCATAATAAATTGATTTGTGTTTTGCTTAATTGATTTTTAATAGGTCCAAAATTAATTATTTTTAAGGTCTAACAATTTTCTTGGAATCCTCTCAGATAGAGTCATGTAGGACAATTTAGTTGTTAAAAAAAGTTAATTTGGTACTTATTAAAATTAATTTTTCAAAAATTACTCTGCATTCATATTTAATTCATAGTAAATGTATTTAGAGTCGAAAAATTCAAAAAAAATTATAATAGCTTAATTTTATTGCATTTTATATTCTGGCCAAGTTTCATAATATTTGGACTTAATTTGACCATCTTTGAAATTTAACCTTAAAATTTGGCTGGAAGTTGCATTGTCTTTCTTTTAAATTGCATAAAAAATTATAAAAAGACTAAATACATTCTTTTGAAAATATGACATCGGAATTAACTGAAAATTGACCTAAGGAGAAAGTTGCCTCCCTGAGTTCGACCTTGGGCTTGCCCTAGTAAAATAAAAATCCACCGCTCGTATTTAATTAAATATTGACTGAAGTGGTTTTTAGTAAGTATCGATTTACCCGACTACAACAAAAAACATTTAATTCGATCATTAACCCGATTAATTAGGTAGGGTAAAACGACGCTTGTCACCGAGCAACTAGTTCATCTAGTTGCTCTCGATTGCATATGATGTGATCCTCACACTTTCGTGATGCACTTAAGGATCTTCCCATAGCCTTCAGAGATATGGTAAAATACTGTACACAAATACACAGAAAACACTAGAAAATATACACACAATATATTGTGTAAACATCCAAATGTACACTATTTTATTTATTATTTTAAACACTTCAAACAATAAAATCTTCAACACAAAAATCGTACATATTAATTTATAGAAATTAATAAAAATATTAGAAAAAACATGCATAATACACTTGGTACACTCAGATGAAAAAGCCACAAGTAGAACTTCATTGATCAATATATTCTCCACGTGAACTCAAAATGAACCAAACTCCCCTTCAATGTATTTAAAGTTAAATTATCTATAAAATGAAGATTGTTTCACTGGAATTGGAGCTAAAATGCAAAATCTAGTTGTTCGTGGTACTATTGTACTTGGGCATCTATACATAAAGACATTTTTTTTAAATTTTTAAATAATTGAATATATTTTATAACATCTATAAATAATATAAATTGAAATTAAGAAACAAACAAAACTACCAACATAAATAATAAACCCAAATACACAAGTATAATATACTTACGATGTGAATAATCCTAAGTATATATATCACACAATAAAAATGCCATAAAAATATGTAAATATGTATTAAATAATGCCATAAATATGTAAATTATGTAAACATGGTCTTATGAATATATAATAGAAAATAAAATAAAAACGCATACTCTATCTGATATATACCTATATATAATTATATGTAAATATTAATACTTATTAAATGAGGTAAAAAATAATTAAAATCATGATAAAAAAGTTTATAAAATAATAAACATATATACTTTTTAAGTTTTTTTAATAAAATCAGTAACTATTATATATTGAAGTAATTCAAATTTCTTAATTTTGTCCAGGTATGTCCTACATGGCCCAATGGGAGCGCAAGGAGTGTTGATCCCCCAGTTAACACCTCCCCCACACAGACCCTAGCCCCTATAACTTTCAGAGATGCTGAGACCCTCACTTTCTCCAAATTTCCATTCCATCCCCATGCTTCCGATTGCCTCAATTCCTTAACGATATTGTTCATTAGATAATGGTATCCCACACCCCATCCTTAGGTTTCACCAACCCCCCTTTATCTGTGTGTAATCCACGGGAGATGTCATCCTCCTGGCACTTCTATAAAATATCATCTTATTCCTCCAGATCGAGTTTGATCTATTTTCATCCCCCGTAACCCCAGGAATCTGTAGCTGGAGCGCGCCTTTAGTGATGGGAAGTTGTACTCCAAGGTTCGACGACAAGGAGGAGGAAAGGCAAGATCCGGTCACCGGTAGTAAGATCTTCTAAGTCCATCTTCTCTGACGTCCTCTGACCACATTTGAGCTGTTAATTTTGGTTTTTAAATTCACCCTTTAATTTCTAGCATAATCTTGGAATTTATTTTAGTTTATTTCATACATGTTTTACTTAAAATCTAAAAAATTGTGGTTCCCCGGAGCTCTAGGCTCTGGCCTTCGTTCACCATCACAACCGACTTTTTTCGACTCACTGACCACCTTAACATCTTCCTCTTCTATTTCTACATCTCACAATCCATCCAACCACCTCATCCTTGCACAAAACGAGCCCCCCGATCTCCATCTATCGTGTTTCATCAGAGATCCCATATCACCCCATTCTAGTGCTCTTCAGCTTCAAATTTTGAGTCGAGGAGCATCGCCATTGAGCCCTAGTGGATTTGGTAAAGGTCCCATCCCTTAAGGACCCCATCTGGGGGTGTATTGACTCGAACATGGAGCTTCCATGTGCAATAAGAAGGGAAGAGCTTCATGCCTCGATCATCGAGGCGTGGACCCATTGAGCACCTCGAGCACCTACAGAGGGCTTCTAGGAGCTCGTACATATTAATTTATAGAAATAATAAAAATATTAGAAAAAAACATGCGTAGTACACTTGGTACACTCAGATGAAAAAGCCACAAGTAGAACTTCATTGATCAATATCTTCTCCACATGAACTCAAAATGAACCAAACTCACCTTCAACGTATTTAAAATTAAATTATCTATAAAATAAAGATGGTTTCACTGGAATTGGAGCGAAACAGCAAAATCTAGTTGTTCATGGTACTATTGTACTTGGGCATCTATACATAAAGCCAATTAATTTATCTTTTAATTTTTTAAATAATTGAATATATTTTATAACATATATAAATAATATAAATTCAAATTAAAAAAATACCAACATAAATAATAAACCCAACACATGTATAATATACTTACGATGTAAATAATCCTAAATATATATATATATCACAATAAAAATGCCATAAAAATATGTAAATATGTATTAAATAATGTCGTAAATATGTAAATTATGTAAACATGTTATTATGAATATATAATAGAAAATAAAATATAAACGCATAATCTATCTGATATATATACCTATATATAATTATATATGAATATTAATACTTATTAAATGAGGTAAAAAATAATTAAAAATCATGAAAAAATAGTTTATAAAATTGTAAACATATTTACTTTTTAAGTTTTTTTAATAAAGTCATTTTATATATTGAAGGAATTCAAGTTTCTTAATTTTGTCCAGGTGTGGCCTGATAACCGCGTCCACTACCCTTGTTAATTCGAGCAAATTAATGTTCAAATTAATCACTAATGTTCGTTGCAGTCGGATAATGAGAGCAGATCCAAAACCACTTTCAATTATATTCAAGTTAATCTCGAGCGGCAAATTTTTTTACTTGGTGGAAGCCCAAGGTCGACCTCAGGGAGGAAACTGTCTCCTTAGGTAGATTTTTAGCAAATTTCCAATGTTCGATTTTCAGAGGGAATATTTTTGGTCTTTTTCGGTTTTTTTATGCAAGACACATGCAAAATCAGGCCAGTTTAAACGTTAATTCAGAAAGATCATCAACTTAATTCTAAAAATTATGAAACTTGGCCAGATGATGAAATATGATGAAATTAAGCTACCCTATTTTTTTTGGAATTTTCTGACACTAAATGTATTAGCTATGAATTAAAAATGAATGCATGGTGATTTTGACTAATTTAATTTTAATAAATACCCAATCACACTATTTCCAGATATCAAAATTATCCTAGATAGATATAAGTCTGATGAATCCAGGAAAATTAATGAACCTAAATTTTCATGTGAAATGGACATAAGAAAAATCAATTAATCAAATCAGTAGATGATTTATTTAGGCCTCGATATGCGTGCACTTATGATGAAATTTTTATGCAAGGTAAAGCTAATTATCCAAGCTCTACTGCGATTTTTGAGGAATTTTTGGAGTCACAGAAAAAATTACAATCAATTAAGAGGTGAAATTGGGCAAAATATAGCAAAAATAGACGAATTAATTAATAGAAAATTCTACTGATATTCCAAAAATATTCCACGTGTCACATAATGAGGAGGGAAATGTAAGCTACACCATGCAATTTTTAAAACTCAAAAATGAATTAAGATGAATGCCTTAATATGCGTACAAATAGAGGGGTATGAATGCAATACAAGAATTAAAATTGCTAAAAATAAAACATGCTGACAAGGACTCTTATGCAATTACCTATAATGCAGGGAGGTGGATGCAATTTCTCCACGGATCACGTGCTCCTCATGTGGAGTTCGCATGGCAAGGACTGAAGTGTAATATGGAAAACCTTCAGGGGCCTCGATGCAATTTGCCCAAGCCACACGTGCTGATCACGTGGGGTGCCCTAGGCTCGGTGGAAGTTGGCGGCTCGGGACGAGGCTCGGGCGACTCTGGAGGTTCGAGCGTTGGCTTGGAATAGCTTCGGAGATCCGAGCCTAGAGGTCGGGGGAGGAGGCTCGGATCGGGCGACGTGGCGTGATCTGGACCGTGGAATCAAGGATGATCCAACGACAGCTGGCTGATGATGCGTGGCGTGTCTGAGTCCGTCAGATCATTGATCGATCCAACGACGATGGGCTCGCTCCTGATGTGGCGACGTGGTGTGATTAGTGACCGTTGGATCTAGATTGATCCAACGATACCTGGAGCTCGATGAAGAGGGCGACGTGGCGTGATCAAGCCCGTAGGATCACGGCTGATCCAACGGTTGCGGCAGGAGATGTCGTGGAGTGCTTCTGACCGTTCGATCAAGATGATCGAATGGTTGGGGAATGTCGTCCCCAACGTCCCTCTGCCTCCTACGGAGGAGAAGGCTGGGCTTCGGCGATGCTGGGCTTGCTCCGCCCCATCCTCCTGTCGTCGACGAGTGGTGATGGAGGGTTTGGAGAAGCTCGGAAGATGCGTGGCGAGGCGGTGAAGCGTCCAGTAGTCTCAGAGGGGAAGGAGGTGCGCTGGAGCTCGGTGACGGAGGAGATCGAATGAAGCTCCGACGATCCTCCAGCCAATCAAAGGGATATCACCTGTAGGGGGTTAGAGGATAGCCGAAGCACACGGACTATTCGTGGAGTTGCTGGGAATGGAATGCGAGGCCTGCGTAGCAGTGTGGGTGACCGGCGAGCGAGCTCCACCGAGGTGGCAGAGATGGGGTCGAGTGAAGGTGAAGTGCGGCGTTTGAGGATGTGGAAGGGTGCGCGAAGATTAGTGCTCCGTCTTGGAGCTTGGAGTGATGACGGTGGAGCGAGAAGACGATGGTGGAGGGCGAATTCAATCGGAGAAATCAAAGGAGAAAATAAGGAGAAGATCAGAGGAGAATGGAGGATGCTACCTGGGGGATGGAGCTCGGATCTTGGCTCCTGGTCATCGCTCGAAGGTCGGTAGAGGGCCTGAGCTCACGCAACTCGTCGGAGGAGTTGCAACACGGCGTGGCGACGTCGTGGATCTCGCCGGAGGTGAAGGCTTGTCGTCGCTCGGAGATACACTCAATTGCTGTCACCAATAGATTTCTCTGAGCTCAAGGGTTCCTCTCGTAATGGCGGATAGGGGTGAGGGTGGCCGGAGGATGATGGTTTATAGGGTGAAGGTGGAGGGGTAGCTGGTGACGAGGTGAGGTTCGTGGTCGTCGTGGGGCGACTCTGGTGGGAGTCGTGGGAAGCGAGGGGGCTGGCGAGGATGAGGGAAGAATGGGCTCCATCGTGGTGGTGTTAGCGGTCGGAGAGGGTGGCAGGAGTGGGGCCGAGAATAGAAAGGGGGCAACGGGTCGGCGCAGTGGAGATCGTGGGAGAGAGGCCGACCGGAGGTAGAAGACAAGGTCCTTGCCGTTGGATCTTGTGATCCAATGGCAGAGAAGAAAGCGCTAAGGATCGGCTTGGATTTGATCTGAGGCAATGCGATCTAAGGGTTAGCGGTGCGCCACGTGGAGCGCTAAAGTGCAAGCGCTGTCAGACGGCTTGGATTTGATCCAAGCTTGATCCAATGGCTGAGGAGAGAGGTGTGGAATCAGCGGCTGTGATAGAAAGTTGAGGACGCGATCAAGCGGTATTCAAGCCGCCACATGGCGTGATGAGGGAGAGGCGCTCAAGGACGGTGGTGATGAAGACCTGGGAAGATCAAACGGCAGGGAATAAAGGGCGTACATGGAGGTGGCGCAACCGTTGGATCGGGATGAAGATCCAACGACTATGGGCACAGGCGGCTAAGGCAAGGGGAGCGGGCCGCGTGGCGCAATCAGAGGGCGCCACGTGGCGTGCTGTGAGTGGCTACGAGAAGAAATGAGATTAGAGAGAGAAGGAGGCCAAATTTGGCAAAACTCAAAACATGAAAATTGTAGATCTTGATCAGATCTATAAGTTTCATGTTGACTAAAAACGGAGATGAGGTCAAATATGATACAAAAATACAGGAATACAAATATACACATATATAATATACATAGAGGCCCAAAAACCCAACTTCTTCCTACGAGCTCCGAATTGGATGAAATTAATCTCATTTTAAAGGTCCCTGGATGTGTATTCATATGAAGGTGAGTAGACCTATTTTGGAGTTGGTACAAGAGAACTATGGCCCTTCTAAGGTCCAGAGGTTCTAGGGCTTTATTGGGTGTTTTACAAAGATCTCTGACTTTCTTCTATATAGTATTAACTAAAGGTGTATATATCATAAGGGAGGTGTTGTTTTATAGGGGATTTTATAAGTGATCTTGGCTTCTTATTTAATGCAATATATGAATGCAAAAATGCAAATGTTATCACTGTATGCATGAATGTTAATTATGCAATATAAGTATAAATATGCATCTATTTACTCGGGAACAAAGCTCTATTTTTAACTTTAAGAGTGATGAATCAGAGATTCATCAATCCCTTATACTTAAACCTTGCTCGTCCCCGAGAAACTAAAATGAAATGCAACAGTGAAATGAGATTGGGTTCCTTACCAAGGTCATGAACAAAAGTTGAAAATGGAGCTTGACTCGACCTTTGGATTAATTATGTGGCGGAACCTTACTGAGACCTGAACTTAATATCTAACAGACTTCAAGTTCCACAAGTCTTCTATTCAAGACACCTCAACAGTCAGGTCAGAACAAATCCTCAAATGCAAATTTCTGATGACTATGATTTTTACTTGTACCGTGTAAGTGAAATGTAACTCTCAACATCAGAAATGGCTCAGAAACATCCTCCTCTAACAAGGTAACTCAATAACCCGATCCAGTAACTCTTTCCTCGAGGAGCGGGGTACTCCCTTCTAAGTTCAAGTGCGACCATCTCAAGAGGAGGGGATGGAGAAAAGAATGGACGGTAGCCAGTGTAGCTACCTATCCCGGGATGCCTGACCAGTGTAGCCAAGTCATCCAGCTGCAATCTTCTTGCCAATATACTTTCTCCGACAGGAAATATTTTACTTTTACTTTGGCCTGTCTAATTTTTTGGAGCATTTTTCTCATTTTTTATCAACTATATACAAGGTGCAGCATATACATCAGGAGTTTTTCTTCTTGAGCCAGTAGACGATCCCTCTTTTGAAGCATTATTGCAACCCACAACGTCCTGTCCTTAGACTTCAACACCACCAGACTAGGTTGAGATGCACTACCCTCCCTAGAGGAGGATGGATGTTTCCACCTGTGTGCTACTCCAAGCTAAAGGATTCTACCTCCTCACCACCTCATCAATGAAGAGCTACGTGCATTGTGTTTGTCCAAGTTAGGTCACTGTCTAAAAGAAGCATGCGTGGGCACGAGATATTCTACTTAGACTAATCAAGATAACGTGTGAACATAGACTGGCGGACTCAAAGAATTAAGTCACTTGACCTGAAAAACCTTAATTCCAGTTCCTATAAGGTTCCTCTGAAATTAGGTGGATTAAGGTCAAATCAAGTCCATCCTCAATATCTACTCATAACTTGGTTCAGAACCCACTAGCTTTTCACCTTCCATATGCAATATATGCAGATGAGGGGTGGATGATATGCTATGTACATGATTGGAATGCAAGACTCTTTTTCTTTTCCGATGCAGGGATGATGTGCAAGAGTAAATAAGAAGCCTTTATTTTCAACACATTTTTTTAATAGACACTCTGGTATACCTCCTATGATACAAGTATTTACAGATTATACAAGTGTATTTTACAATTTTTTTTCAATTGTTACCCACCCAGTAATTATTGCATACTATATACAAAAGTACATGAAAATACGCGAAAGTACGAGCTATGGGTAAAGTATATATGTAATATATACATGCCCCCCTATACTTAGCATGTGCTATGTCCTCAGAGCACGAAAAGTGACTAAAAAGACATAGCTCGGGCTAAGCGTAGGAGAGCTAAAATTACAAAAAGTATAGAAGTCGTTCCGCCCCCTATACTTAGGCTCTGGCAGCCTAAGTGTGGAAGAAGATAAAAAATGGGGCGGACAAGGGGAAGAGGGGAAATGGATGAATATATACAAGGTGGGCATTGGTCCCCCCTATACTTAGGGTTTGGTCAGCCAAAGTATAGGACAGGAATGAGTATGAGAATCGATGTGATCTGGAGGATTTACAGAGAACAGACTCAGGTGGCTCATCCCACATATACTTAGGATCTGGTCATCCTAAGTATAGTCCAAGATAGAGATAGATGAAGCTGGGATGAGTTACTAGAGTCGTGAGAGGAGAAAGGACAAAATGTACAGGAATGATGGTATATACAAGTGAGTCGGTCTGAATCTTTCAAGATGCTGCTGATGGCTGGAGCTCACTACTGCAAGGTCTCCTGCACGGCTCGAGGTGTATCTGTTGAATGTGCCTCACGCATAAACACAATCTTCTCAACATGGACTAACTGCTCATTGGATTCGACGAAGTGTTTCAACAGTTATCCATTCACAAGGGATGTCGGTGCGTCATCTGCGAGATCTGAGATCTCGACACATCCGCTATCATGCACCGCTCGGACAATGAATGGGCCCGTCCACTTGGATTTCAACTTGCCTTGGAAGGTCTTCAGCCTTGCATTAAACAACCATACCTTCTGTCCAGGAACAAAGGTCTTTCGTCTGATATATCTATCATGCCAACGCTTCACCTTGTCCTTGTACACCAAACTGTTGTCATATGCGCGGTTTCTGACTTCCACAAGCTCATTCAGATCCATTTCTCTCTGCTTCTGCCCAAGGTGTGTGTTCCAGTTGACCTTCTTAATTGCCCATTCTGATTTATGCACTAATTCTACGGGCAAATGGCACGGCTTTCCGAATACCATTCGGAATGGGGAGGTTCCTAGCGGTGTCTTGTAAGTTGTCCTATACGCCCATAGGACCTGATCCAAGATCTGAGACCAGTCCTTTCTGTCTGGGCGGACAAGCTTTTGCAATATAGTCTTAACCTCCCGATTCGACACCTCAGCCATACCATTAGTTTGTGGGTGGTAAGGGCTAGAGACACGGTGTTCGATGCCGTAGTCCTTCAGGAGTTTCTTCACCTCCCGATTTACAAAGTGGCTACCCCCATCTGATATCATCATTTTGGGAATCCTGAACCTAGAGATGATATGATCTCTGATGAATTTACAGACAGTTCGGCTGTCTGTGGCTCGGGTTGGGATAACTTCCACCCACCTGGATAGATAATCTACCGCAAGAAGGATGTATTCAAATCCATGGCTAACAGGAAATGGGCCCATGAAGTCGATGCCACAAGCGTCAAAGACATCACAAATGATGGCATGCTGCATCGACATCTCATCCTTGGGACCAACGGTTCCTCCCATTCTCTGACATACTGGGCACGACTTCGCAAAGGTGATGGCATCGCGAAACAGAGTCAGCCAGTAAAAGCCACACTGAAGTACCTTCCATGCGGTCCTCTTCCCGGAGTGGTGTCCTCCTACCTCCAAGCTATGGCATAAAGAAAGGACACTCTGGTATTCCTCCTGAGGAATACACCGTCTCCAGACACAATCCGATCCTTCGAAGAAAAGGATCGGATCCTTCCAATGGTAGTGTCTCGCATCCAACTTTAGTCGGTCAATGTGGCTCTTGGGCCAATCCTCGGGAACCTTCTTGGAGACAAGATAGTTCACGATGTTGGTATACCATGGGAGTGAGTTGACAACAAAAATCGACTCGTCAGGGAAGGATTCTCGAATAGGTGAATCCTCAGAAGTATTAAGATCTTCGAGACGAGAGAGATGATCGGCTACTACATTCTTTTTTCCAGGTTTATCACGAATATCCAAATCAAATTCCTGGATAAGTAAAATCCACCAAAGAAGACACACCTTCGCATCCTTCTTCTCCATCAAATATCGTAGCGCCGTATGGTCAGCGAACACGATAACCTTGGATCCAATTAAATGAGATCTGAACTTGTCCAAGGCAAACACTACCGCAAGCATCTCCTTTTCCATAACTGTATAGTTACGTTGAGTGGTATCAAGCACTTTGCTTGCGTAGTGTATGGAAAATGGGACACCATCCCTTCTCTGTCCTAACACTGCCCCAACAGCAAAGTCTGAGGCATCCGTCATGATCTCAAAAGGTAGAGACCAATCTGGGGCTTGTAGGATAGGTGCGTCCATGATCATACCTTGCAATAGCTTAAAGGACTCAAGACATTTGTGATCAACAACAAACTCCATGTCTTTGCCTAAAAGCTCAGTTAGCGATCGGGCAATCTTAGAAAAATCCTTAATGAATCTCCGATAGAATCCAACATGCCCGAGGAACGACCGCAGCTGCCTGACGTTGGTTGGTGGCTGAAGTCGTCTGATCACATCCACCTTGGCATGGTCAACCTCCATTCCTCTCTTGGAGATGACATGCCCCAACACAATGCCCTCCGTCACCATGAAGTGACTTTTCTCCCAGGAGAGCACCAGATTAACCTCACAACATCGTTTGAGGACTCGGTCCAGATTCCTAAGACAGGAATCGAAAGAATCACCGTGGACCGAGAAGTCGTCCATGAAGACTTCCAGGAATTCACCGACCATTTCGACGAATACAACAATCATGCACCTTTGAAAAGTACCCGGAGCATTGCATAACCCAAAGGGCATGTGCCTGAAAGCATAGGTACCAAAGGGGCATGTGAATCTGGTCTTCTCCTGGTCCTCAGGAGCTATGGATACTTGATTGTAGCCCGAGAACCCATCCAAGAAATAGAAGAATTCTTTCCCCACTAGTCTCTCTAGAATCTGATCAATGAATGGTAGGGGGAAATGATCCTTCTTCGACGCGGCATTCAAGCATCTGTAATCCACACAGACGCGTCACGACGTAGGCACTCGCGTCACGATCTCCTCTCCATCCTCATTGGTGGTCGTCTGAATTCCCGACTTTTTTGGGACCACATGGATCGGGGCCACCAATTTCGAGTCGGAGATGGGATAAATGAAACCCACGTTGCATCATTTCTCTATCTCTTTCTTCACTACCTCTCGTGAATTTGGATTCAAACGACATTGGAATTCACGAGAGGGTTTGGCTTCATTTTCCAAGTAGATATGTTGCAAACACAGAGCGGGATTTATCCTGTGGAGATCGGAAATGCTCCAGCCTATTGCCTTGCGGTTTTTCTCTAGGATCTCTAGCAAGCGAGATCCCTGCTCCTCGGTCAATCGCGAACTTATGATGAACGGATATTTCTTCTCTTGACCCGCAAGGAAGGCATATTTTAGTGTTGTGGGTAAAGGTTTGAGCTCAGGTAAGGTGTGATCATCTAGGAAATCTGGCTCAATCGAATCTGGCTCAGTGTTGGAAGTGGCTGGATCTTTCTCTGTTACTGCTGCCACCAAATTATTTGGCTCTAGAGTCGGATCGTCAAAGGTCTCCATGCAATCGGCGAAAGCCTCGTCCGACTCATCATCCTCATCTTCTGATTGTCCTAAAGAGGGAAGGACTGACAAGCCCAGCTGGGCTTCTAAATCATCGAAGATGTAGGGGGATGCAGGTTCTGAACTGTACTCGTCTCTAAGGATCTCGCAAACTGACTCATGCACTGGATCATCTACGGAGGGAAGGGACTCATCGATGCTGGCTGGGTTCTATCTCCATGGCCCAACTGTGTCTACATGGTCGCGGTATGCTTCGGACGAAGAGTACTCGGTGCTGGACTCGGAATTAGGTCTCTGCCATCTGGTTTGCTTCATCTCTAGTTCCTCATCTCTGCCTGGGGTTTGGAACTGGATCTTCCCGATCTTATAATCAAATAAGGCCCCCGCCGTCTTGAGGAAGGGCCTGCCTAAGATGATCTGGGAATCTCTCCAATTAGGAGGGGTTTCCATATCGAGGACAGTGAAGTCCACCATGTATTCTTGACCCTCGACTTTGATTACAACATTCCTCAATTCTCCTTGGGACCTCTTGGTTGATTTATCAACGAACTACAGGAGGGCTCTAGATTTCCTAAGAGGTTCGAGATTAAGCCGCTCATAGAGGGCTGTAGGCATTAAATTAATTGAGGATCCATTGTCTAGGAGAGTGCGTGCAAACGCAATGTCATCGACATGATCACCACATAATGTGCACCCATGTCTCTTCGTTTCCTTGGAAATGAGTTCTTTATTGCACAAGTCATGGCTACTGACAGAACGTGTTTCTCAACATGACTTTTGGTCTTCCTGCTATTCCTAGTAGGTGTGCATCTCACCTTAAGGTATTTCTGAAATGCAGGAGTAATTTCCATGTACTTGTCAAAGGGGATTGTGACCTTGATATATTTGTTGCAGAACTCTGCCATCTCAGGGTCATCTTTTTGGATTTTTTTGAATTTCTTCTTTTCACCCGTAAGAGCTCAGGGGAAAGGGATTATTGACTCTAACTCATGTTCTGAAAGTGAAATGTTTTCATTCAAAGCGGGAACCGAGTTCTGTACACGACTCTGACTTTGAAACAGACTCAGACTCTGACTAGGACTAAAAGAAACATGTTGTGACGAAATCGGTGATGCATCTTTCGCTTCTTCTGGACAGTCCTCCTCAGATGGAGGTGCGGGCTCTTCATCAGTTTCGTCGGACTCACTATTGATGCAGGTTTGTTGCTTCGAGGACCCAGAAGTCCTCTTCTTCTGCCGGCGGTGGTGATGGTGGTGCTGCTCCTCTTCTTCCTCCAAGTTCTCCTCAGGTAGAGAATTGGAGGCTCCTTCCTTTGGTGTCCGTGCCCGATCAGGTACGATCACGGTCCTTCCGCTCTTGAGGGACATATGATTTACATTATCATACAAAAGGATCTCATGTTCAGATAAAGACTTATCTGAATAGTATACCTAATCACGAGGTCGGTTCTGGCCTTGATTTAGGCTGTTCGGATTGGCCTGAACCTGAGCGGGAATTGGGGTTTTTGGCACCATTTGTTGATCCTGGGTACGAGAAACACGATTCAAATCGGTTCTCATATCCAGATAGTCATTCTGGATCTGTTGGACCCTATCAGACAAGGTATGGATCGCCAAGGTGATGGACTCCAATTCGGTGGGCTGAGCTGGCGGGTGATGCTGACTTGTAGACGAGGTTCTGTACTAGCCCTGCTGGCCATGCCGATACTGCTGATGCTGATGGGATGAACCCTGCTGGAATGCGCGCTGCTGCTGCTGGTGCTGCTGAGGCTGGTACCCTTGTTCGGGCCTGGACTGAACAAAGCACGGTGTAGGGACGGACCTGGTTTCTTGGTAAGATGGGGATGGTCGGTGAGGCTGACCATTCCCCATCTCCGACTGTATGACGATGGGGTCACGGCTATACCACAACCCGTTGATCTCGAACACCTACAAAGGCTCCTCGTATCCGGTCTCTACTTGTGGGGGTGCATGCTGGTCCTGCTGGGTGTAAGTCTGATCCCAACCACTCTGAGGCCCCGGTGCCTGTTCCTGTACAAGATGGACTCGATGTACAGGTACAGGGGGTGCAGAAGGGGTAGGTAGCTTTATCTTAGCTACCTTCTCAGAAAGTTCCTCCACTTACTTCGGTAGACATGAGAGAGACTCAAGGTCAGTGACTCTCTTGTGGATCTGCTCGACCATGGTTAACTTATCAACAATCATCCCCATCCTGGGAATGAGGTCCTCTGTCAGATCCGCTACAGTCCTCCGGGTTGTCTCATTGGACAAGATTGACGGAGACAACTGATAGCCCCTGGTGGCCTGCGACCTACCGGTTTCTGCCATCTGCTCTAGTATCTTCCATACATCATTCTCATTCTTATTCAGATAACTTCCTCCACAGGCGGCACTTAGTAACCTTGCATCTCCGGGGTCAGACCACAGAACAAGGTCTGGACTAAGATCGCCTTAGAAATGCCGTGGCAGGGACATTTCTGGACTAGGTCATTAAACCTATCCCAGGCATCATGGAACGGTTCACTGGGTCCCTGGGAGAAACTAGAAATCTTTGTTCTCATCTGGTTAGTCCTACTGAGAGTGTAGAACTTCTTCAGGAATAAGTCCTTGAATTGCATCCAGGTTGTACATCTCACCCCTAGGTTCTTCAGCCAATGTACTGCCTTATCTCCTAAGGCAAAAGGGGTGGCCTTTAGTCGAATGTAATCCTGCCCAACCTAGGACGGCTAAGGTTGTTGCAAACCAGCTCAAAGTCTCGGAGGAAGGCATATGGTTCTTCATGGGCATTTCCGTTGAACTTTGGTAGCAGGCTAAGGAAGTGGGGCTTGAGTTCAAATACTTCGGCGGGAACTGCTGGTGCCAACCAACTTTGTATTTCATTCTCTGCTAGGTTATAGGCATCAACCATTGGTCGGTCGATTCCTCCTGCCGCAATGATTTGTCCCATTCTTACTGTAAGATCCGCATTCGTTTGTTCGGCTTGGGCGAGGCGAGCCAATACTTGCTGGAGTAGATCATCTTGGTTTCTCTCATCTGGAGGTTGCTTTGGTGGCATCTTGTCCTCTAGTCCTGGGAAATGGAAATGATCTGGATTAGAGGATGACTCAAGGAAGGGTTTCTTACCGAGGTGATGGTCTTCCTCGGTAAGCTCAGAGGAGAGGAGAGGGTTGGTTTGAGAGTAACCACCCTGGGTGTGAGGGATCCAGACCTCAAGAGGGTCATGAGTCCTGGGTGGTCCAAGGTGCGCTTGGGCCTGTGAAGATGATTTTCGTGGGGGGCTCAAAGAGAGATTAGGGAATAATGTGTCGATATCCCCCCAGTCATTCATCTTGAAGTGGTGAGAAGAATCGAGAGTTCTAAGTAAAGATAGGATTTTACTCCTACCTAAAGCAAGCAATTCAATCCAAGACCCTGGGTTCACACTCAACACAGTGAAGGACTCGAAGTCGAGTCCAATTAATCTTGTTAATTTTAAGTGTGATTTTTCAAGCAAGATAGCAAGGATTTACGCGGCCTATAGGGAAGTCGTCTCAGAGCCAGATGCGTCTTCCCTGTTTAACCTATCGCCTAAGATACCGTCGGTCCTTCCTTTCTTCGCTCCTATCCCAAGTTGAGGACTCAAAGACCATGCCCCTATCTACCTGCAAGTAGGCGGAGACTGACAAGGCTGGGACTTCGCCCCGAAGGGTTACTAGCAACTTGTCGCGAAGTACCGCTGGTTCACCCCTGACTACCCGCGAACAGACGGAGGCAACTTGGTACTAGTCAGTGAATATGAAAGTATCAAACTTGTAATATTTGCTAGGATCAGTTGGCCCGTGATATGGAAGGCGGGGATTTGGGTTCTGCCTTAAGGTGTTCACACACACTCAAGTACCCTCACTCAGCCTGAAAACAAGGTCGGGGATTAGTATCCCGCAAACAATTTTTTCCAATTTTATTGATTTTTTGGTCAGTAATGTTAGCAATCCCAGTTTTAAGTTAAGTTCTCACTTGCTAGTCCAACCACACATCACCCCTATCGTCCAGTACCAATTTTCGTTTAATTTAAGTGTGAAAAATAGAGGGGGAAATTGAGAAAAGCTGATGCACGAAAAACGATGATGCGCATGCTGAGTTAAGAAGACTTATAGTGATCCCTTCTCTTGTATGCAGGATGCAAAACATAATTGAAATTTTTACACTATATGCAAATGCAGACGATAAAATATGCTCCTAGACAGGCAGTTCTATTAGCGAGTGAAGAACAAGTTGATTTGACTAGATCTGCAGTCTAAGTGCGTCTTTTAAGTGTATTGTGTGGTCCTAAAGAATTTACGAGCACAAGCAATTCCTAAAGTGGCTCGAGGAGCCGCTAGTGCAAGCCTAAGTTACAATTCAAATCACACAGCACACGGGGACACGCTTCCACTATCTTTATACACGCGAGAACCCAATTGGGAACCACTGGAAATGATGCGAAGAAAAATGAGAAATACAAGTCCTCTCAAATCACTCAAACAAATTAAAATGCAGGTTCCTCGAAGCGTCTTCGTCTCCGGCGTTCCTCGCACAAAAACAAGTTGAGGTCAGATAGAGAACGACACAAAAATGCAAAAATTTAAAAGACAGAGAAATATTCACAAGAAAACCGGGGGTCAGACTACCCGGGGATAGAAAATCAAACAATCAGAATTTCACTGCAAATTAACCTAAGCCGTGCCTCCCCGGCAACAGTGCCATTTTGATTACCACGTCCACTACCCTTGTTAATTCGAGCAAATTAATGTTCAAATTAATCACTAATGTTCGTTGGAGTCAGATAATGAGAGCAGATCAAAAACCACTTTCAATTATATTCAAGTTAATCTCGAGTGGCAAATTTTTTTACTTGGTGGAAGTCAGAGGTCGAACTCAGGGAGGCAACTGTCTCCTTAGGTAGATTTTATCTCATCCTCGAGCATCATTAGATCAAATCCAAACTCGACTTCCTCATCCCAATCCCTCAGGTGAAAAATCAACTCATCTCATCAAAAATGCCAGTCGTGCATGTGATGTGCTGATCATATTCTGTGTCTGAGACTAAGCATGGAATATAGCATGCAAATCTAGAAACCTAGGGGAATGTGGATGATTAAGTCTATGACCCTGATGGCTAAGGATGGTTAACCTAAAATCTCAAAGACCTCATAAAACTAAGTCTCCTTGATCATTTCAGATCCTGGGTGGAAGTGTAAGTAGAGGATTAATCCAACTCCTTCATTCGAGAACTTTTTTTTGTTGGTTTTTTTACTTCAAGATATATTAGGACTGCCTAACCTCAATTAAATAGATGCATCTGCATTCAGCCAGTATGGATGTAAGTACAGGCCAGAGCCCGTTGCTTGAGGACGGGGCCTTTCGCGATGTCCTCTAAACCATCCAATCTGCTAAGGGCAAACCCTCACTGAACGCGGCAATTTAATTGGGCTTAGTAGTCACTAATGACTCCTAAAGGGTTTTTGGATTTTTCTCATTTTTATGGGTTTTTAATTTAAAGTTAAAACACATGTTAGACTCAACTTTTCTTGAAGAGAAAATTTTCCGTACCATGTCACACAAATAAAAATTTTCAAAACATTTTTCAAAATTAGAAAATCTCATTTTTAAAACCATTTTCGAAAATATTTTTATTAAAATAGTGTAACATAGTATAGAAAAGCCGTGAAAAACATTTGAGTCCTCTTGGTTCAAAAGATTTTACTTTAGCAAAAAAGTTTTAAATTTTTCAAATTTTTTCAGATTATAGCTAAAGCAAGTATACTGTATATACGGTATACCCCCTATCCTTAAACTTTGCTATGTCCTCATAGCACTAGATGTTACAAGTCCATAGGTCCATTTAAGTGTAGAGAAATATACGGGAGCTAAGAGGGGCTCCCCCTATACTTAGGTTAGAAATAACCTAAATATAAAGGCAAGGAAAGGAGAGTATAGAAAATCATGGGGATCTCGGGACCCCCCTATACTTAGGCTGAGATTAGCCTAAGTATAAAGATGGAATTTGATGTTGGGAGGGACCCAAGGTGAACGAAGAAGATGGATGGATGTACAGATGAGCGGATGAAACTACGGAGACGGGTGGAGTGACTAAGGCTGTGGGGAGTGTATCGAAGCAAACATGGCTCAATCAAGCAAGCAAGACCCTCAATTTCACCAACTCACACATGAAACCAACCAAGGTTGGTTTATTATCTTGTCGGTTTTATTGGTGATAAAACATTAGATTTTTCGTAGAGAAAAAATGTTAAGTGAAAATCAATGCGTACGCGAGGGTGTTGCTCTCCCAAAACCAAAGTTTTACTCCATTTTATGTTGACTTGCAATTAACAGTCCTAACTTTTATTTAATGTTGTCACTGAATTAAGGTTAGCACAAAATCAAACAATCATCGTCTACCATTCATTCCCATTTTCCATTAGTCCTAGGTGATCAAGCTAGGAAAGTGTGTAATTAACACCTGAAATTGTCATCGTAGTCGGGCCGAGATAGGCTCATCAAAGACCATCTTATTTAAATTTATCAATCAAAATGAGATGGTCGTATATTTTTTTTACTTGGCAAGATACCAAGGTCGAACTTAGGGACACGAGCCTTTCTCGTATTAATCAGATTTTCATCTATCTAATTAGGCGTTGAATTAAAGAACATATAGGTCAGAGTACGCAAGAGGACACAACAAGACAAAGCATTCAATTGAAACATGCATTTTTTATGTTATTTTTATCATGGAAATAAATGCAATGCGATGCAAAGCAATGAATATGCCCTAATACAAAAATGATGAGCAATTTTTACTGAAGTCGATTTCAGGTTCAATTAAGCAATCAAGCTTGATGGACAAATTAAACTAGGCACAAGTTAAAGCTTTAAGAGACACATGGTGAATAAAATAATACATCAGAATTAATGTGTCCAAAAATGAGAACATGCCAATAGAAAGTGCATCAAACAAGCTTCGAAATGAAACTGAAATCAACTTAATCGGAGTTACAGTGCTCAAGATATGCAAGAAAGAAAGCAAGGGCATAACTGTAAGGAAACATGAAAGGATAACTACAAACATGTCCCTGGGAGGGACTAAAATGTAATAAAAATAAAGAATGAGTTCTTCACTGTAAATAAACCACACGTACGGGGGCATATTTGCAATTATTTAAACCCGTAAGGGTATGAGTGCAAATAACCCCAGGCGCGGTGCTGCACATGCTTCAGGAGCTGGTTGCAAATTTGGAAAAGTCCGGCGGTTTTTCTGCAAATAACCCAAAGTCGCACGTGTTGTGCACGTGCTCTTCCAGGCTCGGAGGCTTGGAGAAGACTCGGGCTGCTTCGGCTAGGCTCGGAGGTGGGCTTGGGCTCGCTGCAGGTTCGGGCTAGGTTCGGATAAGGCACGGGGCATCCAAGCCTGGAGGCTCGGACACTGAGGCTAGGTGCTGCTCTGGATCCGACACGTGGCTCCTGGATGTCCGTCACATCTACAGCATCCGACGGTGTACGGGGACCCCACTGATAGGCGACGTGGCTGAAAGGGAACCATTGGATCTCGAGGATCCAACGGTACCTGGAAGAGGCGCTGATTGGCGACGTGGATGTTCTTGGACCGTTGGATGATCCCCTGGAGAGGGACATCCAACGGTGACTGCTTCTCCTCCACCATCCGCAGCTGGCGGTGAGTTCAGGTCTCCGGCGACGGGACCTCTCCTCCGCCTCTCGTTCTCAGTCGACTTAGACCTCCCCAAAGCTCCATAAACATTCGTCGAGGAAGATGGGAGCTCGGGGAAGGTGCTGGAGCTTCTGGCTTTAGTCATTGGAGCTCGGATAACTATTGCGAGGATGATGAAGTCAGCTCCGACGGAGCTCCGGTGATTGCGAGCTTCGAAGACCTGCGTGATTAGTAGCACATAGCCGAAGCCAAAGAGGTGCGTGCGTAAGTGGAGTGAGAGCTTATGTGGGGCGAAGAAGGCGGGAGCTCGAAGCTCGATCTCCAGCGATCGGAGATGGAGGTGGAGGATGAGGTCAGGTTGTGGAGAAAGGGATCTGGTGATCGGAGGACATCGCGTGAAAGGGGGAAGCATGGCGGAGCTAGGAGGAAGCTCTATGGAGGTCGAGAATATTTGTAGAGACCTGGAAAATTACGCAAAAAAGAAGAAGAATCATAGAAGATCGGAGAGCTTACCTGGCCGGAGATGGAGGTAGTGGCCTGGGCTCGAGGTCATCTGAGGACCTCGGGGTCTTCGCACGTGCTGGACGACCTTGCCAGCGAGCTCAGGCGGGCTGAGAGCACCGTGACACCGCCGTGATATGTGGTGGGTCGACAACAGAGGGATTCGTCATCATCGCTCGATCCTCCGCCTCCCCCTGTCACAGGGAGACGGAGGAGGGCTGGGCGATCCCCTACGTAAAGGTGGACAAGGGATTATGGAGGGAGAGGCGGAGTATTTGAAGATCGAGGCGGCAGTTCTGATGAGTGGAGTCGTGGTTTGCGAGGGGGTTATGGGGTGATTGGAGGAGAGTCAAGGGTAGTGGAGGTAGCAGCGAAGAAGCTGGACGATGGAGGAACGTCGTGGGGGTGTTATCTAGTGGAGATGGTGGTCGGAGACGACGGGATAATGGAAAGGGCGAAGAGGTCGTGCGATGTGGAGAACGTGCGAGAGAGACGGGAGCCGGAGGTTGACGATGATGTATAGCCGTTGGATCGGGAGATCCAACGGCCTGGATCAAGGCGCTAAGGAGCACACACGATTTGATCGGGGAAGATATGATGGAGGGTGGAGAATGAGCCACGCGTTGTGATGTGAGCGCGACGCGAACGGACAGACACGATGGTCTCTACTAAAGGCGATCGGAGGGTTGAAAACAGAGAGCAGATGAATGGTTAAAATTAACGCTCCCAGGCGAAAGCGAACAACCATTAATGAGCCACGTGTCGGCCTATGAGAGAGGCGCTAACGGAGGGCGGTGATCAAGGCCTGAGGGAGATCAGACGGTGATGGACTAAGAGCAGGCATGGAATTATCTGGACCGTTGGATTCAAGATGAAATCCAACGGCCAGGGAGCGTGGGCGGATACTGCAAGGATAAGCGGCCACGTGGCTCACCCAGAACGGACCACGTGGCCCAATCAGATTATTCCGAGAGAAAAGTTTATTTTTGAGGGTTTAAATGGCCGAATTTGAGAAAACTCAAAACATGAAAGTTGTAGATCTTGATGAGATCTACAAGTTTCATGTTGACCAAAACTAGAGAAGAGATCATCTGAAGCCACAAAATATTTTTAAGTGTATTTTTAAGGCTAAAAAACCACAGATTTTTGTTTTGCCATTTTTTTGTGATTTTTAATTTATTTGAGACTCTATTAATTACATGACATTATCTGGGTTTTATTGACAAATAGCTTAAGCAAGGGGGTTAATAAATGGAAATTGTGATGATGAAATTGGGTTTCATCACCCCATATACTTAAACTATGCTCGTCCTCGAGCATCAAAGAAAAATGAATAAGCTGGATTAACCCCCTCGTGCATGTGAGTACAGGATCCGAGCTGGTCAAGTCTACTCAACTTTAGAGGTCCAAAATCCTAGAGTTCAACCCAGCCTTAACCAAGAGGCACCCAATTCCTCTAATTCTCCAGACTCTCTCTGATGTACATATAATCTAAAGGATATGAAAATTTAGTGTTGACTGCAATTCTGAGAGTAGAGTCAAATTGTCACCCAAAGTCTTGGTCCAAGAAATTCTCCTAAGGACCCAATCCTCAACACTAGGGAATAAATCAAATCCTGCATCCAGTCCACCGTCTCTTTAGTTGTCTGACTTAAAATGTAGATGGAAGGCCAGTAATGGAGGGCATGGGTTTGTATCATTTCTTCTCTCCCTCCCATTGGAACAAGGATTCTCTCTAGTGCCTTATTACACAACACATTTTTTTGGTGTTGATCAGTGCGTCCGTCAAGAGAAGTTGGAGCCGTCTGCACTTGTTTTCCTGGGAATACACCAGGGTGTGTCTTTTTTGAGTACCTATCGTACCTTCGACACCCAGACTTGTAGCATTTACGATGCAGAGCCCTTTTTTTGGTGCAAGCCCGACTCCTGGTCCTAATAGCGGTGGTCCAAGTGGACACTTTGAAATGGTTGGGAGCGCTCGCATTTGGTGGAAGCTCTTTAATATTTGACTTTGTGGAATGAGAGCTTTTCTTTGACATTTCATTTATTTGTATAATTTTTGGCTAGCTCCACTGCTTTTACCAAGAGTTGGTGTACACTGATCAACATTTTTTATTTATTCACACCCTGGCACTTAGTACAATATCAAGAGATTAGTATAAGAACCAAGTTCTCATACTGGCTAATATTGCTGACACTCAGGTTTCATGAAGCCTTCAAAGATTTTATCCCATCCTCGAGCATCATCAGATCAAATCTAAACTTGACTTCCTCATCCCAATCCCTCAGGTGAAAAAGCAACTCATCTCATCAAAAACCACAGTCGTGCATGTGATGTGCTAATCATATTCTTTGTGTCTGAGACTAAGCATGAAATATATCATGCAAATCTAGAAACCCAGGGGAATGTGGATGATTAAGTCTATGACCCTGATGGCTAAGGCTGGTTAACCTAAAATCTCAAAGACCTCATAAAACTAAGTCTCCTTGATCATTTCAGATCCTGGGTGGAAGTGTAAGTAGAGGATTAATCCAACTCTTTCATTCGAGAACTTTTTTTGTTGTTTTTTTACTTCAAGATATATTAGGACTGCCTAATCTCAATTAAATAGATGCATCTGCATTCAGCCAGTATGGATGTAAGTACAGGCCAGAGCCCGTTGCTTGAGGACGGGGCCTTTCGCGATGTCCTCTAAACCATCCAATCTGCTAAGGGCAAACCCTCACTGAACGCGGCTATTTAATTGGGCTTAGTAGTCACTAATGACTCCTAAAGGGTTTTTGGATTTTTCTCATTTTTATGGGTTTTTAATTTAAAGTTAAAACACAGGTTAGACTCAACTTTTCCTTGAAGAGAAAATTTTCCGTACCATGTCACACAAATAAAAATTTTCAAAACATTTTTCAAAAGATTTTTCAAAACAAGAAAATCTCATTTTTAAAATCATTTTTGAAAATATTTTTATCAAAATAGTGTAACATAGTATAGAAAATCCGTGAAAAACATTTGAGTCCTCTTGGTTCAAAAGATTTTATTTTAGCCAAAAAGTTTTAAATTTTTCAAATTTTTTCAAATTATAGCTAAAGTAAGTATACTGTATATACGGTATACACCCCTATCCTTAAACTTTGCTATGTCCTCATTGCACTAGGATGTTACAAGTCCATAGGTCCATTTAAGTATAGAGAAATATACGGGAGCTAAGAGGGGCTCCCCCTATACTTAGGTTAGAAATAACCTAAGTATAAAGGAAAGGAAAGGAGAGTAGAGAAAATCACGGGGATCTCGGGGCCCCCCTATACTTAGGCTGAGATTAGCCTAAGTATAAAGATGGAATTTGATGTTGGGAGGGACCCAAGGTGAACGAAGAAGATGGATGGATGTACAAATAAGCGGATGAATCTACAGAGATGGATGGAGTGACTAAGGCTCTGAGGAGCGTATCGAAGCAAACATGGCTCAATCAAGCAAGCAAGACCCTCAATTTCACCAACTCACACATGAAACCAACCAAGGTTGGTTTATTATCTTGTCGGTTTTATTGGTGATAAAACATTAGATTTTTCGCAGAGAAAAAAATGTTAAGTGAAAATCAATGCGTACGCGAGGGTGTTGCTCTCCCAAAACCAAAGTTTTACTCCATTTTATGTTGACTTGCAATTAACAGTCCCAATTTTTATTTAATGTTGTCACTGAATTAAGGTTAGCACAAAATTAAGCAATCATCGTCTACCGTTCATTCCTATTTTCCATTAGTCCTAGGTGTTCAAGCTAGGAAAGAGAAACCGAGAAAAATCATGTATTCGATAAAAACCACGATCTAGGCTAAGCGAGAAATCATGCAGTGAATTGGCGATAAATCCGTGAAAAACTTTGGCCGTTTTGAAAACAAAAACTCATGTATGCAAGTCGATCAAAAAGCCGCACCTAACATGCTTCTATTAGCGGGAAAATTTTCTTTTAAATTTGACTAAGTGAAACGATGCTAAGTGCGTCTTGAAATAAGGTGTGTCTTACCTATGAGCAAGCACATAAAAATGCGAATTTTAAACTGAGCTCGGAGAGCCGCGTTCCTGGTCCTAGGTCGACACTCAAGTGGGGACGATCCCCACACAACCACATTCATTCGATTACACTGGCGAGTCTTCAATCGAAGACCGCTGTAAAAGATGAATTATTACAGGTCTATGCATGAAAATAAAAATGAAAGACACATTTTTTCCTTTCTTCTCGACGTACTCCAAGCGTGCTTCTGCGGCTCCTCACAGCGGGTAGCATCCTGCTCCTCGCCTCCTTGAACCATCAAGGGCCCTGCCACATAAACAATGGTTATAGATCGATAGAGAAGAAAATTTTATAAATGAACAAGTTGACCTATAAAAAATGAAATACTTAATAAAATAAACAAAATTCCAAGTAATATAAGAAATGAGCCGTGTCCCCGGCAACGGCGCCATTTGACGAACCTAAAAATCGGCCCTTTAAAAATGTGTAATTAACACCTGAAATCGTCATCGTAGTCGGGCCGAGATGGGCTCATCAAAGACATCTTATTTAAATTTATCAATCAAAATGAGATGGTCGTATATTTTTTTACTTGGCAAGATACCAAGGTCGAACTCAGGGACACGAGCCTTTCTCGTATTAATCAGATTTTCATCTATCTAATTAAGCGTTGAATTAAAGAACATATAGGTCAGAGTAAGCAAGAGGACACAACAGGACAAAGCATTCAATTGAAACACGCATTTTTTATGTTATTTTTATCATGCAAATAAATGCAATGCGATGCACAACAATGAATATGCCCTAGTAAAAAATGATGAGCAATTTTAACTGAAGTCGATTTCAGGTTCAATTAAGCAATCAAGCTTGATGGACAAATTAAACTAGGCACAAGTTAAAGCTTTAAGAGACACATGGTGAATAAAATAATACGTCAGAATTAATGTGTCCAAAAATGAGAACATGCCAATAGAAAGTGCATCAAACAAGCTTCGAAATGAAACTGAAATCAACTTAATCGGAGTTACGGTGCTCAAGATATGCAAGAAAGAAAGCAAGGGCATAACTGAAAGGAAACATGAAAGGATAACTACAAACATGTCCCTGGGAGGGACTAAAATGTAATAAAAATAAAGAACGAGTCCTTCCCTATAAATAAACCACACGCGTGGGGGCATATTTGCAATTATTTAAACCTGCAAGGGTATGAGTGTAAATAACCCCAGGCGCAGGTGCTGCACGTGCTTCAGGACCTGGTTGCAAATTTAGAGAAGTCCGAGGGTTTCTCTGCAAATAACCCAAAGTCGTACGTGCTGTGCACATGCTCTCCCAGGCTCGGAACGGCTCGGAGGCTCGGAGAAGACTCGGGCTGCTTCGGCTAGGCTCGGAGGTTGGCTTGGGCTCGCTGCAGGTTCGGGCTAGGTTCGGATAAGGCACGGGGCATCCAAGCCTGGAGGCTCAGATGCTGAGGCTAGGTGCTGCTCTGGATCCGACACGTGGCTCGTGGATGTTCGTCAGATCTACAGCATCCGACGGTGTACGGGGACCACGCTGATAGGCGATGTGGCTGAACGGGAACCGTTGGATCTCGAGGATCCAATGGTACCTGGAAGAGGCGCTGATTGGCGACGTGGACTTTCTTGGACCGTTGGATGATCCCCTGGAGAGGGACATCCAACGGTGACTGCTTCTCCTCCACCATCCATAGCTGGCAACGAGTTCAGGTCTCCGGCGACGGGACCTCTCCTCCGCCTCTCGTTCTCAGTTGACTTGGACCTCCCCAAAGCTCCATAAACATTCGTCGAGGAAGATGGAGGAGGGCTGGGCGATCCCCCACGTAAAGGTGGACAAGGGATTATGGAGGGAGAGGCGGAGTATTTGAAGATCGAGGCGGCGGTTCCGATGAGTGGAGTCGTGGTTTGCAAGGGGGTTGTGGGGAGACTGGAGGAGAGTCAAGGGTAGTGGAGGTAGCTGCGAAGAAGCTGGACGATGGAGGAACGTCGTGGGGGTGTTATCTAGTGGAGATGGTGGTCGGAGACGACGAGATAATGGAAAGGACGAAGAGGTCGTGCGATGTGGAGAACGTGTGAGAGAGACGGGAGCCGGAGGTTGATGATGATGTATAGCCGTTGGATCGGGAGATCCAACGGCCTGGATCAAGGCGCTAAGGAGCGGATACGATTTGATCGGGGAAGATATGATGGAGGGTGGAGAATGAGCCACGTGTTGTGATATGAGCGCGGCGCGAACGGACGGACGTGATGGTCTCTACTAAAGGCGATCGGAGGGTTGAAAGCAGAGAGCGGATGAATGGTTAAGATTAACGCTCCCAGGCGAAAGCGAACGCATTAATGAGTCACGTGTCGGCCTATGAGAGAGGCGCTAACGGAGGGCGGTGATCAAGGCCTGAGGGAGATCAGACGGTGATGGACTAAGAGCGGGCGTGGAATTATCTGGGCTGTTGGATTCAAGACGAAATCCAACGGCCAGGGAGCGTGGGCGGATGCTGCAAGGATAAGCGGCCACGTGGCTCACCCAGAACGGGCCACGTGGCCCAATCAGATTATTCCGAGAGAAAAGTTTATTTTTGAGGGTTTAAATGCCGAATTTGAGAAAACTCAAAACATGAAAGTTGTAGATCTTAATGAGATCTATAAGTTTCATGTTGACCAAAACTGGAGAAGAGATCATCTGAAGCCACAAAATATTTTTAAGGGTATTTTTAAGGCTAAAAATACCACAGATTTTTGTTTTGCCATTTTTTTTTGTGATTTTTAATTTCTTTGAGACTCTGTTAATTACATGACATTATCTGGGTTTTATTGACAAATAGCTTAAGCAAGGGGGATAATAAATGAAATTGTGATGATGAAATTGGGTTTCATCACCTGGGTTCTGGGTGGTCCAAGGTGCGCTTGGGCCTGCGAAGATGATTTTCGTGGGGGGCTCAAAGAGAGATTGGCGAATAATGTGTTGATATCCCCCCAGTCATTCATCTTGAAGTGGCGAGAAGAATCGGGAGTTCTAAGTAAAGATAGGATTTTACTCCTACCTAAAGTAAGCAATTCAATCCAAGACCCTGGGTTCACACTCAACACAGTGAAGGACTCGAAGTCGAGTCCAATTAATCTTGTTAATTTTAAGTGTGATTTTTCAAGCAAGATAGCAAGGATTTACTCGGCCTATAGGGAAGTCGGCTCAGAGCTGGATGCGTCTTCCCTGTTTAACCCGTCGCCTAAGATACCGCCGGTCCTTGCTTTCTTCGCTCCTATCCCAAGTTGAGGACTCAAAGACCATGCCCCTATCTACCTGCAAGCAGGAGGAGGCTGACAAGGCTGGGACTTTGCCCCGAAGGGTTACTAGCAACTTGTCGTGAAGTACCGCTGGTTCACCCCTGACTACCCGTGAACAGGCGGAGGCTACTTGGTACTAGTCAGTGAATCTGAAAGTATCAAACTTGTGATATTTGCTAGGATCAGTTGGCCCGTGATATGGAAGGCGGGGATTTGGGTTCTGCCTTAAGGTGTTCACACACACTCAAGTACCCTCACTCATCCTGAAAACAAGGTCAGGGATTAGTCTCCCGCAAACATTTTTTTCCAATTTTATTGATTTTTTTGGTCAATAATGTTAGCAGTCCCGGTTTTAAGTTAAGTTCTCACTTGTTAGTCCTATCACACAACGCATGTATCGTCCAATCCCAATTTCCGTTTAATTTAAGTGTGAAAAACAGAGGGGGAAATCGAGAAAAGTCGATGCACGAAAAACGATGATGCGTATGCTGAGTTAAGAAGACTTACAGTGATCCCTTCGCTTGTATGCAGGATGCAAAACAGAATTGAAATTTTTACACTCTATGCCAATGCAGATGACAAAATCCGCTCCTAGAGAGGCAGTTCTATTAACGAGTGAAGAACATGTTGATTTGACTAGATCTGCAGTCTAAGTGCATCTTTTAAGTGTATTGTGTTCCTAAAGAATTTACGAGCACAAGTTCCTAAAGTGGCTCGAGGAGCCGCTAGTGCAAGCCTAAGTTACAATTCAAACCACACAGCACACGGGGACACGGTCCACTATCTTTACACACGCGAGAACCCAATTGGGAACCGCTGGAAGTGATGCGAAGAAAAATGTGAAATACAAGTCCTCTCAAATCACTCAAACAAATTAAAATGCAGGTTCCTCGAAGCGTCTTCGACTCCGACGTTCCTCGCACAAAAACGAGTTGAGGTCAGATAGAGAACGACACAAAAATGCAAAAATTTAAAAGACAGAGAAATATTCACAAGAAAATCAGGGGTCAGACTACCCGGGGATAGAAAATCAAACAATCAGAATTTCACTGCAAATTAACCTAAGTCGTGCCTCCCCGGGAACATCGCTATTTTGATAACCGCATCCACTACCCTTGTTAATTCGAGCAAATTAATGTTCAAATTAATCACTAATGTTCGTTGCAGTCGGATAATGAGAGCAGATCAAAAACCACTTTCAATTATATTCAAGTTAATCTCGAGCGACAAATTTTTTTACTTGGTGGAAGTCCAAGGTCGAACTCAGGGACGCAACTGTCTCCTTAGTAGATTTTTAGCAAATTTACAATGTTCGATTTTCAGAGGGTATATTTTCGGTCTTTTTCAGTTTTTTTATGCAAGACACATGCAAAATCATGCCGGTTTAAACGTTATTTCAGAAAGATGGTCAAATTAATACTAAAAATTATGAAACTTGGCCAGATGATGAAATATGATGAAATTAAGCTACCCTAATTTTTTGGAATTTTCTGATGCTAAATGAATTAGCTATGAATTAAAAATGAATGCAAAGTGATTTTGACTAATTTAATTTTAATAAATACCAAATCACACTATTTCTAGATATCAAAATTATCCTAGATAGATCTAAGTGTGAGGAATCCAGGAAAATTAATGAACCTAAATTTTCATGTGAAATGGACCTAAGAAAAATCAATTAATCAAATCAGTAGATGATTTATTGAGGCCTCGATATACGTGCACTTATGCTGAAATTTTTATGCAAGGTAAAGCTAATTATCCAAGCTCTACTATGATTTTTGGGGAATTTTTGGAGTCACAGAAAAAATTACAATCAATTAAGAGGTGAAATTGGGCAAAATATAGCAAAAAAACCAATTAATTAATAGAAAATTCTACTGATATTCCAAAATATTCCAAGTGTCACATAATGAGGAGGGAAATGTATGCTACACAATGCAATTTTTAAAACTCAAAAATGAATTAAGATGAATGTCTAAATATGCGTGCAAAGACAGGGGTATGAATGCAATACAGGAATTAAAATTGCGAAAAATAAAACATGTTGACAAGGACTGTTATGCAATTACCTATAATGTAGGGAGGTGGATGCAATTTCTCCATGGATCACGTGCTCCTCACGTGGAGTTCGCCTGGCAGGGACTGAAGTGTAATTTGGAAAGCCTTAAGGGGCCTCGATGCAATTTGCCCAGGCCACACGTGCTGATCAGGTGGGGTGCCCTAGGCTCGATGGAAGTCAGCGGCTCGGGACGAGGCTCGGGCGACTCTAGAGGTTCGGGCGTTGGCTCGGAATAGCTTCGGAGATCCGAGCCTAGAGGTTGGGGAGGAGGCTCGGATCGGGCGACGTGGCGTGATCTGAACCGTGGAATCAAGGACGATCCAACGGTAGCTGGCTGATGACGCGTGGCGTGTCTGAGTCCATCAGATCATTGATCGATCCAACGGTGATGGGCTCGCTCCTGATGTGGCGACATGGCGTGATCAGTGACCGTTGGATCTAGATTGATCCAACGGTACCTGGAGCTCGATGAAGAGGGCGACGTGGCGTGATCAAGCCCATAGGATCACGGCTGATCCAACGGTTGCGGCAAGAGACGTCGTGGAGTGCTTCTGACCGTTCGATCAAGATGATCGAACGGCTGGGGAATGTCATCCCTAACATCCCTCCGCCTCCTACGGAGGAGAAGGCTGGGCTCCGGCGATGCTGGGCTTGCTCCGCCCCGTCCTCCTGTCGTCGACGAGTGGTGATGGAGGGTCTGGAGAAGCTCGGAAGATGCGTGGCGAGGCAGCGAAGCGTCCGATAGTCTCAGAGGGGAAGGAGGTGCGCTGGAGCTCGGTGACGGAGGAGCTCGAATGAAGCTCCGACGAGCCTCCAGCCAATCAAAGGGATATCACCTGCAGGGGGTTAGAGGATAGCCGAAGCACACAGACTGTTCGTGGAGTTGCTGGGAATGGAATGTGAGGCCTGCGTAGCAGTGGGGGTGACCGGCGAGCGAGCTCCGCCGAGGTGGCGGAGCTGGGGTCGAGTGAAGGTGAAGTGCGGCGTTCGAGGATGTGTAAGGTTGCGCGAAGATCAGTGCTTTGTCGTGGAGCATGAAGTGATGACGGTGGAGCGAGAAGACGATGGTGGAGGGCGAAATTAATCGGAGAAATCAAAGGAGAAAATAAGGAGAAGATCAGAGGAGAATGGAGGATGCTACCTGGGGGATGGAGCTCGGATCTGGGCTCCTGGTCGTCGCTCGAAGGTAGGTAGAGGGCCTGAGCTCATGCAACTTGTCGGAGGAGTTGCAACACGACGTGGCGACGTCGTGGATCTCGCCGGAGGTGAAGGCCTGTCGTCGCTCGGAGTTACACTCAATTGCTGTCACCAATAGATTGCTCTGAGCTCAAGGGTTCCTCTCGTAATGGCGGATAGGGGAGAGGGTGGCCAGAGGACGATGATTTATAGGGTGAAGGTGGAGGGGTAGCTGATGACGAGGTGAGGTTCGTGGTCATCGTGGGGCGACTCTGGTGGGAGTCGTGGGAAGCGAGGGGGCTGGCGAGGATGAGGGAAGAATGGGCTCCATCGTGGTGGTGTTGGCGGTCGGAGAGGGTGGCAGGAGTGGAGTCGAGAATAGAAAGGGGGTGACAGGTCGACGCAGTGGAGATCGTGGGAGAGAGGCCCACCGGAGGTAGAAGACAAGGTCCTGGCCGTTGGATCCTTGTGATCCAATGGCGGAGAAGAAAGCGCTAAGGATCGGGCTTGGATTTGATCTGAGGCGAAGCGATCTATGGGTTAGCGGTGCGCCACGTGGCGCGCTAAAGTGCAAGCGCTGGCAGATGGCTTGGATTTGATCCAGGCTTGATCCAATGGCTGAGGCGCGAGGTCTGGAATCAGCGGCTGGGATAGAAAGTTGAGGGCGCGATCAAACGGTGTTCAAGCCGCCACGTGGCATGCTGAGGGAGAGGCGCTCAAGGACGGTGGTGATGAAGACCTGGGAAGATCAAACGACAGGGAATAAAGGGCATACGTGGAGGTGGCGCAACCGTTGGATCAAGATGAAGATCCAACGGCTGTGGGCGCAGGCGGCTAAGGCAAGGGAGCGGGCCACGTGGCGCAATCAGAGGGCGCCACGTGGCGTGCTGTGAGTGGATGCGAGAAGAAATGAGATTAGAGAGAGAAGGAGGCCGAATTTGGCAAAACACAAAACATGAAAATTGTAGATCTTGATCAGATCTGCAAGTTTCATGTTGAACAAAAACGGAGATGAGGTCAAATATGATAAAAAATACAGGAATACAAATATACACATATATAGTATACATAGAGGCCCAAAAACCCAACTTCTTCCTACGAGCTCCGAATTGGATGAAATTATTCTCATTTTAAAGGTCTCTGGATGTGTATTCATCTGAAGGTGAGTAGACCTATTTTGGAGTTGGCACACGAGAACTATGGTCCTTCTAAGGTCCAGGGGTTCTAGGGCTTTATTGGGTGTTTTACAAAGGAGATCTCTGACTTTCTTCCTTATAGTATTAACTAAAGGTGTATATATCATAAGGGAGGTGTTGTTTTATAGGTGATTTTACAAGTGATCTTGGCTTCTTATTTAATGCAATATATGGATGCTAAAATGCAAATGTTTTCACTATATGCATGAATGTTAATTATGCAATATAAGTAGAAATATGCATCTATTTACTCGGGAACAAAGCTCTATTTTTAACTTTAAGAGTGATGAATCACAGATTCATCATGGCCTACATGGCCCAATGGGAGCGCAAGGAGTGTTGACCCCCCAGTTAACACCTCCCCCACACAGACCCTAGCCCCAACAACTTTCAGAAATGCTGAGACCCTCACTTACTCCAAATTTCCATTCCATCCCCATGCCTCCGATTGCCTCAATTCCTTAACGATACTGTTCATTAGATCATGTTCTCCCACCCCCTATCCTTAGGTTTCACGACCCCCCTTTATCTATGTGCAATCCATGGGAGACGTCATCCTCCTGACACTTCTATAAAATATCATCTTATTCCTCCAGATTGAGTTTGATATGCTTTCATCCCCGTAACCGTAGGAATCTGTAGCTGGAGCGTGCCTTTAGTGATGGGAAGTTGTACCCCAAGGTTCGACGACAAGGAGGAGGAAAGGCAAGATCCGGTCACTGGCAGTGAGCTCTTCTAAGTCCAACTTCTCCGATGTCCCCCGACCACATTTGAGCTCTTAATTTTGGTTTTTAAATTCACCCATTAATTTCTAGCATAATCTTGCAATTTATTTCAGTTTATTTCATATATGTTTTACTTAAAATCTAAAAAATTATAGTTACCCGGAGTTCTAGGCTCTGGCCTTCGTTCACCATCACAACCGACTTTTTTTGACTCACTGACCACCTTAACATCTTCCTCTTCTATTTCTACATCTCACAATCCATCCAACCACCTCATCCTTGCACAAAATGAGCCCTCCGATCTCCATCTATTGTCTTTCATCAGAGATCCCCATATCACCCCATTCTAGTGCTCTTCAGCTTCAATTTTTGAGTCGAGGAGCATCACCCTTGATCCCTAGTGGATTTGGTAAAGGTTCCATCCCTTAAGGAACCCATCCGGGGGTGTATTGACTCGAACATGGAGCTTTCATGTGCAATAAGAAGGGAAGAGCTTCATGCCTCGAACATCGAGGCCTAGACCCATTGAGCCCCTCGAGCACCTACAGAGGGCTTCTAGGAATGTTTTGTTGCCTTCAAGAGGAGGGAGGTTGTCGGAGTGAGGAGAATCGAACGAAGGAAGGAGCATCTCCCAAGTGTTCTTCCATGTTCTTGAAGACCACTTCAACGATGTAGATCAAGAACACAATTGATCTCTAATATGGGTTGTTAAAAATAAATGAAGCATTGTGGAACCTGAGATGTTGGATTAGTTTAAGTGAATGCATGTGGACCGTCAGATCAGAGAGGCCCTCACATGACCCGACACGTGCTAGCTGGCATATTTACACGACACCCCTCCGTACTTTGTTTTTAAGTATTATAAATATAGGTTAACATGTAAAATAGTAGGATATTTTGCATAGGGACCCGAAATCTTTAATATTTGCATTTATTCCCCTACCATGCATTGGAATATTTTAAACCAGTGATATTTTGCATGTTTAGTCCTGGATATTGTGTAATGGTTCTTAAATGCATTCTTAGTTTATTTTAATTGCAAAAAGGTCCATGTTCTGCTGTGTATTTTATTTTTTTGTATTTTACTTGTATTAAATATTTATTTTATGCCAAAAATATGGAAAATTTGGTTAGATGCTTGAGATCTAGTTTTAAAACATATTTTCTCAAGTATTTAACTCTACTTTTCTATTTTTAAAATGCAAAACACGTATTCTTTCCCAATTCAACATTTAAAAACCCATAAAAATTAAAATATATCGTCAAAAAATCCAAAACATTATATTAGTTAGATTTTAGTATATTTATCACATATCCAAACATCACTAAAAAAACAAAATATAAACATAAAACTTAAAACCCCTAAAAATTGTACAAAATTTAGCAAAAATTCAAGAAAATCCAAAAATATATCTTTCTATTTTTGAATTTATTTATTATATATAGAATATTAGAAATATTTTTGGATTAATTTTGAACTCATATATGTTTTAAAACCCTAAAGAAATTTGCATAATTAATATATTCACCATTTTGAGTATTTATTACTTTAAAAATCGATTAAATTTACAAAAATTTCACATAATTACCAAAACATATAAAAATAACAAAAGGTAAAAATATTTTATTTTCATTTTATTTTAAATTTATTTATCTTATTTAAAAAAATCAAAAATATATTTTTTATATTATTACATATATTATCTATATAGTTAGTATATTACATATTGCTTATATTATTAATGATTTTGTTTGGAAATAAAAAAGGAATTAAAATTTTAAAAAATTGAAAACGAAATATGAAATTAAAGTTATAAAACATAAAAATTATAAACATTAAATATTATATAAATAAATAAAAACCCATAAAAAATAAGAAAAAGATAATAATAAAAAAATATTAATTAGCAATAAGTAATAGTAGTTTCCTACCATCATTTCGCTTCCCTGAGTTTGACACTCTACCATACTTACACATATACATATTTATGTAGAGTTGTAATAAATTTTAACTCACACACATTTCATTTTTATACATATTGTAGATTGATTATTGCTGGAGAGACATCTAGACACCACAACAAGATCGGTGCAAATATCTACAAAACCGAGGCTCACATGTCTAACAATGTGGACAAACCACCAAGTTCCCTTTAGTACATGATCTGAGAAGTTGGCCATTTATGTGTTTGAATGTTATCTATTCCACACGAATGAGGCTTTTATGCCAAATCTTAGTTCCCAAAAACCGACTGATGGTTTCAAGTGGATCGGACTATATTACCTAGATCATTAAAATCATAATATTACGAAAACAAGAACATCATTACTCTCAGCACTTTTGATCACGAGATACGGATTCAACC
Organism: Ottelia alismoides; assembly: GCA_037367405.1. NCBI lineage: Eukaryota > Viridiplantae > Streptophyta > Magnoliopsida > Alismatales > Hydrocharitaceae > Ottelia > Ottelia alismoides. The sequence goes on along the minus strand of JAZKJV010007844.1, from coordinate 230,152 downwards.
ATAAGTGCACAAGTATTTAACATGGATCCTCTTGGATAAAAACCATGAACATAGCCTTCCAACTTGGGTTTTCAATTTGACCCACATAGTTCTTCCACTAACCTAAGTTACTTATGTGAGAAACTCAACATCATGACAACTTTGATTATGCAACCAACTCCACTATATAAAACAAATTGTTTCAGACAACTCACAACCATCTTACAGTTAAGTAAAAACCAACAATCTTAATATCAAAGTAAATATGCAATGAAGATTATGAGACAAAACTGTAACAATCTTACAGAGCAAGGAACGTGCTCGTAAGATAAATCACACAACACTAGAGCTGTAGGGGTAAAGCACAAATTATAAAAATAGTTTTAGAACTTCATCTTGGAGTATGGAGTGAAGAATAAAGAGAAGAGAGTTCATTTCTCTTTGTTATGTGTTGATGAAGTAAGGTATGGAGTCCTATTTTTAGATCTTACATTCGCATAGTTTATGCCTTGAAAAGTAACAATTGTGAACAAATCAGGAATGAAATTCCCTATCAAGGATCTTACTGAAGTGGAAAATGATCAATTAAGATATTTACATGATCGATTAGAATCAAATGATCTAAGAATCAAATAATCGATTATGTAGATGTATATGATCATAAACTCAGAAGTTGATCGATCACTGATCAAAAGTGCCATCATAATATTGTCATTGGGGTTCAAAATTTGATTGACCATAAAACACGGATTGATCGATCAGGTGTGATTGATGTATGAACAAAGGTTGATCGATCAATCAAAGAAAGTTGACCAATCATGAAATGATCATTCAGGAAAGATTTTTAGTCAATCAGGGATTATCGATCAATGTATAAAGGCTGATCGATCATCTTTACATGTTGACCTAAAAGTTAAGATCAAAGTCAAAGATCTTGATATACAAGATGAGCGATGCTTGAGGTCTTCTACAATCTAAGACAATTACAAAATGCACTACTCAATAGAAGAAAAGACCTTGTCTTCTTCTTGAGCTTGATATCATTTCTTGAACGTGATCTAGATTTCCTTAGCCTTGAACTCCCCTTGAATGCCTTATCCATAGGTCTCACCAACCCTGCTTGATCTATCTACAATCCATGAGAGACTTCATCCTCTTAAAACTTCTATAAAATCTCATCTTAGCCCTCTAGATTGAGTTTGATCTGCTTTCATACCTCGTAACCCAAGGAATTTGTAGCTGGAGTATTCCCTTAGTGATAAGAAGGTGTACCCCAAGGTTGACGGTGAGGAGAAGGAGGAAAGGTGAGATCCGGTCACCAGCACGAGCTCTGCCAATTCCATATGCTCCCAGGTCCCCCGACCAAGTTTGAGCTGTAAATTTAGGTTTTTAGATTCACCCTTTAATTTCTAGAACAATCTTGCAATTTATTTTAGTCCATTTCATCGTGTTTTACTCAAAATACAAAAAATCATAATTTTCCATGGCTCTAGGCTCTGACCATCGTTCACCATCACAATCGACTTGTTTCAACTCGCCTATCACCTCAACATCTTCCTCTTCAATTCTCTATCTCACAATCCATCCAACCACCTCATCCTTGCACTAGACAAGCCCTCTGATCTACATATGTCATCTTTCAAATGAGATCCCCACATCACCTCATTCTAGTGCTCTCAGCTTCAATTTTTGGGTCGAGGAGCATTGCCCTCGAGCCCCAATAGTTTTGGTGAAAGTATCATCCCTTAAGGACCCCATCTGGGTTTATATTGACTCGGATCTGGAGCTTCCAGGTGGAACGAGAAGGGAAGAGCTCTCGAACTTGATCAGTTAGGTCTAGACTAATTTAGCACCTCGAGCAGTTGTGGAGGGTTACCAAGAACATTTTGTTACCTTCAAGAACGAGGGAGGTGGTCAAAGCGAGGAGAATCGAGCAAAGGAAGGAGCATTTCCCATGTATTCTTCGCTGTTCTTGAAGACTACTTCAATGCTGTAGATCAAGAACATAGGCCAGATCTAATCTGGGTCATTGAAATCAAGTGAGCATTGTGGAACCTTAGCTGTTGGATCAGTTTAGGTGAACACATGAGGACCGTTAGATTAGAGAGCCCCTTACGTGGCCTGGAATGTGCTGGCTGCTATATTTACATAACACCCCCTCTACGCTTTTGTTTTTATTCTTAAGTATTGTAAATATAGTTTAATGTGTAAAATAGTTAGGATATTTTGCATAGATACCCTGTAAATCTTTAGTATTTGCATGTATGCCCCAAACATGCGTTGGAATTTTTTACCATTGATATTTTACATGTTTAGTCCTGGATATTGTGTAATGGTTCATAAATGCATGCTTAGTTTATTTTAACTGAAAAAAGGTCCCTATTTTCACGTATTTTATTTTATGTATTTTTTGTATTAAATAATTATTTTATGCTAAAAATTATGAGAAAATTAGGTTAGATGATTGAAACCAAGCTTTAGCACATATTTTTTTATCAAGGCATATAACTATATTTTCCTATTTTTAAAATAAAAAAATCATACATTACTTATTTATCATTTAAAAATCCATAAAAATTAAAATATATCTCTAAAAATTCAAAAAACATTTTACTAGTTAGATTTTAGTATATTTTATAATATATACAAACATCACTAAAAAGTACGAAGTATAGACATAAAAACTTAAAATTCCTAAAAATCATATAAAAATGAGCAAAAATCCCAAATAAATAAAAAACATATCTTTCTATTTTTGAATTTTTATTGTTATATACAGATAATATTAAAAATAGTATAGTATTATTTAACTTATAGATATTTTCAAAACCCTAACCAAATTTATATAATTAATATATTCACGATTTTGAGTATTTTTTACTTTAAAATCTAAAAATAGTAAAATATCATAAAATTTACCAAAATAGAGAACAATGATAAAAACAAAGAAATACTTTATTTTCTTTTTTTATTTTAAGTTTATTTATCTTATTTTAAATTAAAAGATATTATCTATATTATATAGTCTATATAGTAAATATGTATTTCCTATATTATTAATTATCCTATTATAAAACAATAAAGGAATTAAAGTTTCACAAAATTTAAACAAATATAAAATTTAAAAAATATAAACATAAAATTATAAACAACAAAAATTGTTAAATATAAATATAATTAAAATCCCACATAAAGATTTGTAAAAATAAAAATCCAAAAAATTATTAATTAGCAATAGTTAGTAGTAGTTTTCTACCCTCGTTTCGCTTCCCTGAGTTAAACACTCTTACATACTTACGCATATACATTTTTATGTAGGGGTATAATGAATTCTGACCCACACACATTTCATTTTGATACATATTGTGGATTGATTATTATTCAGAGAGACATCTAGTTACCACAACAATTACTGATCTTGTTAGAAAAGCATACCGGTACAAAATCTCTACAACATCAGGGCTCACATGTTTGAAAAGAGGACAAACCACCAAGTTTCCTTTAGTACATGATTCGAGAATCTAGCCATGTATTTGTCTTAATATTATCTATTCTGCACGAATGAGGCTTTGATACCAAATCTAAGTTCTCGGACACCGTTTGATGGGTACAGTTGGATCAGACTATATTACCTAGATCGTTAAAATCACAATATTTTTTGAAAAAAAAGAACACCAAAAGCACTTTTAATCACAAGATAAGGGTATTCAACCCTAAGTTCACACGTATTTAACATGGAAACCCTCCTGGATAAAAACCACGAACATAGCCTTCCAACTTGGGTTTTCAATCTGACCCACACACTTCTTCCACTAACCCGAGTTACTTGCATGAGAAATTCAGTAGTACAACAACCTAAGTTGATTACACGGTTAACTCCACTGTATACAACAAATTGTTCCAGACAACTTACAACCATCTTATAATTATGTAAAATAACCAACCTCAATATCAAAGTAAATATGCATTAAAAATTATGAGACAAACTGAAACGTACAGAGCAAGGAACAGGCTCCTAAGATGAATCGTAAAACACCTGAGCTATGGAGGTGAATCATGAATTAGAAAAGTAGCTCTTAGAACTTTCTCTTAGAGTATGGAGTGAAGAATAGAGAGAAGAGAGCTCGTTTCTCTCTGTCTTATGTTGAAGAAGTAAGATATGGAGCGCTATTTTTAGATTTTGGACTCCCATAGTTGATGCTTTGGAAAGTAAACATTGTGAATAAATCAAGAATGAAATCTCCTCCAAGAATCTTCTTGAAATGGAAAATAATCGATCAAGATATTTATATGATCGATCATAATCAAATGATCTCAGAATCAAATGATCGATTAGATAAATCTAGATGATCATCAAATTCAGACGTTGATCGATCAATGATAAAAAATGACATCATAATATGGTCATCGAGATTCAAAATTTGGTTGATTATAAAAAAACGATTGATTGATCATGTGTGATTGATGGATGAACAAAGGTTGATCGAGCAGTCAAGGAAAATTTACTAATCAGGAAATGATCATTCAGGCAAAGTTGTTAGTCAATCAGGGATGATCGATCAGTATATCAAGGTTGATCTATCAACTTTACATGTTGACTTAAAAGTTAAGGTCAAAGTCAAAGATCTTGATATGCAAGAAGAATGGTGCTTGAGGCTTTTTACAATCTAAGATAATTGTAAAATGCATGACTCAATAGAAGAAAAAATTTTGTCTTTTGCCTGAGCTTGAGATAATTTCTTGAACGTGAGATAGATTTCCTTATATTTTAACTCCCCTTGAACGCCCTACCTTAGATCTCGCCAACCTCCCTTGATCTGTGTGCAATCCATGAGAGACATCATCCTCTCGCAACTTCTATAAAATATCATCTTAGCCCTCCAAATCTAGTTTGATTTGATTTCATCCCTCATAACCCATGGAATTCATAGGTGGAGCGTAACCTTAGTGACTGGAAGTTGTACCCCAAGGTTCGATGGTGAGGAGAAGGAGGAAAGGTGAGATCCAGCCATCGACGGTGAGCTCTGCCGGTTCCATCTGCTCCTAGGTCCCCCGACCATGTTTGAGCTATAAATTTAGGTTTTTAGATTCATCCATTAATTTCTAGTGTACTATTGCAATTTATTTTAGTCCATTTCATCGTGCTTTACTTTAAAATCTAAAAAATCATAATATGTTGGAACTCCAGGCTCCGTCCATCATTTACTATCATAATCGACTTGTTTCAACTCATCGACTGCCTCAGCATCTTCTTCTTCAATTCTTTTTCTCACAATCCATCCAACCACCTCATCCTTGCATAGGAAAAGCCTTCCTATCTACATCTGTTAGCTTTCATAGGAGATCCCCATATCACCTCATTCCAATGCTCTTCAGATTCAATTTTTGGGTTGAGGAGCATTGCCCTTGAGTCCCAGTGGTTTTGGTGAAGGTCTCATCCCTTAAGGACCCTATCTGGGGGTGTATTTATGAGGATCTAGAGCTTCTAAGTACAACGAGAAGGGAAGAGCTCTAAGCCTTGATCAATAAGACATGGACCCATTTAGCATCTTGAGCAATGATGAATCCACGATTCATCATCTCAATATCTTGATCTTAGCAAAATCCCTGAGTAAAATCCCAAATAAATGTATATAAAATCAATAAAGTAATAAAATGAATCTTGTAAATAAAACACACTAATTATTGTATATTAGATCGTACAAAATAAATTAACAATAAAAAGCCGCAAAATTAAGGGAGTTTTACATCCGTAAATAGCCCAAAACTTCATATATTTTTAATAATTTCATTTTAACTCCTTTTTGGCTAATTCTTCTTTAACTTGTTCTTAAAAATGTATATAAAAATAAAAAAATATAAAACAAATTTTAGCTCAAATAAATACTCCTAGATCCCATAGAGAAAAAGGCATGAAGTCCAAGTTCCCGGTCAAATTTCTGCTCTGTATGAACTCCAAATTCACCAAACTCTTTTAAAGTTCAAGTTAGAAAATTCTATCCAACGGAAGTGGTTTCATTAAAATCGGAGCTCATTTGCAAAAGCTGGATTTTGGGACCCATATGTACATTGTATATTATGTGTATATTCATTCTTTCTTCATTTTTTATTTTATCTTTCTTAATTACTAAAAACAAATCATGGTGGTGTTGTATTTTGATTGTAGTATTTTATTATATTTTCCTGTTGTAAAAATCTCCTATTAAAAAGACAAAAAAATATATAAATTAGAAAAGCAAACAAAAACATGCACATATTGCTTGTCTTCTTTTTTAAATTCTCCACTTTTTCTCTTTTTTTTATTCTCCCTTTTTAGTAGCCTACTTTTATTGTATTTTATTTAAATTAACATTCTCTACAATAACTTCTCTTCTACCACCAACTTCCATTCAAGTCCACCATTTTTTAATAACCTTCCATTCAACTCCACCATTTTTTAATAACCTCACATTCAACTCCATTAATAATACAACCTCCCATTCAACTCCACCACTTTGATAACCTCTCATGCGTCCTCTTTATATACATCTCATCCTCCTCATTTTGCACTTGATCCATTTTTATGTGAGGAGAGCCTAGTTTTTAGAGTTGAATCGGTGATAGCGACGCAACCACGGTCGAGCGACGACAACCCTCTCTCCAGTGAGATTTGTTGGTTTTTTAGCCAACATCACATCCGTCTCTACGCGATGGTCGAGCTCATTGCTCGCCGTCGATTCGAGCGAAGACCATGCTCTCGTGAGCACACCATAGGAGACCGTCTCCATCATAGGTAACTTTAGTTTCATCTTGTCATTATTTTTGTCTTTGCAATTTTTTCTCACATCACATTTCATATAATCCCCACTTCATCATACCATCACCACCATCTTCCTCTTATTCATCATTCCACTCTACCATTTCCCCCCTTTTTGTATCTCTTCCTATTTACTCCCGATTTAAAGAAAATTAAAAATTCTAAAACAAAAAATTATTATTACAACAAAAAAAATAAAAAATAACACCCGCAACAGCAGTGGGAAACACCCACCGTCGTCGCCACCTCCAGAAGCGGCCTCTGGCCGGTCGGCCGCCACCGCCTCCAAGCCACCTCCAGGCGGCTCCGCTGCTACTCCACCTGCGTTGCAAGCGGCGACACTGCTACTCTGCCTGCAACCACTTCCAGCTGGCCACCTGCGCAGTGTCGCCCACCTGCCGAGCGTCCCCGCCACTCTCGCCCCCCGGCGCCGCTACTTCGCTTTCAGCCACAACTCGGCCCGCTCCACCCCTCATTCTCCAGCTGCGCGCACGGGCTGCGCTGCCCTCCATCGTCCTTTTTTTTGGGTTCCTCCTGCTCCCGGAAGGTCAATTTTTTTCTTATTTTATTATTGTAAAAATTGCATAGTTTTTCCATATAGTTTTCGTTATTACAAAATAGTTCCCGTGCCTTTGTTGTGTTGTTTAAGTTCATTTATGTTTTGCACACATACCCCTGTGCTTGACTATTAATTTGGACACATGTATTGCATCATTTTATTCAATGAAAAATGTTTTGAAGTTGAGTAAACAGTTCTCTACCACATGGATATTTATTATATTTTTATGGTCTTTGGATAATTAATTAAAAATGATTAACTAAAATATTTCATATTTTACCCGTTCTGTGCTCTTAAATACATATCTGACACATAATTGCTCTAAAAATTCTTGAAAAATTAGGCATGATGCCTTGAAATGTGATTGAATTACTATCCAAACTTCATCCAAAATAGAATTGTCAAGTGCCTAAAATAAATCGTAGAGTGATTTTCGTATTTGATTTTTAATTAAATCCACATACATCCTTTTCACAAAACTTCAAGTCTCATGGATTTCATATGAAGACAACTATATGAGATAATTTGCTCTCTGCCTAATTTGGCAACGTGGATTTATTAGGAATTAATTACTCACTATCACTCTGTTTCTATTAAAAAAATCATAAAACATTCATATTTTGTCAGAAAAATAATATTATTGTAGAATCCTTGCATCACATTTATGTTCCTAAAATTTTCATAACTTTTGCATTCTGTTTGTGTAAAAAATTGCGAAAAAACCCATAATAAGTGTTCATTTTTATTTATTGCATTTTAACCCTGAAAAATCCAAAAAAATGTTGCATTCATCATTGGATTAAGTTTTCTGGAAAAATATAATTGGGCTAAATTGGATTAGTTTCGCATTAAATTTAATTTGGCTAAGTTGTGTGCTTTCTTAGTAACTTAATTCACCCGCATTGTGCATTTTTCATTTGTTTTTGCATAAAAAATATAAAGAAAATTGCATTGGAAATCTAGATCTTAATTTTCGAATTAACCCCAAAGTTGTTCCTTTGCCTCCCTGTGTTCGACTCCGGATTTTCCCGGGATATAAATTAAAGCCGAGACACTTTTCACGGAGATCTTCTCTCGGTTCTGATTGATTCTATAAGTACACATACTACAACATGTGCAAATTAAACATCACATATTTAACGACTCGTCAGATGGTACTGTTGCTGGGGAGTCAAACGACTTAGGGATTAATTTGGAAAATTAGATTTAGATTTTCATTTACTCGGGCAGTCTAACCCCCGAGCCACTTGTAATTGTTTCATTTTTTTTCGTAATTATTTTTCTGCTCATTTTTGTAGATATTTTATTTTTATCTCTCTAATATAAATCTTATTTTCCTTGCGAGGGCCTGGTGGACTTGGAATACATCGGAGGTCCACGGACGCAACGCGTGCCGACTGCTGAAGAGCTAGGAGAATTGATTTTATCTTCGAGGGAATTTTTGTAAATTTTTGTAATTATTATGTTGTAGTAATTTAGGTAACTTTCTCATTTACAACATCTCTTGTTTGAGAGCTCGCGCGTGTAAAAAGACTTTGACTTTTACTTTGTGGTGTGTCGAGACCTGTTTCACTCTCTGGTGAGGGTGGGGCTCGACTTGAGTGGCGAGTTTAAGGATTAGGCACACGGTAGTTTAGCATCAAATTTGCTTGTTCCCATCATAATTTGGGCTACACATATCTTAGAAGATTCACATATCTTATAAGATTCATAATGAGACGCACATAGACACGTACTACTTAGCTAAAATTAAATCAATTCTTCCCCACTAATAGTATACTATTTAGGTGCGGTTTTCTCGATCTGCATGCATTTAGTGTAAAATTTATAAATTCAGTTTTGCATAACACATGGAGAGTGCTGGGATTCACTGTAAGTATACCTTCTTCTGAGAATGCATCATAGTTCTTGTTTGCATTCTGATTTCCAATTTCCCTCTTGTTTTATATCTTAAGATCAAAAAGGAAATTGGGAGTGACTGGTAGATGTGCTTTTGTGTTCAGATTAATTTTCAAGTGATAACTAACTCTACAATCGGGACTGAATTGAGCAGGCCGATTAAAAAAATTGGAATAAAAAGAACCATGTTTGGGGGTGCATAAAGCCCTCCTTGTTTGATTTATTTGCAAGTGAGAGAGAGACGACCCTAGGATAGAGCCAAGCCAAGATTTCTTACATACTACTGGTTCTTTATTTTTAGGTGATTAGCTACTTTTCAGTGAGGAATACGGGTAGTCGTATTTATACGGTCCGGACATCCTTAGCAATGTGGGATGTTTAGAGGGCGCCTTAGTCTTCAAGGAACGGGTAGACATATTTTTGCGGTCCGTACTTACTCCTATACTGGCTGAAAGTAGGTCCAACTAGTCATAAGAACTGGGCCAGTCTGTAGGAAAATGCGGGCACCTAATAGCTCGTTAATCTTCCCAAGATTGTATTTATCACCAATTAAAATTAACCAGATAATTCGGTCGAACTCTTACGGCCATCACGTGTTGAGTTGGTGAAATTGAGGGTTTGAATTGCGTTTGTATTGTGTGAGTTTACTCCGCACATTTACGTACACCGTAGAACTAGCACCTCATTAAATATCGTGTTCTAATCAGTTCTTTTGACATCGAAGATGACCAATTGGGGGGATATTTATTTGGACTTTGTGAATCTCTCATTTAACCCTCCAAGAAGTATGTCTTCACAGGTCCATGCACAACTTGGACCAACCTGGACTCATGACCCTCTTGAGCCAAAAATCACCCACTCTCGGGATGGTTACTCTCAAACCATTCCCTTTCTCTCTTCCCACCTCATCGAGGAAGACCTTCTCCTTGGTGAGAATATCTTGATTCATAAATCCTCTTCTAATCAAGAACACATTGCTGATTCAGGACCTAACGAAGATACAAGAAAAATACCTCCAAAGAAGAAAGAAGAGGAAGAAGAACAATCCGAGGACCCAATGAGAATGGTACTAGCCAAATTGGCTGCATCTGAGAAGCAACACACATTACTGAGAGCTCAGTTAGGACATCTCAAAGTTGGGGTCAAACTACCAATGGATGCAGCGTATAACCCCAGAAAGTACAGAATTCGGAACTACTTGAGTCCAGCAGAACCCACAATTGATTTTGAGTTGAAGCCGCACTTTTTGAACCTGCTACTACACTTTGATGGGAATGCTTCTGAGGATCCGTATGCATTTCTAAGGGACTTTGACCTCATCTGTTCTAACCTCAAACATCATAATGTTAGCCAGGATTATATTAGGCTCAAAGCCCTTCCATTTGCCTTGGGTGGCAAAGCTGACTACTGGATAAAGAACTTGGGAGTTACAGTCACCACTTATACTCAGTTCAAGGACCTGTTTCTGAAGAAGTTATACCTGTTGAGTAGAACTAATATGATGAGGATACACATTACGAGTTTTTCCCAGTTACCCCATGAAGCCTTTTGTGATTCTTGGGAAAGATTCAAGGACATCCTGCAGAAGTGTCCCTATCATGGACTAGATGATAATATCTTGGTCCAATCGTTCTTTATTGGTCTCAACCCTGAGATGCAGGGTTTAGTGAGCGCTGCCTGTGGATGCAGCTATACATCACGAGGATCGGATACCGTCTGGAAGGTGTTCGAGTAGATGGCTGAAACTAGCCGCTCACAGATGGCCAGCAGGGCCTATACACCGTCCCCCAGTTCACTCTCACTTGGAGGGGGAAAATTAGCTATAGTCGATCTCTCTCAGGACGTGATCCCTAGCATGGGACTCCTTGCAGACAAGCTAACAATAGTTGAGAAGATCGACAGGAGGATTGATGAGTTAGATCGGAGCATCTCCAAACTTCCAAAACAGATGGAGGAGTTGATTGAGAAGGAATCTAAGATAAGGATACCTGCCATGACTGCACCCTCTGCTCCCGTTTACCGAGTTCACCATGTTTAGGAGCAGTTGGTGTCAGGGCAACCCCAACCATGGGAGCAGGACCAATCCTACACCCACTCTTTCCGACAACCACCTCCATTAACAGAGATAGTTCAGGAGGAGCCTCCACCAGTTTGGGAGGTGAATGGAGTATGGTATACTCAGGACCCTGCCAGGCAGGGAAGTACGGGAGACTGACAGACATACCAGCGTCCTCGACCTTCTATTTCACCGCATTCACCTCCGCACTACATCCTTCACAGCAGAGCCCTGGATTCCAGCCACCCCAGCAGCAACGACAACAGTACCAGCAGTATGGCCGACAGGGCCATTATCAGAAGGGCTAGCAGGGATCGCAATCTCAGTAGATACCCCAACAAAAACATCAGAGGCAGTACCCTGGCCAGCAGGACCAGTCTTCCCGTTCTTCTTCCCAGTCTTATTCCCTTCCTTCTTCGTCTAGTCCCGTGGACATTACAACTGATACTCGACAAGCTCCGTTCCTATAGGAATGAAATTCATGACTTACGGGTGGATGTCAACCGCCTGTCTAGATAGCGAGACGAGCATACTGCACCCTCTACCTCTATCCCAACCTAAGTTCAGGCTAACCCCAATAGCCTGAACCGATCTAGTTCTCAGTAACACTTTGGTCAGATATACTATTCAGCACCTTCTAGATCTGAACATGAGATTCTTTCATGTGATGAGTCTAATCATATGTCACTTAGGAGTAGAAGGACCTTGACCGTACCTGACCGGGCGAGGGACACGAGGAGGGGCATCTCTGGAGCTCTACCTGAGGAGTCTTCAAAGGACGAGGAGGAGAGGCATCATATTTCGGAGCCCCATCAGCACCATTCAAGGATTTCCACTCAGGGAGCCGAGCGGAGGAGAGCACGCATGCAACATCAACAACATAGATATTCTTTTGAGTCTACGGAGGACCTTGCATCTCTGGCTGTAGCGGATACCACTCTGGCCTCTATTCCACAACCTATAGTAGATAGTCTAGATTTTGAGTCCATGTTGCATCAAAAGATTCATATATGAAGAACTCTGCTTCAGTTAATGCCAAGAATGATTTTTCAGTTCATGATTCAGATTCTTCATCTTCTGTTTCTTTCGCTTCAATCCCTTTCCCCTGTGCTCTTACGTCAGGAAAGCACATCAAAAAGATTCAGAAAGATGACCCCGATATGACACAGTTTTGTAAAGAAAACATCACTGTAAAGGTGCCATTTGATGAGTATGTGGCTAATCATCCTGCATTTCAAAAATACCTTAAGGTGAGATGCACACCTACAAGGGTTAGCATGAACAAAGAGAACCAAAGTATAAAGACACATGTCTTGTCAGTAGCCACAACCTATTGTCTCAAGAATCAGACTTTGCCAAGGAAAAAGAGAAACATGGGTACTCACTATGTGGAGAGTCGTATTGACGACATTGCATTTTCACGCACACTCTTGTATAACGGTTCTTCGATCAACTTACTTCCCTTACCCTTATATAAGAAATTGGAGTTGGGACGACTTTACAAATATAGAGCTTTACTCCAATTCGTAGACCGTCTAGTGAATAGACCTAAGGGAGAAGTGAAGAATGTCGTTATCTCGATTGAGGGGTAGAGCTATCAAGTTGACTTCACAATCTTGGACATGGAGACCCCCAATCATTGGAGAGAATCTCAGATTATTCTCGGGCGACCCTTCCTTAGGACCACAAGTGCAACTTTCGATTATGGTATAGGAATGACGAAGTTTCATTCTCCCAGTGGAGAAGTGAACCTTGAGATGAAGCAAACCAAGTGTCTGCGACCTAATTCAGAGAGTAGCATAGAGTACTCATCTTCAGAAGCAGATTGCAGTATGATTAGCACAGTTGGGATTTCGGGATAGATTCCTTCAGGACAGAGCGAGTCCCTTTCATATGGAAAGGATATAGTGGATGATGCAGTTTTCCAGGTGTTGTCTGATCTTGTGAGAGATGCATCTACCTATTCCCATGATGACATAGAGATCCATATGGATCTGTCAGTTCCATCCCCTTCGGAATGATCATGGGACATAGATGATGAGTCGGACGTGGTTTTGGTTGAATTACCGTGTTTCTTTAGCGATCCGACTCCCCATACATCTGAGTTGGTGGTAGGTACTACTCAGCTCAGCCCACCTCCATGCAACACAGAACCAAATTCAAATCCAGTTCAACCAGATTTAATTGATGATACCACATTGGCAGAACTGAAATCACTACCTCCTACACTCAAGTATGCCTTTCCTGTGGGACCCAAAGAGAGATATCCTATTATCATTATCTCAAACTTGACTTTATAACAGGAGTCTAGGTTGTTAGAAGTCTTAGAGAGGAACCACAAAGCAATAGGCTGGATAGTGTCGGATCTCGTGGGGATCAACCCCGCTCTCTACTCGCACCACACTTTTACTGAGGATAATGTGAGACCTTCCTGTGAGTTCCAAAGGAGACTTAACCCCAATCTACGGGAAGTAGTGAAGAAAGAGATTGAGAAATGGTGCAAAGCAGGGTTTGTATACCCTATTTCTGACTCCAAGTGGGTGGCCCCGCTTCATGTTGTCCCGAAGAAGTCAGGAATTTAGATGGTCACCAACGAGGAGGGGGTAGAGATCGTGACACGAGTAACCACATCATGGCATGTCTGTGTTGACTATAGGCGCCTGAATGTTGCGACCAAGAAAGATCACTTTTCCTTGCCTTTCGTGGCATGTCTGGTACTCTCCTGGGAGAAGAGTCACTTTATGGCGACAGAGGGTATCGTATTGGGGCATGCCATATCCAAAAGGGGAATGGAGGTTGACCCTGCCAAGGTAGAGATGATCAAGAAACTCGATCCACCTACCAACGTGAAGTCAGTGCGGTCATTCTTTGGGCATGTTGGATTCTATAGAATATTTTTCAGGATTTTTCAAAGATCGCCCGCCCACTAACTGAGCTCCTAGGGAAAGACACAGATTTCATTGTAGATCACAGGTGTCTGGAGGCCTTTGAGCTCTTGAAGAGGAAGATTTGTACCTCGCCTATCCTACAAGCTCCTGACCGATCTCTCCCCTTTGAGATCATGACTGATGCTTCAGATTTCACTATAGAAGCTGTGTTAGGATAACAGCGAGAGGGGATCCCATTTGCGATCCACTATGCAAGCAAAGTATTAGATCCTATACATAAGAATTATACAGTGACGGAAAAGGAAATGCTCGCAGTAGTATGGGCCCTCGAGAAGTTCAGATCATATATTTTTGGCTCTAAGGTGACAATATATACTGATCATACATCCATTCGATACTTAATGAAAAAGAAGGACGCGAAGGCACGTCTTATTAGGTAGATGTTACTCCTCCACGAATTTGATTTGGAGATAAAAGATAAACCTAGAGTGAAGAATGTTGTGGCTGATCACCTTTCTCGGATTGAACTTGAGGATTCTCCTGATTATGAGCGGATTAGAGAGACCTTCCCCAGACGAGTCAATTTGTGTTATTGACTCACTCCCGTAGTATGACAACATGTTGAACTATCTTGTCTCCAAGCAAGTTCCTCATGGTTGGACTAGGAGCAGCATTGATCGACTAAAGTCTGATTCGAGGAGATACCACTGGGAAGATCCTTTCCTTTTCTTTGAAGGACCGGATTTTGTTTGGAGAAGGTGGATTCCTCAGGAGGAATACCAGAGTGTCCTCACAAATTGTCATTAACTTGAGGCTGGAGGACACCATTCGGGAATGAGAACCGCTCACAAAGTACCTCAATGTGGATTGTACTGGCCGACCTTTAGAGATGCTATTGATTTTGTACGGTTGTGCCCTATCTGTCAAAGGATGGGAGGGACAATTGGATAGAGAGATGAGATGCTCATGCAACCGATGATTATTTATGATGTTTTTGATGCATCGGGCATAGATTTTATGGGTCCCATTCCCAACAGCCATGGACATGAGTACATATTGTTGGCGGTTGATTATTTATCTAGATGGGTGGAGGCTATCCCAACTCGAACCGCAGACAACAAGACTTTCTGTAAGTTTGTGAGAGACCATATTATTTATAGGTTCGGGGTGCCAAAAATTTTGATATCTGATGGGGGTAGCCACTTTGTGAACAGAGATATGAGATCTTTAGCTAAGGACTATGGATTTGAGCATAGAGTTACTAGTCCTTACCACCCACAGTCCAACGACATGGCAAAGGTTTCGAACAGAGAGGTGAAGAGTATTTTGCAGAAATTGGTTCGTCCCAATAGGAAGAACTGGTCTCAGCTCTTGGACCAAGTTCTGTGGGCCTATAGGACAACCTACAAGACACCATTGGGTACTTCATCATTTAGAATGATCTATGGCAAGCCATGTCATTTGCCCACAGAATTGATTCATAAATCTGAATGGGCAATTAAGAAGATTAATTGGAGTTGTCACCTAGGGAAACTTTGTCGAGACTTGAACTTGAATGAGCTCGTGGAAATCCGCAACAGGGCATATGACAACAGTTTGATTTATAAGGACAAAGTAAAGAGATGGCATGATCAGCACATTAGGTGCAAAGACTTTGTCTCTGGACCAAAGATATGGTTGTTCAATGCCAGGTTGAAGATGCTCCATGGGAAGCTCAAATCTAAATGGACGGGTCCCTTCGTTGTTAAGAAAGTGCACGGGAATGGAAGTGTAGAGATAGCTGATCTCACATATGGTGCACAATCTCATGTGGTAAATGGACAACTATTGAAGCATTTTGTTGATTCAAAAGAGCAGTTAGTCCAAGTTGAGGTCATTCATGCAGAGTGAGCACATAGTAGATACATCATATTACTCTTCATGAAAATGCATCATCAAGATTCAATCACTCTTGTATATTCTCCCTTCTTTGTATATTCTTCATATCACATTGGTTCTCACATTTACTCCTGTCCTATACTTAGGCTGACCAAAGCCTAAGTATAGGGGGAACCGATGCTCACCATGTGTACATACTCATCCATTTCTCCTCTTGACCTCGTCCGCCCCATTTTTGCTTTTCTTCTATGCTTAGGTTGACACGAGCCTAAGTATGGGGGGGGGGGGCGGATCGACTTCTATACTTTTTATTATTTTAGTCATCCTACGCTTAGCACAGGCTATGTCTTTTTTCTTGCTTCTTGTGCTCTGAGGACATAGCACATGCTAAGTATTGGGGGGGCGTGCATATATTACAAATATACTTTACCCATAGCTCATACTTTCATGTATTTTTTTATATATTATACTATCATTATGGGTGGGTAAAAAAAATCTTCTTTTTCAAAAAAATCTCTTAAAAAACTTGATTTTTTTCCTTCCTTATTTGCTTAAAAACTTTTTCAAAAAAATATGTGTCCTTTCTTATTTACTTATCTTTTTCAAAAAAAATCTTTTTGAATTTTTTTGAAAAAAACAAAACTTTTTTTTAAAAAATCAAAATAAAAAAACTAACTAATAAATTGGTTTAATCCCTGACACCTTCACATTCACACAAGACTAGTGAAGTTCAAGAACACTTGGTTTATGAGGTCTTGAGATCTTGAGTTAATCAGCCTAAGTCATTAGGGTCTTTGACTTAATTAGTCATATTTCCCTACTTTGAAAGATTTGTGTGCTATATTGCATGCTTAGTCTCTACCTTAAGAATATGATCAACACCTCACATACACGACTCGAATTATGATGAGATGAGTTGAAATTTCACTTGAGGAACTAGGATGAGGGATTTGAGTTTGGACTTGATTTGATGATGCTCGTGGATGGGATAAAATCAATGAAGGCTTCATGAAACCTGAGTGTCAGCATCTTTAGTCAGTATGAGAACATGGTTCTTGTACTATCTCTTGACATTTACATATGTGCCAGGGTGTGATAAAATAAAAAATTGTTGATCAATGTGCGCCAACTCTTGGTAAAAGCAATGGAGCTTGCCAAAATACTACAAAGCAATGAAATGTTAAAGAAATGCTCTCATTCCACAAAGTCAATTATCAAAAGATCTTCCACCAAAGGCGAGCGCTCCCAACCATTTCAAAGTGTCCACTTGGACCACCGCTATTAGGACCAGGAGTCAGGCTTGCACCAAAAAAGGACTCTGCATTGTAAATGCTACAAGTCCAGGTGTAGAAGGTATAATAGATACTCAAAAAAGGCACACCCTGGTGTACTCCCAGGAAAACAATTGCAGACGACTCCAACTTCTCTTGACGGATGCACTGATCAACACCAAAAATATGCATTGCGTAATAAGGCACTTGAGAGGATCCTTGTTCCAATGAGAGGGAGAGAAGAAATAACACAATCCTATGCCCTCCATCAACTGGCCTTCCATCTATACTTTTTAAGTCTGACAACTAAAGAGACGGTGGGTTGGATGTAGGAAATGGTTTATTCCATAGTGTTGAGGATCAGATTCTTAGGAGATTCTCTTGGACCGGAGCCTTGGGTGACGTTGTGACTCTACTCTTGTAACTGCAGTCAACACTTAAGTCATATCCCTATACAAACAGAGTCTAATGATTAGGGAAATTGGATACCTTTTGACTAGAGCTTGGTTCAACTTAAAATATTAGGATCTCTAAAACTGAGAGTTCTTGAACGGATCAAGTCTTGTATTCACATGGACAGTCATGGGTTAACCCAACTTATTCATTCTTTATTTGCTCGAGGACTAGCAAAGTTTAAGTATAGGGGGGTGATGAATCCACGATTCATCATCTTAATATCTTGATCTTAGCAAAATCCCTGAGTAAAATCCCAAATAAATGTATATAAAATCAATAAATCAACAAAATGACTCTTGTAAATAAAGCACACTAATTATTGTACATTAAATTGCATAAAATAAATTAACAATAAAAATCACAAAATTAAAGGAGTTTTTCACCTGCAAATAGCCCAAAACTTCATGTATTTTTAATAATTTCATTTCAAATCATTTTTGGCTAATTCTTTCTCTAATTTGTTCCTAAAAATGTATATAAAAATACAAAAATACAAAACAAATTTTAGCTCAAATAAATGCTCCTAGATTTCAAAGAGAAAAAGCCGTAAAGTCCAAGTTCCCGGTCAAATTCCCGCTCCGTATGAACTCCAAATTCATGAAACTAACTTTTAAAATTCAAGTTAGAAAATTATCTATCCAACGAAAGTGGTTTCATTAAAATCGGAGCTCATTTGCAAAAGTTGGATTTTGGGACCTAGATGTACATTGTATATTATGTATATATTCATTTTTTCTTCATTTTTTATTTTATATTTCTTAGTTACTAAAAAAAATCATGGTGGTATTGTATTTTGATTGTAGTATTTTATTGTATTTTTCTGTTGTAAATATCTCCCATTAAAAAGATAAAAAAATATATAAATTTAGAAAAGCAAACAAAAAAATGTACATATTGTTTGTCTTCTTTTCTAAATTCTCTATTTTTTCTCTTTTTATTTTTATTATCCCTTTTTAGTAGCCTACTTTTATTGTATTTTATTTAAATTAACGTTCTCTACAATAACTTCTGTTCTACCATTAACATCCATTCAACTCCATTTTTTATAACCTCCCATTCAACTCCATTAATAATACAACCTCCCATTCAACTCCACCACTTTAATAACCTCTCATTTGTCCTCTTCATATACATCTCATCCTCCTCATTTTGCACTTGATCCATCTTTATGTGAGGAGAGCCTAATTCACAGAGTTGAATAGGTGATAGCGACGCAAACGCGGTTGAGCGACAACAGCCCTCTCTCCGGTGAGATGTGTTGATTTTTTAGCCAACATCGCAACTGTCTCTGCGCGATGCTCGAGCTCATCGCTCGCCGGCAATTCGAGCGAAGATCGTGCTATCGTGAGCACACCATAGGCGACTGTCTCCATCGTAGGTAAGTTTAGTTCATCTTGTCATTATTTTTATCTTTACAACTTTTTTAGCACATCACATTTCATATAATCCCTACTTCATCATACCATCACCACCATCTTCCTCTTATTCATCATTCCACTCTATCGATTTTTTCCCTTTTTGTATCTATTCCTATTTACACCATGTTTAAAGAAAATTAAAAAAATTTAAAAATCTAAAAAAATATTATTAGAGTAAAAAAAATAAAAAACACCTACAGCAGCGGGGCAGCACCCACTGCCGCCGCCACCTCCAGAAGCGGCCCCTGGCCGGCCGCCCGCAACCGCCTCCCAACCACCTCCAGGCGGCTCCGCCGCTACTCCACCTGCAGTGCAAGTGGCGGCGCTGCTACTCTGCCTACAACCACTTCCAGCCGGCCGCCTGCGCGACGCTGCCCACCAGCCGAGCGTCCCCGCCACTCTTGCCCCTCGGCGTCGCTACTCCGCTTCCAGCCACTGCTCGGCCCTGCTCCACCCCCTCATCCTTCATCCGCGCGTCATCCGCGCGCTGCTGCGGCTGCGCGTATGTTGGCTGCATCGCCCGTCGCCGTCCTTTTTTTTGGGTTCCTCTTGCTCCAGGAAGAAGGTCACTTTTTTTTCTTATTTTATTATTGTAAAATTGCATAGTTTTCTCGTATAGTTTTCATAATTACAAAACAGTCCATGTGCCTTTGTTATGTTGTTTAAGTTCATTTATGTTTTGCACGGATACCCTTGTGTTTAACTATTAATTTAGATACATGTATTGCATCATTTTATTCATTGAAAAATGTCTTGAAGTTGAGTATCTAGTTCTCTACCACATGGATAGTTATTTATATTTTTATGGTCTTTGGGTAATTAATTAAGAATAGTTAACTGAAATATTGCATATTTTACCCATTTTGTTCTCTTATATACATATCTGACACATAGTGGCGCTAAACATTCTTGAAAAATTAGACATGATGCCTTAAAATGTGATTGAATTACTTTTTAAATTCCATACAAAATAGCATGTGCCTAAAATAAATCGTAGAGTGATTTTCATGTTTGATTTTTAATTAAATCCACATACATCCTTTTCACAAAACTTCAAGTCTACTGGATTCCATATGAAAATACCTATATGAGATAATTCGCTCTCTGCCTAATTTGATAACGTGGATTTATTAGGAATTAATTACTCACTGTCACTCTATTTCTATTAAAAGATTCATAAAAATATCATATTTGGTCAGAATAATCTTAAAAAATTCATGTAGCTTCCTTGCATCACGTTTATGTTCCAATAAGTTTTTCATAATTTTTGCATTCTGTTTATGTGAAAAATTGCGAAAAACCCATAAAAAAGTGTGCATTTTTATTTATTGCATTTTAACCCTGAAATTTCCAAAAAATATGGTGCATTCATCATCAGATTAAGTTTACTGGAAAAATATAATTTGGTTAAATTAGATATATTTCGTATTAAGTTAAATTTGGCTAAGTTGTGTGCTTTCTTAATAACTTAATTCACCCGCATTATGCATTTTGCATTTGTTTTTTGCATAAAAAATTATAAAAAAACTGCATTGGAAATATAGATCTTAATTTTTAAATTAACTCCAAAGTTGTTCCTTTGCCTCCCTGTGTTCGACCCCGGACTCGTCCGGGATATAAATTAAAGCTGAGGCACTCTTCACGGAGATCTTCTCTCGGTTCTGATTGATTCCCTAAGTACACATACTACAACGTGTACAAATTAAACATCACGTATTTAGCGACTCGTCAAGCAACTGTGGAGGGCTACCACGAACATTTTGTAGCCTTCAGGAGCGAGGGAAGTGGTCAGAGCAAGGAGAATCGATTGGAGGAAGGAGTATTTCCCTAGTATTCTTCCCTGTTCTTGTAGACTACTTCAGCGTTGTTAGATCAAGAAGACAATCCAGATCTAATATAGGTCGTTCAAATCAAGTGAAGCGTTGCAGAATCTCAGCTGTTGGGTCATTTTAAGTGAACGCATGTGGATCGTCAGAACAGAGAGCCCCTCACATGACCTGGCACGTACTGGATGGCATACTTACATGTTACCCCCTCTGTGCTTTTGTTTATATACTTAAGTATTATAAATATAGTTTAATAAGTAAAATAGTTAGGATATTTTGCATATGAACCACGTAAATCTTTAGTATTTGCATGTATGCCCCTGCCATGCATTGGAATATTTTTAACCATGGGTATTTTTCATGCTTAGTCCTGGATATTGTGTAATGGTTCATAAATGCATGCTTAGTTTATTTTAATTGCAAAAGGTCCCTATTCTGACATGTATTTTATTTTATGTATTTTTTGTATTAAATATTTATTTTATGTTAAAATTTATGAGAAAATTAGGATAGATGATTGAAGCCTAACTTTAACATATATTTTTCTCAAAGAATTTAACTATATTTTCCTATTTTTAAAAATACAAAATAACCACACTTTCCCTAATTATCATTTAAAAACCCATACAAATTAACACATATCTCAAAAATTCCAAATTATTATATTAGTTAAATTTCAAAATATTTTATCACATATCCAAACATCAATAAAAAATATAAACTATAAACATAAAACTAAAAAAATCCAAAAAATCTTATAAAAATAAGAAAAAATCCAATAAAATGCAAAAATATATCTTTCCATTTCTGAATTTTTGTTATTATATAAACATAATATTTAAAATGGTTTAGGATTAATTTTTACCTTATAGATATTTTAAATCCTAAACAAGTTTGTATAATTAATGTATTCACTATTTTGAATATTTTTACTTTAAAAATCCAAAAATATAAAAATACTCAAAATATACCAAAAATAGAGAAAAATAATAAAAACATAAAAATATTTTCCATTTTAAGTTTATTTATCTTATTTAAAAATTTAAAAAGATATTATCTATATTATTATATATTATCTATACAAAAAATGTGTTATATAGTGCCTTTATTTTAAAAAGAAAAAAGTAATTAAATTTTTTCAAAATTAAAAATAAAATATAAAATTGAAAATAAAAAACACAAAAAATATAAAAATTTAAAAACCGTAAAAATTAAATATATTTAAAAGGGTAAATTATATAATGGGTCCTCATCTATGGACCTAATACCAATATGGGTCCCAATCTTTCAAATCTAACAAAACGGATCCTGATGCCATTTCTATAAACGAAACTGTTAGAAGAAAGAGAGAGGTAGACTAAATTGTCTATATTCGAGAATGGTCACCTATGAGAATACCACTTTCGATAATGGACACTTTAGTCCATGTCTTTTTTTTCTAATGGTTGTCATTTGTAGAAACGGAGTGAAGACCCATTTTGTTACATTTGAAAGATTGGGACTCATACTAGAATTGGGCCCATAGATGAGGACGCAATATGTAATTTACCCAAATTAAAAACCTATAAAAAAATAAGGAAAATAAATCCAAAAAATATTATTAATTAGCAATAATAGTAGTTTTCTACCCTCGTTTCACTTCCCCAAGTTCAACACTCTACATACATACACATATACATATTTATGTAGAGTTATAGTGAATTTTGACTCACACGCTTTTCATTTTTATACATATTGTGGATTGATTATTGTTCAGAGAGACACCTGGTCACCACAACGATTGATGATCTTGTTGTAAAAGCAGACTGGTACAAACCTCTACAACACTGGGCTCACATGTCTAACAAAGAGGACAAACCACCAAGTTCCCTTTAGCACATGATCTGAGAAGATGGCCATGTATGTGCCAGAATGTTATCTATTATGCATAAATGAGTCTTTGATACCAAATCCAGACACTAACTGATGGGTGAGAGTGGATCATACTATATTACCTAGATCGTTAAAATCATAATATTCTAAAAACAAGAACACCATTACAAAGCACTTTTAATCACAAGATAAGGATTCAACCACAAGTGAACAAGTATTTAACATGGAAACCCTCCTGGATAAAAACTACGAAAAATGCCTTCCAACTTGGATTTTCAATCTGACCGACTTAGTCCTTCCACTAACATGAGTTACTTATTAACAAACTCAATAATATGACATACAAATTTGATTGAACTCCACTGTATACAACAAAATGTTCTGGACAATTTACAAAAATCTTACAGTTAAGTAAAAATCAACAACCTTAATATCAAAGTAAATATGCAATGAAGATTATGAGAAATAGCTGAAACGATCTTACATAGCTAGGAACATGCTCGTAAGATGAATCACAGAACACCAGAGTTGTGAAGGTGAAGCACGAATTAGAAAAGTAGCTCTTAGAACTTTCTCTCAGAGTATGGAGTGGACAATAGAGACAAAAGAGCTCATTTCTCTTTGTCTTGTGTTGAACAAGTAAGATATGGAGTGTTATTTTTTGGTCGTGGATTCCCATAGTTGATGCTTTGAAAAGTAACCATTGTGAACAAATCGGGAATGAAATCCCTTTCAAGACTCTTCCTGAAATGGAAAATGGTTGCTTACGATATTTATACGATTGATCAAATCGAATGATCTCAGAATCAAATGATCGATCTGATAAATCTAGATGATTGTCAAATTCAGAAGTTGATCGATCGATGATTAAAAGTGACATCTTAATATGGTCATTGGGATTCGAAATTTGATTGACCATAAGACAAGGATTGATTGCTCATGTGTGATTGATGGATGAATAAAGGTTGATAGAGCATTCGGGGAAAACTGACTGATCAGAAAATGATCATCTAGGCAAGGTTGTTGGTCAATCAAGGATGAACGATCAGTGTTTGAAGGTTGGTTGATCAACTTGACGTGTTAACCTAAAAGTTAAGGTCAAAGTCAAAGATATTGATATGCAAGATGAATGATGCTTAAGGTCTTTTACAATCTAAGACAATTACAAAATACACGACTCAATAAAAGAAAAGATTATATCTTCTTCTTGAGCTTGAGATCATTTCTTGAACTTAAGCTAGATTTTCTTAGCCTTGAACTCCTTTGAGTTTCTTTCCTTTTTCTCCACTTAAGGCTGAACTCCTCATGCTTGATCTTTCTCTTGGTTAATATCTTTCTTGCTCTTGGCCTAGCTTTAAGCTAACAACATAAAGTTTTGTCTATTTGCACAAGTTTTTTATCATCAAAATAAACATGCTCATGCATGAACTAACAAGAAGGTGTACATACACGAGAATACGAGATGTATTATCTTTTGAAAGAATCATACATGTGCATACTTACTAAATCAGAAGAAACAAGCTTGCTCATGAGATGTTGGGGTCACAATGAATTCCACTGATGGTCATCTTTTTTATGAAACAAGATAAGAATTCAAGAATATTAGCACATGTTTTTGAAAAGCATATGATTGATATTATATTTTAGTGACCGATTGAGAAATTTCTTATTAAACCATTGAAGGAGACAACCAAATATAGGATTGAACTTTGGGTTATTTGAAGTTCTCTATATGGGGGATGCATATGTATGGGAATGCTCAAGGTCGAGGGAGTGTAATATAGTGTATACCATGATGTTTCCATTATGATGGAATGATGAAACCAT
The DNA here is from genome assembly GCA_037367405.1 of Ottelia alismoides. NCBI lineage: Eukaryota > Viridiplantae > Streptophyta > Magnoliopsida > Alismatales > Hydrocharitaceae > Ottelia > Ottelia alismoides. The sequence goes on along the minus strand of JAZKJV010007844.1, from coordinate 205,427 downwards.
GCGGATTTTAATGACCCTGTGATGAACCTTTGATCCCTCTAAAAGAGGATAATTAAGCTTAGTTATCCAAAATTAATTGACATTTAATCATATAAATTGCATAATTATCATTCATGCATGTGCAAATAATATTCATATTTTATCATTCATCATTACATGAAATAAGGAGCCAAGAATCCAGTGGACAATTGACCTATAAAATAGCTAACTTCAGTGATATTTAATGATTTTATTCTAACTCCAGAACATAAGAAACTATCTCAATTCTGTAGATATTACTGATCTTTATCCATGAAAAATCCTAAAAAAATACTAACTTGTAAATTTGGTAAATAAAACCCAAACCCTAGTTTGAGACTAAAAACCTTAAAACGTGAATATCTTTCTCATACAATTTCATATGAACTTCTACTCACTTTTGAATTAATGTACATTCAATTACCTTCAAAATAAGGTAAAATTCAAAAGGATCAGAGTTCATATATGAAATTTTGATTTTGGGCCCCAATTGTATATTGTACATATGTCCCCTTTATTTATTTATTTTAATTTTTTATTTTCTTAATAACTAAAAATCAAAAAATATATATTAAGTTGTAAATGTTTATTCTATAATTCTCTTGATTTTATTTTTGTTTTTTATAAAATTTAAAAATAATAAAAAATATAAATGCAAAAATATGGTACTTTATAGGTATAAAGTACCATAAAAAATATCGCTTCGTATAAATGATTGATTTTGGTTTTTATCTCTTCACAAAAGTTTTATCGGCTTTTTATATAGAATAAATTTCGATTCTTGCATTGCATCCCACATGAATATTGCGAGGAAGCACTGAAAGTTTTCTATCTGAGCATACATCACTGTTTTTCACGTGTATCGGCTTTTCTCAATTCCCCCCTCTTATTTTGTCACTTAAGATCTAAAGTAAATTGGGGCTGGACGGTAGACGTGTAGGCACCATCTTAACAGAGTGAGGCACGACCCATAAGGTTCTAAAACCCTGCCTGAATACTGGCTTGTTTATCACATGGATTCACAAAGTAATAGTGCTTCTATCGTATGTGGACGAGTAGGGCCGGGTCAATGACAGTGTTCTCGCCTTGTGTAGAGAATCGACACATTTTGAAGTACTGAGCCTAGGCTACACCCTCACAGTCTCATCATCTCATGTCCAAGTAGGTCCTAGCATGATCACGTGTGATTTTGTGTCGAGATTGGTCCAAAGTACCTGATTCTCCACAATTAACTTCCTCTTTCTACTTCTTTGGCTGAGTAGTGGATCCATATATGATAATAAGGACCTAAAAAAGTTCAGGCTATAGGTTACAAAGGAGGTGGACAAGTACGATATACTTTTCGGGCGGTACTCACACTCCTATAGGTCTACCCGCTAGTGACTCATTACAAGATTGAATTATTAACAATTTAAATTTGAAAAGATAATCGGACAGACTTTTGCAACCTTCACAATGTTTAGTTGGTGAATTTGTGGTTTTCTTTGTGTTTGTATTCAGTAGTGTGTGTTCAAAGACTGTGCTCTCGGCGCATTTCCTATCACTCCTGGCTTGACATTGGGCTCAAACTTTGGTCCTTTTTAACATTGAAGATGACTAGTTGTGGGTTTTTTGTTCGGACTTTGTGAACCTATCTTTTAATCCTCCAAATAGTACATATTCCAAAGTTCCTTCACTTCCTGGACCACCCTGGACTCATGAATCTCTTGAGTTTGGGATCACTCACTTCGGGGATGGTCACACACCAACCAACCCCTTCCTCTCTTCCCTACTCACGGAGGAAGACCTTCGCCTCGATGAGGTTGATTTAAACTCAATAGCCTCATCTAATTCAAACCCATTTGTTGATGAAGGTTTGCACAAGATTCAATTAAGATGCCGCCTAAGAAATATAATGATGATGAGGAACAACGTAAGGATTTCATGGAGATGGTACTTGAAATATTAGAAGTATCTGAGCAGCAGCAAGCTTTACTTCGAGCTCAGTTAGGACAGTTAAATGTTGGGGATGACCCACCAATGGAGGCAACATGTAATCCATGCAGTACATAGTGAGAATTTATTTGGGTCACCTTGAACCAGAAATCAAATATGAATTGAAGCCATAATTTCTGAACTTGTTGTCACACTTCAATGGGAATGCCTCTAATGAACGCTACACATTCTTAAGGGATTTTGAGCTCATCTGCGCTAACCTTAGAGACCCTAGAATTAACCAGGATTATATCAGGCTCACTTCCCTTCCTTTTTCCTTGGGAGGTAAAGCAAATTGTTGGGTGAAGGACATAGAAGTGACTGTCACTACATACACCCAGTTCAAGGACATGTTCTTGAAGAAGTTTTACCCTCTTAGTAGAACTAACCAGATGAGGATATACATTACCTTCTTTTCTTAGCTTCCTAGTGAGATTTTCTAGGATGTATGGGATAGTTTAAAGGATTCTTATAGAAGTGCTCATGTCATGATATGGATGATACCATCTTCGTCGAGTCTCTTTTTAATGATCTCAACCCTGAGGTGCAGGGTTTAGTAAGAGCTGCCTGTGAAGTCAGTTACACATCATGAGGAGAGGATACTATCTAGAATGTATCCGAGCAGTCATGCACTAGGAACGTCCACCACTCGTCCAGTCATCCACCCTCGTGGCTTGGTCATGTGTCAGTTGAGACCACGATCTCCGTGCACCCATCCACTGCGCCACCTCTCAACGTCCTGCCATGTGTCTCATGGAATCCATTATTGTCACCCGTTGCTTAACTGGATTTCATCCGCAACGTACAAGCACAGTTCAATAAAAATAGTGCCTCATCCAAGCCATCGAAATATCTCCAAATCCCAGTCGTAGGATCAAGGCTTCATCGATGGACCAAAACCTCCCCGAGCCAACTGTTCGAGCCTCTAACCTTAGTCTACCCAGAGCAATGTCCATGTGACATGTGGATATTCGGCACCAAACAACAACTTGACACCCGAACCGAGCAGGACATGTGACTCGCACATATTTTGGAGGAAAGATTGCACCGAAACTCCTGCTACTTTGGGGATTCAAATCTTTGTCCCAACTACTGATATCTCACGTGTCTACGCACATGCTCGCGAGAATTGTGCATAACTACCCTTGTGGGTATAGGTATCTGCATTCAAGTCCCTGTTCATGTTTATTTCAATCATTTAATTTATGTAATTACATTTAGATCCTCACATTTGAGTTTGTGTTTACCCCTTCATCAACATATAATTTTTATTTAAAAAAAGGCAAATTATGAAGCAATTAGTTCTCTATATCTAGAGTAACTATCTATAATTTTGAGAACAATAGTTAAATTATGATAATTACTTTGGTACAATCAAATCTGAGCTTCTGTTCGAGGTGAAAAATGTCGACTGATTCGTTGGAGGGGGTGTATTATAGAATTAACATATTTTACCCATTTCCTAATCCGAAATTCATATTAAATTAACCACATCTCTAAAAATTATGAAAAAAAATCAAATTGTATAGATTTAATTACTCTTTAATTTGTGACTAAAAATCATACCATTTGCATTCATGGTTCTCTCTGAATAATTCATTTTGTGAACGGATTGATGATTATTTTTTATAGAATTTTAAAGCTAACATTTTTAGGGTTTAAGATTTCTCTGGGTAGATCACCCTTAGATGTATTTAGGATAGATTCGATTATAAAAATTAACTAGATTTGCTATTTATTAAAATTAATTCATTAAAAATCATACTATTTGCACTTAATTCATTAGAATTTTCTTTTGCATTGAAAAAAATACACTATTTGATTTCATGCTTTCTACCATTATGGTAAAATTCAGAATTTTGGACTTAGCTTGTAATGCAAATTTCATTATAGTCCCTGAATTTTACGCCAAATTACATTGTATTTTTTATTTTACATGGAAAAATACAAAGAAGGAAAAAATATTTGTTGAAAACTGAGCACTAAGTTTCATTAACTGAAACCATAAATTGTTCTTTTGCCTCCTTAAGTCGACCCTAGGAGTGACCCATGTTAAATAAACATAAAATCACCTTCTGCTTAACTACGTACTTCCTTGATTTGTGTGGTTATTTTTTATTGATCTCTACTTGTCTGACTACAACGAAACGATACATTTAATTTGCGAGAATTTAGTAGGGTATTTTGGTGATCATTAAGTGGCACTATTGTTGAGGAGGTAAATAGCTTAGGTTTTTGTTTAGAAAATTTAGTGTTAGATTTTCCACACATTCGGGTTGTCTGATCCCCAAACCTTGACACTATAAATTTTCCATTTATTTTCTAGCATTTATATATTTTTCAACATTTTTTCTCTTATTAATTTTTATTAATTTTTTGTTAACTCTCTTACATTGTCTCTCTTATTTTTGTGCAAGGTACCCAACAGACATGGAATAGATTTTTTAGAAACTTGCAAATCTCGACAGTCCATTGAAAAGCCACATACAATTAAGATCGAGTCGAGTCGTGAGAGAGTGTAGGGTCGAGGATTTATTTTCAGGATTTTTTATTATTTAGAATTATTATCTATTTACATTGGTTTCTATTTGGAATCTCACATGTGTAAATCAAGACTTGGATTTTTTCCATGGTGTGTCAGACCTCTTTTACTCTCCAGTTAGGGTGAGGCCCGACTTGAGTGGTTCATAGGTTAGACCTACACTGTGGATATTAGATCTACTAGATTTATTTTTCTTGTGCTCATATAAATTAGGACCATACTACACATAATGAGATGCACCTTAGATTGCTCAAATTAGTCAAAATTCAATCCATTTCTTCTCGGCTAATAGAACCTTTTGATTGGAGCAATTTTGTCAGCTTACACTTCATATAGACTAAATTTCAGTTATTGTATTGCATCCCATAGGAAGATTGCAAGGAAGCACTGTAAGTCTTCTATCCGAGCATACATCACTGTTTTTCGCATGTATCGGCTTTTCTTGATTACCCCCTCTTGTTTTGTTACTTAAGATCTAAAGGAAATCAGGACTAGATGGTAGACATGTATTTTTTACTCACGTAAAACTCAAGTGGTCGTTAATTAAAATCACAACTTCTAAACAAGGCTAACTTAATTAAACCCATAAAACCAAGAATTTTACAGGAGAGCAATCCCATTCTTGGATTCAGGTTCATTTCAGGGTGGGGCATCATCTTGAAAGAGTGAGGCATGACCCATAAGGAATAGATACCAAAACCCAACATGAATACTGCCTTGTTAATCACATGGATTCATGAAGTACCAGTACTTCTATGGTACGTGGACGAGTACGATCGTATCAACGGCAGTGTTCTCACCTTATGTAGAGCATCAACATGCTCTGAAGTACTAAGCTTATGCCTCTCTCTCAACATTTCATGTCCGAATAGGGCCTAGCACCATCACGGGTGATTCCATCTCGAGATTGGTCTGAAGTACCTGATTCTCCACTATCAACTTTCTTTTTCTACTTCTTTGGCTGAGTGGTTGATCCAGATCTGATAACAAGGACCTCAAAAAGTTTGCCTCTCCTCCTCGTCCTCTGAAGACTCCTCAGGTCGAGATCCAGAGATGACCCTCCTTGTGTCCCTCGCCCGGTCAGGTACGTTCACGGTCCTTCCATTCTGGAGTGACATGTGATTAGCCTCGTCACATGAAAGAATCTCATGTAAGTACCTCTATGACGAGTCCGGATATCGCGTCTCTAAAAATTTGTTTTTATCTTTGTTCGTGCTAAAAGAATAATGTCATTCGTTGTAGGCGGCGATCGGAATCGGTCAAGAAATAACCACAAATATTATTCAATTTCAATAAAGTGGTTTTATGTTTATTTTACTTGGGCAGGTCCCAAGGTCGAACACAAGGAGGTAAAGGAATAACCTAGAGTTGTGTTTATCAAGGTTCATACACGGTTTTCGAGGCGTTTTTTTTGGAATTTTTAATGCAAATAAAGAATGCAAGATGCAATTTTGGCTGTTTTAGGGACTAAAATATTGACTATGTTCAAACGATGTTCGAAAAATATGAAACTTGACTGATGTGATAAATATGATGGAATGTATGCACTGTAATTTTTTTTGGAATTTTTTGATGCAATATGAATTTTTATGAATTTTTAAATGCAAACAAAATGAATTTCAATATTTAATTATGATAAATACTAAACCTACTTATTTTCAAGAATCAAAATTATATAAGATCTATCACTAGGTGATTAATTTAAGAAAAATCCTAAACCTCGAAAATGTGAGATCTAATACCTATTAAAAATTAAATACTGAAATATGCAAAATGATTTTTACAGGGCAACTATGCATGCAAATGCAAATCTTTTTGGGCACAATGTCAAGCATAATTAACTCTACAATATATGATTTTTCGGGGATTTTTAGAGCAACGGTTAATCAATGGCTATTTTAAGAGCATAAAATGGACAAAGTTTGCAAATTTCCCACAATAATTAATTATTAATTAACCATCAATCACAAAAATAGCCACAATATGTTAAAATGTAGAGAATTAATTGAGAAACATCATGCTATTTTTGGATAAATAAAAGAATTCAAGAAGAGGTGCAAGACAGAGGGAGAACATAGCGATACAGTTGCAAATAGTACTAAATTAAATAAAATGCAGAGGGGGACCTAAGTGCAATTACCAAAAATTAGGGGGCGGATTCTGCAAAATGTCTAGAGGGGCACGTGCATGGTCCGTGCCCTCTGGAGGCAGACTGATGTGCTCAATATGACAAACTCCAAGGGGCTGGTTGCAATTTGCCCCTAGTCACGTGCAATGCACGTGGCCTAGGCTGACGGGATACTGACATCACGCTGACGTCCCCCACGCACGTGCCTCGCACGTGCTGGGGTCTCATGCTCCGAGCCTGGTCGAAGGCGTGGTGAAGAGGCGGAGCGAAGGCGGAGGCAGTCAGTGGTGTCGATGAAGATGAGGGCGGAGGAGCTCGGCCTCTCCTGGCGGAGCGAAGGCGGAGGCGGTGCTTGGGCGGGGGCTTCAAGGGCCGGCGTTGATGAAGCGTAGGTCGTAGGAGATGGCTTTCGAAGACATTGGAGGTGACGGCGGAGTTATTGAAGCTCAAAGCTTCTGGAAGAGATGGTGGAGTTGTCGAAGAAGATGGCTGATGTCGTCGTCGTTGGCTCGAGGGAAGGCTTCGGAGCTAGGCAGAGATGCGGCGGAGCGAAGGCGAAGGGCCGCGGCTGCAATGGTGTCAGGGAAGACAACCGGATCTCATCACGGCGACACCTCGATGCTGTTACCACCGGGTTGCATGTTTACGACGGATGGGGAGCAAGGGTGCGACGATGCTCCTTAAATATGATGAGGGTGAGGGGTCGGCGCGAGATATAGGGGCGACGGTTGGCCGGTGCGACGAAGGCGGGGAAGCGGTTGGCGACGACGGAGATATCAGGAAAGGAAGGCGCTGGGGGAGACGATGGGTCACGGGTCGTTCGATCGGCCGAGATCGAACGACCGTAAATGCGCCACGTGGCAGGGGCGAGAAGAGGTGCGGCACGTGCGAAGCACGTGCTTGGGGGGCACGTGTGACGCACGTGCGACCGCTTTTATTTTTTATTTTTATTTTTTTGATGCGAATAAATAAAAAGCTAAAAAAATGCTGACACGTAGCGGCCCCAGGGGCGGCCACGTGTCATCACCAGAAAAATCGAAGAAAAATATTATAAAAAAGAAATAGTAACGACCTCAGATCGAAAAAGTTCCTTCACGAAAAATGCTCGTCTCAATGAGATGTACAACTTTCATGAAGACATCAAAGCTAAAATAGATCAAATGCACAAAGTGATGTTTTGGGGTATCCCATGTACATAGAATACCTTGATTTTTGGGTTTTATAATTTTTTTGTCATCTTTAAATTAGATAAAAAATTCAGAAAAAATATGGAGAAATCAAAGATAAATAAGGACACCTAAATCTCATTATTTTGGATTTTTATTAATTAACAAAATATGTACAAAAATATAAGGTTAAAAACCGCTAAAATATACAATATACAAAAGAGGCCCGAAACCCGACTTTTACATACGAGCTCAGATTCACTTGAACTTGGTCTTGTTTTGAAGGTAATTGAATGTGCATTAGTTCAAAATTGAGTAGGATCAAATAGGACACTGGATGGGGAAGATATGGGGCTTTTAGTCTGAAAATCCTGAAACTAGGGTTTGGATTTTTGGTCCACTTTTAAGGGTTAGTGAATTTTTTTTGTATTTTTCATTTATTCATGTTAGTGATATGTACAAAGTGGAGGCGGTTTTGTGTCATTAAGAGTTATCATGAAGGAGTTAAAAATCAGGGAAGTTAGGCTATTTACAGGTCAATTTTGGTTGAGATTTTTGGCTTCTTATTTTGTGCAGAAATTATGGATAAAATGCAATTCTTATGAAAACATGTATGAATGCTAATTATACAGAATAAATGCAGAAATGATGATGATTTTGAGGGATTTGAGCTTAATAAATGCGATTTAGAGTGATGAATCCGAGATTCATCATCCCCCTATACTTAAACCATGATCGTCCCTGAGCATCAAAAAGACATGCCATGAGGTGAAATGAGATTGGGTTCCATACCAAGACCATGAACTGAAGGTGAAAGCGAAACTAAACTCGACCTTTGGATTATTTGTGTGTCAGAACTTCTGTGAGACTTAGAATCCTAAAATCAACAGCCCTCAAGTTCTGCACATCATTGTCACAGTTTCGGCTCAGAAGTCATCTTAGATCAATCCTCTTCCCAAAGTATACCCTATGGACATTGAACAACTGACTCATGTGTGTGAAAGGTTTTAGCTCTTCCCATCCAGAATGCCGGACTACCAAGCTCCTCTCCTCTCCAGTAACTCGTCCTCGGGGAGTCATGTATTTCCTTCTAAGGTCTGTCGTGTTGTGTTCACAATCGAAATGGGGGAGAAGTTAGAAGAAAGGGAAATGAATTGGAGGGTGGCCAGTGTAGTCACCTCTCCTTGTGAAGATGGCCAGTGTAGCCAAGTCTCCATCAAGATCTGCAGGTTTTCTTGAAGCTTGGATCTTTTTGGTCATATTTTATTTGGTAGAATGCTTTTTTGTATTTGGAATATTTGGTGGTTCTGCTTGGATCTTGTTTTGCCCCTACGGATATAGAATCTTTTTATTCCGTACATTTTTTCGGGTCTTAGAAAAAATTGTGCCCAGCCGCCCATCCCTTTTTCGAAGATTTATTTCAACCCGTACTCCAGTCTTTAGATTTCCACGCTACCAGAAAATAGATTCACACATTCTTCCAACATCTCATCTGAGTTGAGCTAAGTGCATAGTGCGAGAGTACAAATTAATTCCCTATTCCAGAGTTGTACCCAGAATGAAGAGACCAGGTTAGACACTAAGAGTCAAACGCTGTACATTGTTATGTGGAACTTAAAGAATTAAGTCAAAAGACCTGAAGTTCTTAAAATCCTATTTCTCGGTGAAGTTCCTCTTAAAATTAGGTGGATTAAGGATAAGTCCAGACCACTCTCGGTTTCTGCTCACAACTCGATTTAGAACCCAATGACTTTTCACAGATGCAGATGAATGCGATGCTGGATGAAGTGCAGGTGTGAAATGCAGACACATATTTTTTTTATGCAAGGGATTTTTTTTTCAATGCAAAAATGAATAAAAAGACATTTTCAAAAAAACTTTGGGCAGAGTTAGTGTTAGTAGCAAAAATCCTCTTTCTTTGCTTTTCTTTCTCTTGAATTTTTTTAATTACCCACCTAGTAAATACATATAGACTTACGCAAAAGTACGAGATATGGGTAAAATATATACAAAGTATATATATACAGACCCCCCTATACTTAGCGAGTGTTATGTCCTCAGAGCACAAAAAGCGTAATGAAGACATAGCTCGGGCTAAGCGTAAGAGAGTGGAAAATTCACATTTTAAGTATAGAAGAAGAGTGGGCAAGAGGCGGTCATGATATATGAGGAGATTATATACAGGTGAGTGTCGGTTCCTGCTATACTTAGGCTCTGGTCAGCCTAAGTATAAGAGAAGGGTGGAAATGGAGTGATCGGGAGAAGGAGTGTGATGAGAGAAATGGTATATACAAATGGCATCGGTCCCCCCCTATACTTAGGCCTTGGCCTAAGTAGAGGAAGAAGCTGTACAAGGGGACCGATGTGGTCGGGAGGGAGGGTGGGGTTGATCTGATGGATCTTCAATGTCCTCATTCTGCGTGAAATAGATGGCCTCAACTTGAACTGTCTGCTCTTTGGGTGATTCAATATATGGCTTCAGCAACTGTCCATTTACTGAGAAAGGTTGTGCATCCTCTTTGAGTTCGGCAATATCTACACTTCCATTGGTATGCACATCGATGACAATGTAAGGACCCGTCCATTTTGATTTTAGTTTCCCATGAAAAATCTTTAACCGAGCATTAAACAACCACACTTTCTGCTCAGGGACAAATGTCTTGTCTCGAATGTGTCTATCATGCCATCTCTTGACCTTTTCCTTATAAATCACACTATTGTCATATTCCCGATTTCGGATTTCAATTAGCTCATTCGGATTTAGGTCGCGACATAATTTCCCAAGGTGACAACTCCAATTCAAAATTTTAATCGCCCATTCTAATTTGTGAATCAATTCTGTAGGTAGATGGCATGGCTTGCCATAGATCATCCTAAAAGGTGAAGTACCGAGTGGAGTCTTATAGGCTGTCCTATAGGCCCATAGAACTTGGTCTAATAGCTTCGACCAATTCTTCTTATCTGGGCGAACCAACTTCTGAAGAATACTCTTCATCTCTCTGTTAGAAACCTCTGCCATGACATTAGATTGTGGATGATATGGGTTGGCTATTCTATGCTCAAATTTGTACTCCTTAGCCAAAGATCTCATCCTTATTCACAAAGTGGCTACCTCCATTAGAAATCAAAACTTTTGGTATCCCGAACCTTACAATGATATTATCCTTGATAAACTTACAGAGCACTTTACTATCTGCGGTTCGGGTTGGAATAGCCTCTACCCATCTTGATAAATAGTCAACCGCTAACAAGATGTACTCAAATTCATTGCTATTGGGAAAGGGACCCATAAAATCAATCCTCCATGCATCGAAAACATCATAGAAAATCATTGGTTGCATGGGCATTTCATCTCTATAACTGACAATTCCTCCCATCCTTTGGCAAATCGGGCATGACCGTACAAATTCATTAGCATCTTTAAATAAGGTCTGCCAGTAAAATCCACATTGGAGTAACTTGTGCACGGTTGTCTTTCCCGAATGGTGTCCTCCAGCCTCGAGAGAATGACAATGTGTGAGGACACTCTGATATTCCTCCTGAGGAATACATCTTCGCCAGACACAATCCGGTCCTTCATAGAAAAGGAAAGGATCATCCCAATGGTATTTTCTTGAATCTGACTTTAATCCATCAATCATTCTCTTGGTCCAACCAAAGGGAACCTTCTTGGAGACAAGATAGTTCACTATGTCGGAATACCATGGGGTTGAATCAATGACGCAAACTGATTCGTCTGGAAAATTCTCCTTAATTGGCCCTGTATCAGGATGATCGTTTTGCTCAATTCGGGAAAGGTGATCAGCAACAACATTCTTTATTCCAGGTTTATCCTTGATCTCGAAATTAAATTCCTGGATTAACAAGATCCATCTCAAAAGTCGTGCCTTTGCATCCTTCTTATCAATGAGATATCTAATTGCCGTGTGATCTGTGAAAATCGTCACCTTGGAGCCTAATATGTATGATCTGAATTTTTCAAGGGCCCAAAAAACCACGAGCATTTCCTTTTCAGTCACTGTGTAATTTCTTTATGCAGGATCTAATACTTTGCTCACGTAGTGAATCGTATAAGGAATTCCATCTCTTCTTTGTCAAAGTATCGCTCCGACAGCAAAATCCGATGCATCAATCATGATCTCGAAGGGAAGAGACCAGTCAGGAGCTTGTAATATCGGTGATTCACATATTTTCTTCTTCAAAATCTCGAAGGCCTTTAGACACCTGTGATTTACAACAAACTCGGTGTCTTTGCCTAAGAGCTCAGTTAGTGGGCGGGCGATCTTTGAAAAATCAGGAATGAATCTTCGATAAAATCCAACATACCCTAATAAAGACCTCACTGACTTCACGTTGGTTGGTGCCTCAAGTTTCTTGATCACATCCACCTTGGCAGGGTCGACCTCCATTCCCTTTTTGGAGATGACATGCCCCAACACGATACCCTCAGTCACCATAAAGTGACTTTTCTCCCAAGAGTATACCAAATTAACCTCCCTGCATCTCTGGAGGACTCGGTCCAAGTGCGATGAACATGTATCAAATGAATCACCATGAACCAAGAAGTCATCCATGAAGACTTCCAGGAAATCACCAACCATTTCGACAAATACGACAATCATGCACCGCTGAAATGTGCCTGGGGCATTACAAAGCCCGAATGGCATGCGCTTGAATGCGTAGGTACCGAAGGGACATGTGAAAGTGGTTTTTTCCTGATCCTCAGGAGCGATATCTACTTGATCGTAGCCTGAGTACCCGTCAAGAAAACAGAAGAATGCTTTTCCTGCAAGTCTCTCCAAGATTTGATCAATAAATGGCAGTGGAAAGTAATCTTTCTTGGTCGCAGCATTCAGGTGCCTGTAATCGACACAAACATGCCACGACGTGGGTACTCGGATCGCGATCTCTACCCCCTCCTTGTTGGTGACCATCTGGATCCCCGATTTCTTCGGGACGACATGAAGGGGGGCCACCCACTTGGAGTCAGAAATGGGGTATATAAATCCTGCTTTGCACCATTTTTATATATGTTTCTTAACCACTTCCTGAAGATTGGGGTTTAATCTTCTCTGAAATTCACGGGAAGGCCTTGCATTATCCTCAACATAAATTTGGTGCGAGCAGAGAGCGGGGTTTATTCCTACGAGATCCAACATAGTCCAACCGATGGCTTTTCAATTTCGCTCCAGGACTTCGAGTAATATAGACTCTTGATCCATGGTTAAGGATGATCCAATGATCACAGGGAATTTTCCTTTGGGTCCATTGAGAAATGCATACTTCAGCGTGGGAGGTAGTGGTTTCAGCTCTAGTAATTCTGAATCATCAATTAAGTCTGGTTGAATGATCTTTGTATCTCAGTGTCGGTAGGTGGTGAATCACTGTGTGAGATGCTGGCTACCAATTCCGAAGAAAGGTGAGTCGGATCTCTAAAGTAAAGTGGTAATTCGGCCAGAGCCACGTCCGACTCATCATCGATATTTCTTGATTGTCCCAAAGATGATGGGACTGACAAATCCGAGAGAATTTCTGTGTCATCAAGAGTGTAATAATTTGGGTGTCTATATATGATTGAAAATATCTCGCAAACTGCATTGTGCATTATTTCTTCTTCTGGGGACGTGCTTTCCATCTGTATGTCTGGCAGTTGGTCCTACGGCCCAATGGTTCTGAAGAGATTGCATTCTGATGTTTCGGCATCTTCTGTGGTGGATTCGGAGTCTGTCCTTTGCCACTTTGTTTGTTTCATCTCCAAGTCTACTTCTCCGCCTGGAGAACGGAATTTCATCATGCCAGAACTGTAATCGAATACAGCCTTAACGGTTCTTAAGAATGGTCTCTCGAGAATGACTTGCGATTCCTTCCAATGGTTCAGGGTCTCCATATCAAGGACAGTGAAGACCACTTTGTATTCCGTACCCTCGATAATGATGATGACATTCTTCACTTCTCCCTTAGGTCTTTTAGTGAATTTATCAGCAAATTGGAGTAAAGATGATGATTTCTTGAGAGGGCCTAACTCCAATCTATAATATAAGGCTAAGGGTAGAAGATTAATGGAAGAACCATTGTCGAGAAGTGTGCGTGTGAACGCAATGCCACCAATGTGACTCTCCACATAATGGGCACCCAGATCCCTTTTCTTTCTTGGCAGATGCTGGTTTTTGACACATTTGGTGGTGGCAACTGTCAAGATATGAGTCTCCACAAATTGACTTGTTCTCTTTGTACGAGTCCTGGTGGGAGTGCATTTTGCCGTTAAATATTTCTGAAAGGCTGGATTACTGGCCACATACTGATCAAAGGGTACTTTGACTGTGATGTTTTGCTGGCAGAACCTGTCAATTACCGGGTCATCCTGAATGTTTTTCTTTTGTTTTCCTTTCTTGAGAGCATGGGAGAAAGGAGTGGAAGCATTTTAGACAGGAGACAGAGGGCCAGAATCATAAATAATAACATCTTTATTAGACTTGGAGTTTTTATTACAATCATAAGATTTTTGATAATAATCAAAATCAAGTTGCTGAAAAGGTGACAAAGGTATTTTTGCAGCAACTAGAGGTTCAAGGTCCTCTGCAGACTCCATAGATGCTTTCCCTTTCTCTTATGCTAGGATCTTTAGGCGTCCTTCTTCATCATTCTCAGAAACATCCTCCAACTGATCTTCCGAGTCTTCATGGTCCGATTCCCTTTCCCGGTCAGGTACGACCATGGTCCTTCCGCTCCTGAGTGACATGGCATGGATATTGTAAAACGAAAGGATCTCATGTTCAGATGTGGAAAAATCTGAATAGTATACCTGGCCATTGTGTTGAGATGATTGGGATTTGTTCAAGATATTGGGGTTAGCTTGAACTTGGGTGGGAATGGTTGTGACTGGGACAGTCTTCTCATCCTTCCATCAGGATAGACGATTAACATCTACCCGTAGATCATACAGCTCATTTCGGAAGCTGCGAATTTCTTCAAGCATTTACCTCTGGATGTCAACTGGTTCTTCTGGAGGGTTGGATGATTGAGCTGATGGTTTGGGAGCTTGGTGTTGCTGACGGTATTGCTGAGGCTGGTTCTGGCGATTGTAGGGTTGTTGCTGCTTCGGATGCTGGAAAGATGCAATGTTCTGAGGGTGCTGTGGAGGCTGAGGAAATGCGGCATTATAGAAAGTTGGCGGACGTTGATAAGGCTGACGGTCCCCCATATTACCCTGTCGGGTAGTGTCATGTGTGTACCAAATGCCGTTTATTTCAAAAGTCAGAGGCAAGGCTTCTTTGACTGTCTTGGCCCGTGGGGGTGGCTGTTGGGAAGCTTGGGCATAGGATTGGTCCTGTACCCATGGTTGCTGTTGTTGTGATCCTGGCTGCTCCTGGACATGATGCACATGGTAGATCAGGATCGTAGGTGTAGTAGGCATCCCCATCTTGGATACCTTTGTAGTGAGCTCCTCCATCTGCTTTGGAAATCGGGAGATCCTGTTGTCGATGTCGCTCATTCTCTTATCCACTATTGTCAATTTATCGGCTATAAAGTGCATGTTTGGGATCAAATCCTCTGCTATTTCGGCGATAGTCTGCTTCCCGCCTTTGGCTTGAAGGGTGTTCAGTGAATCAGTGTATGCTCTACTGGCAATATGAGAACGACTTGTTTCTGCCATCTACTCCAGTACTCTCCAGACGGTCTTAGCTCCACGAGATGTGTAATTCCCTCCACAGGTAGCGCTAACTAACCCTTGAGTCTCATAGTTGAGGCCAGAGTAGAGTGACTGGACTAGGATGTTGTTATACATGTCATGGAAGGGACATTTCTGTAGCAGGTCTTTAAACCTATCCCAAGCCTCACAGAGTGGTTCATTGGGCATCTGAGAGAAACTGGTGATGCGGGTCCTCATTTGATTGGTCCGACTCAAGGGGTAGAATTTCTTCAAGAATAGGTTTTTAAACCTCTCATAAGTAGTCACAGTCACCCCCAAGTTCTTTACCCAGTAGTTTGCTTTCCCTTTCAAGGCGAAAGGTAGTGCAGTAAGACGAATGTAGTCTTGGCTGACTTGTGGGTGCCTCAGGTTAGAACATATCAGCTCTAAGTCACGCAGGAATTCATATGTCTCTTCAGTCGTATTACCATGTAATTGTGGTAATTGACTTACAAAATGTGGCTTCAGTTCATAGTGAATCTCTGGTTAAGGTGGCTGCAAATAATTCCTCACTCTGTACTGTCCAGGGTTGTATGCAGCTTCCATTGGCAGTTCTTCCCCAGCATTCAACTGCTCAAGCTGCTCCCTCAATAACTGCTGTTGCTGCTCAGATGTAGCTAATCTTGCTAGAATCATCTGAATAGCATCGTCATTGGTTTCATCTTCAGGATCTTTCTTGGAAGACATCTTGGGGGGCATCTCTTCTTCTTCACCTTCAGAATATAAGGGGTTCGAGTTAATAGAGTGGAAAGAATTGATGTAAAAGTTTTCCTCGATCTGTTTTAGTGAGAAAGAGACAATGTGTGTATGTCCTCCCTCCAGGAAGAAGAATGAATCGTAGGAATAAGGTTCTTGGGAAGGGTTTCCCGGAGGCCAAGAGGGTCCAGAGTAAGAGTCTCTCTGGGTTTTTGAGATTGGATATTTTGTGGTAGTTAGAGAAGGGTTCGTGGAGTCCAAACGAGAATTACCACAATCTTCCATTCTCAAAGTCAACAAGAGGTTCGTGGTTTATGATGTAGGCACAAGTGTGCGGTATTCGTTGATTGCTTATTGTCTACGCACAAACCAAACACAATACAAAGATTTCTTTCACCAACTCACTTAGTGAAGGCCGTAAGAGTTCGGCCAATTATCTTGTCAGTTTTAATTGGTGAGAATTCAAGTCTTGCAAGCCGTTTAAACGAGCTGTTAGGTGCCAATATTTCCTTAAAGACTGTCTCGAGTTCGTATGACTAGTTGCATCCACTTTCAGCAGTATAGGTGTAAGTACAGACCGTAAAATGGCTACCCGTGTTACTTAAGGACTGAGCCTTGCGCATTGACCTTTAAACCATGTACTCTGCTAAGGAAGTCCAGACCATAAAACGGCTACCCGTATTCCTCATTGAGAAGTAGCTAATCGTTTTTAAAATCAGTAGTTTATATGAAAATCTTGGCTTGGCTCTATCCTAGTGTGCGTCTCTCACCTCGCTGCAAGATAAAATAAAACAATGTCGGGGTTGCTCTCCCGCAAGAATTCTTTATTTTATGGGTTTTTAAGATCGGCTATATTTAGCAGTCCCAATTTTAATGAGGCGATCACTAGAAAATTATATGAGCATAAATACACGTCTATCGTCCAGTCCCAATTTCCTTTAAAATTATGTGATAAAACACGAGAGGAGTTTGGGAAAAGCCGATGTATGCGAAAACAATGATGTACGCTCAGTTAGAAACTTACAGTGCTTCCTCGCAATCTCCATGTGGGATGCAATACAGAATTGAAAATTTATTCTAAATGTGTGCAAGCCGTTGAAAACCGCACCTTGGCAGAAAGTTCTATTAGCGGGAAAGAAATGAGTTAAATTTTTGTCTAAGTTGAACGATCTAATGTACGTCTTAATTAAAGTGCAGTGTGGCCTTAGATCCTACGAGCACAATAAAAAATGTAAATGCTCTGAGAGCAGTATGTGCAGGTCTTTCCTAATCACCACTAAAGTCGGGCCCCACCCTCACCGGAAAGTGAAACATGCCACGACACAACACAGAAAAGTTCAAGGCCTTTTTATATGCGCGAGAGTCCAAACAAACACTGCTGTAAATGAGTAATATAAAATAAAATTGCATAAATTTAAAAACCTAGACTCTACGCTCTCTTACGACTTGACTCGATCTTAGTTTAATTGCGGCTATACGGATGTCGATGAAGATGCGTCGGTTTCTTGAAAACCGCTCCACGTACACCGGGTACCTTGCAAGAAAAATAAGAGAGTGACTCAAAAAAAAATAAAAAAAGACAAGAAAAATAAATGCAGGAAAATAAATGGGATTTACAATGAACAATTCGGGGGTAAGACTACCCGAATGCGAAAAACCGAACAAGAAATTTCAAAACACAAAACTAAGCCATTTGCATCCCCGGCAACGGCGCCATCTGACGAGTCCGGATATCGCGTCTCTAAAAAGTTGTTTTTATCTTTGTTCATGCTAACAGAATAATGTCATTCGTTGTAGGCGGCGATCGGAATCGGTAAAGAAATAACCACAAATATTATTCAATTTCAATCAAGTGGTTTTATGTTTATTTTACTTGGGCAAGTCCCAAGGTCGAACACAAGGAGGCAAAGAAACAACCTAGAGTTGTGTTTATCAAGGTTCGTACACGGTTTTTGAGGCGTTTTTTTGGAATTTTTAATGCAAATAAAGAATGCAAGATGCAATTTTGTCCTATTTTAGGGACTAAAATATTAACTATGTTCAAACGATGTTCGAAAAATATGAAACTTGGCCAAGGTGATAAATATGATGGAATGTATGCACTGTAATTTTTTTTGGAATTTTTGGATGCAATATGATTTTTTGTGAATTTTTAAATGCAAACAAAATGAATTTAAATATTTAATTATGATAAATACTAAATCTACTTATTTTCGAGAACCAAAATTATCTAAGATCTATCACTAGGTGATTGATTTTAGAAAAATCCTAAACCTCGAAAATGTGAGATCTAATACCTATTAAAAATTAAATACTGAAATATACAAAATAATTTTCATAGGGAAAAATATGCATGAAAATGCAAATCTTTTTGGGCACAATGTCAAGCATAATTAACTCTACAATATGTGATTTTTCGGAGATTTTTAGAGCAACGGTTAATCAATGGCAGTTTTAAGAGCATAAAATGGACAAAGTTTGCAAATTTCCACAAAATAATTAATTATTAATTAACCATCAATCACAAAAATAATCACAATATGTTAAAATGTAGAGAATTAATTGAGAAAATCATGCTATTTTTGGATAAATAAATGAATGTCAAGAAGAGGTGCAAGACAGAGGGAGAACACATGGATACAGTTGCAAATAGTACTAAATTAAATAAAATGCAGAGGGGTACCTAAGTGAAATTACCAAAAATTAGGGGGTGGATTCTGCAAAAATGTCCAGAGGGCCACGTGCCCTTTGGAGGCAGACTGATGTGCACAATATGACGAACTCCAAGGGGCTGGTTGCAATTTGCCCCTGGTCACGTGCAATGCACGTGGCATAGGCTGACCGGATACTGACGTCACGCTGACATCCCCCACAGACGTGCCTAGCACGTGCTGGGGTCTCGGGCTCCGAGCCCGGTCGAAGGCGCGGTGAAGAGGCGGAGCGAAGGTGGAGGCAGTCGGTGGTGTCGGTGATGATGAGGGCGGAGGAGCTCGACCTCTCCTGGTGAAGCGAAGGCAGAGGCGGTGCTTGTGCGTGGGCTTCGAGGGCCGGCGTTGATGAAGCATAGGTCGTAGGCGATGGCTGTCGAAGAAGTTGGAGGCGACGACGGAGTTTTTGAAGCTCGAAGCTTTTGGAGGAGATGGCAGAGTTGTCGAAGAAGATGGCTGACGTCGTCGTCGTTGGCTCGACGGAGGGGCTCCGTAGTTGGGCAGAGATGCGGCGGAGCGAAGGCGGAGGGCCGCGGTTGCAACGGTGTTAGGGAAGAAAATCGGATCTCGTCGCTGCAACACCCCGATGCTGTCATCACCAGGTGGCATGCTTACGGCGGATGCGGAGCAAGGGTACGTCGATGCTCCTTAAATAGGATGAGGGTGAGGGGTCGGCGCGAGATATGGGGGCGGCGGTTTGCCGGCGCGACGAAGGCGGGGAAGCAATTGGCGGCGGCAGAGATATCGGGGAAGGAAGGCACTGGGGGAGACAATGGGTCGCTGGCCATTTGATCCGCCGAGATTGAACGGCCGTAAACGCGCCACGTGGCGGGGGCGAGAAAAGGTGCGGCATGTGTGGAGCACGTGCCTGGGGGGCACGTACGACGCACGTGCGACCGCTTTTATTTTTTTATTTTTTTATTTTTTGGAAGCAAATAAATAAAAATCTCAAAAAATGCTGACATGTGGCGGCCCCAGGGGCGGCCACGTGTCATCACCAGAAAAATCGAAGAAAAAGATTTTGTAAAATAAAAAAGAAATAGTAAACGACCACGGATTGAAAACGTTCCTTCACGAAAAATGCTCGTATCGATGAGATCTACAACTTTCATGAAGATATTAAAGCCAAAATCGATAAAATGCACAAAGTGAATTTTTGGGGTATCCTATGTACATAAAATACCTTGATTTTTGGGTTTTATATTTTTTTGTCATTTTTAAATCAGATAAAAAATCCGAAAAAAATATGAAGAAATCAAAGATAAATAAAGACACCTAAATCTAATTTTTTGGATTTTTATTAATTAACAAAATATGTACAAAAAATATAAGGTTAAAAACCGCTAAAATACACAATGTACAAAAGAGGCCCAAAACCCAACTTTTACATACGAGCTTGGATTCACTAGAACTTGGTCTTGTTTTGAAGGTAATTGAATGTGCATTAGTTCAAAAGTGAGTAGGATCAAAGATGACACAATGGGGGAATATATGGGGCTTTTAGTCCGAAAATCCTGAAACTAGGGTTTGGATTTTTGGTCCACTTAACAGGGTTAGTGATTTTTTTGTATTTTTCATTTATTCATGTTAGTGATATGTATACAGTGGAGGTGGTTTTGTGTCATTCACAGTTAGCATGAAGGAGTTAAAAATCAGAAAATTTAGGCTATTTACAGGTCAATTTTGGCTGAGATTTTTGGCTTCTTATTTTGTGCAGAAATTATGGATAAAATGCAATTCTTATGAAAACATGTATGAATGATAATTATGTAGAATAAATGCAGAAATGCTGATGATTTTGAGCGATTTGAGCTTAATAAATGCGATTTAGAGTGATGAATCTGAGATTCATCACTCTCTATCTTCACTCTGATATCCGATGAATCACAGGTAAGTATCTCTCTATCTTCACTGTCATTTTTTATTTAACGCAAATTGTTTGTGTTGTGTCTCTTCATTGTACTTTTGTCACCATCAAACATACCACCATCATCACAACATCACCACCTCATCATCATATTTTTTAATTATTTTCATTTTTACATCATTATCATCATCATCATACATCATCATCACCACCTATTCATTCATATATTTTTTCTGTTTAAAAAAATTCAAAGAAAATTTACAAAAAAACAAAAAAAAAACAATTGATGTAGCCGCTCCCTGGCTGCGCACCCTCGTCATGCACGTACGTCGACCTCCCGCCCTCCAGTCGTGGCTCTCTAGGTCGACGCCACCACGTCCTCGGAAACGGCACCATCTGACGAGTCACTAAATGCGTGATATTATTTGTACTCGTAGTACGTGTAGTTAGCGAATCGTGCAGAACTGAATCAAAGATCTCTTTGAAGAGGACTCAACTTAAATTTATATCCTGGGAAAGTCTGGGGTTTAACACATCGAGGTAAAGGAACAACTTTGAGTTAATTCAAAAACATATAGGTTTCCAATGCAATTTTTTGTATTTTTTATATGCAAAAATAAATGTTAATGCAAATTCGTTTGAATTAAGTTAATAAGAAAGCATACAACTTAGCCAAATTAATTTTAATATGAAATTAGTCCTATTTAGCCAAATTATATATTTTTTTATAAAAATAATCTAGTAATGAATGCAAAACACAATTTTTTTGGAATTTTAGGCGTTAAAATGCAACAATAAAAATGCTCACTTTTATGGGTTTTTATGCAATTTTTCACACAAATGGAATGCAAAAATTATGAAAATTTTACTAGAAATAAAACATGATGAAATGAGACTACATTAATTTTTTTGGATTTTTTTAGACAATATAAGAATTTTTTATGGATTTATTCATGAAAACAAAATGACAATGAATAATCAATTCCTAATAAATCCACAATATCAATTTATCCATATAGCAAATTATCTCAATAAGGTATTTATATATGCAATTCAAGAGAGTTGGAATTTCGTAAAAAAATTAAAAATTAAAAATGTCAAGGCATCTCCAATTTATTTTAGGTACAAGACATCTCCAATTCAGATGAAATTTGGACAGTAATTAAACAAAATGTCCATGCATCATCTCTGATTTTTTTCAGAATTTTTGAAGCTGCAGTGAATTAAATATCTTTTTAGGAGCTTAAATTCGGTAAAATATGAAATTTTCAATGCAATCAATTTTAATTAATTACCCAAATCTCACAAAAATACAAATAAATAGTCATATAATAGAGAATTAATTTCTCATTAAAATGGCATTTTTCATTAAAATAAATAATGTGAAATTGATGTCTAAATTAACATGCAAACACAAGGGTATCTGTGCAATTCCAAAGAATAAAATTTACAAATATTTATGTACAGGGACCTTTTTTGTAATAATAGAAACATACTATAAAAGTAATGTAATATTTACATAATAAAAAATTAAAAAAAGAAAAGCACCTTCTTCCTCGTGTGATAAAGGGCTCGATAAAGGGGGAGGCAACGCACGACGGGGGCAGGCGATACACGTCCATGCACAATGGTGACAGAAGACTGCAACCCACTGCACGAGGCGGAGGCAGTGGTGAATGATGGAGGACCTGCAATGGAGGAGGGGGGACCGTGCGTACAAGTGCGATTGCTGAGCAGGAGGCTAGGACTGGAGGCGATGGGGCAGGGGGTATTCAGCTGGAGCGACTGCACTTGCTGCTTCTTTTTTTATTTTTTATTTTTTTGAATTTTTGCTGATGTGTTGTGATTTTTTAAATTTTAATTTTCTATTTTTTCTGGTTTTCTTTAATAGGGAGTAAACAAATGCAAATGTGATGATGTGGAGGTGGTGATAAAATGATGAAGGAGGACAAATGAATGAGTAGATGTGGTAATGTGATGTCATGAAAAATGAAAAATATAAACGATGACAAAATGAAAGGAAAAATTACCTATGTTGGAAGTGTGTGCTTGTTCTATGCTCACTAGAAATACGGTCTTCGCTCGAATCGTCAGCGATTGATGAGCTCGAGCAATGCGCAGAGGCAGCTGCGATGTTGGCCGAAATGCCAACGGATCTCACCAGAGAGGAGGTCAATCGAATCTCTAATTCGTTGTTCGCTGTCACCGAGACGAGTGGTCGAAGCTCTCAATCCTCTCTCACATAAAGGAAGATCAAATACAAAAAATGAGGAGAATGAGATGTATAAAAAGAGATGGAAAATGGAAGTTAGAAATATTGTAGAATAGTGGGATTGAATGGGAGGTTGTTGAATATGGTGGAGTTGAATGGGGGTTGAAAAAATGGTGGAGGAAATGGATTGGAATGGGAGGCTATTGTAGAGAATAAAAATTAAATAAAGAAAAAGAAATAAAATAAAGTAGCCTACTAAGATTCAATAAATTAAAAAGAAGAAAAAAGTGGAGAATTTACAAAATAAGACAAACAATATGTACGCGTTTTTTTACTTTTCTAATTTTATTTTTTGTATTTTCAATAAAAGATATTTATAACATAAAAATAAATAAAATACTAGGAATAAAATACAATACAACAATGATTTTTTTGAATTTTTAGTGATTAAGAAAAATAAAAGAAAAAATGAAGAAAGAATGAATATTTACATAATATACAATGTACACAAAGGTCCCCAAATCCATATGTCGCAAACGGGATCCGATTTTAATGAAACAACCTTCATTGGATATATAATTTTCTAACTTAAACTTTAAAATGAGTTTAATGAATTTGGATTCACACGGGGCAAGAATTTGGCCAGGAAGTTGGACTTTACATCTTTTTCTCTTTGGGATCTAGCAGTATTTATTTTAGGTGAAATTTATTTTATATTTTTATTTTTATATACATTTTTATAAACAAGTTAGAGAAAGAATTAGCCAAAATGGAGTTGAAATGAATTTATTAAAAATATATGAAGTTTTGGACTATTTATAGGTGAAAACTCCTTTATTTTACAACCTTTTATTTTTAATTTATTTTATATAATATAATATGTAATAATTAGTGTACTTTATTTACAAGAGTCATTTTATTAATTTATTGATTTTATGGACATTTATTTGAGATTTTACTTAGGGATTTTGTTAAGATTAATATATTGAGATGATGAATCGTGGATTCATCATCCTCTTAATAGAGAAGTCGTCTAATCTTTTTCCAAGTGTTAGATAATGATATGAATGTGATTCATATGCAATGAGAAGATTAGATATACGGCCTTGATTTAATAAAGCTTCTTTGGGATGTCCTCAAGTTTTGGATTTGAGATATGATCTCAATATCCAAGTCACTATACATGGAACATACAATAACCCTATCCTTATCTCCATGTATTCAGGAGAAAGAACATTATCCTTGAGGATTTCAAAGATAATTTCATTACCGATAATGTATCCGAGCATTGAGAAATGGATAATTAAATGGGATGTAGTTACCATTAATAATATGAATATCATTCATATTATAAGGAGAGATAATCTAAGTTAAATGCGATTTAATTAGCAAAGATGTGAATAATGTGAATGCGATTCATATTATTTGGACACATGAAAATGGAGATCCGAGATGATTAAATATGATTTGCTTATAATGGATATGAATAATGTGGATAACACTATCCATTTTAATCATATATATATTATAAATATGATTTATAATATATTAGAGAGAGTATGTTATAATTTATATTTGTTGATTAGTTATTGATGTGAATTGGATTCACATTCGATAATTAATTTAAAATATAATTTACATTTTATTTTGGGTTGTGAATGTGACTCACAAATTTCAATGGCATGATTGCAATGTTCACAAAATAAATTTTTGTCAAATAATTTGCAACAAAAGTTGTTGCAAATATTTAAGGAAATATATGGAATAGGATATTCCATGTATTAGGAAAAGAGGGCTCCCTTCCTATTAAGGAGAGGGACGAACACCAAGTCCAATTAGGATGTGTGGCCGTCCAGCCCCCTTATGGAAGGAGGCTAGCCTCCTTCTTATTTCTCCAAGGTAGATTGATTTAATGAAAAATGAAATTATATTGATTATTGTTGAATATAATAAATTTAATTTAATTAATTATTGTTTTGTTTTTATAATAAAATCATGGTCATTGAAATAAACAAAATCAATCTCATCCATTGATTTTGTGTTGTCTATGGATTGAGATCCATGGACTCCCAAACTACTATATAAGAAGAGGCACTCCTTGATCTTCATGTTACAACAAGGGACAAATCATATGCTCTCTCTATAGGCCCTCTCTCCTCTTCTCTCTCAACATGTGGTCATCCATATGTTGACCTAGAGAAGAATGTCATCACCGCCACATCGTCATTATGCTGCCAGATTGTTTGCTAGTGGATCTCTGTCTCCTTTAGTACGCCTCACTCGTGAAGAAGATGCCATATCTCGTGTGACGAGATCAGGATATTCACCACTTTAATTATAAACATGGATTGCGAGG
Source organism: Ottelia alismoides (assembly GCA_037367405.1). Classification (NCBI taxonomy): domain Eukaryota; kingdom Viridiplantae; phylum Streptophyta; class Magnoliopsida; order Alismatales; family Hydrocharitaceae; genus Ottelia; species Ottelia alismoides. Next base: position 180,070 of record JAZKJV010007844.1, on the reverse strand, counting down.
AGCACATGTTTCATCAACGTGCTCGCAAGCGTCTTCTCCATCAGATCGGACTTGTGATAGGGGGTTTCCTCATTTAGAGACTCAATCACAACTACACTTCAAGTGGTAAACCTGATAATTGTCTGCAGTTTAGATGAAACAATCCAAGAAATGTTCTTGGATCATGTGGTTTAATCATTTATTTTTTTTTAAAATTCCTCTACCTCAAGCGACTAGTACAACTAGTTGCTCTCGATCGAGTATGATACGATCCACACGCTTCCGTGATGCGCTTAAGGATCTTCCCATATCCTTCATGGATGAATCATGGACTACCTGCTTCTTATGTTTGAAGTTGTTGGGTTGTCTTTGAGCTGTGTTGGGATCAATGTCTTTGTGGTGGCCAGATCGTCAAGCCTTTGAGTAAGACCATTCATGTTCTTCATCAATATTGCCAACTGATCAAGTGTTGGATTCACTGAAGGTGCCTCAAGATGCTCAATGAAGGGATATTGCTGAGACTAGTATTGAGGAGGCTACTAGTATCCATACTACTGGTAATGAGGAGGAGGAGGAAAATATGTTGACTGTTGTTGATGGTAACGCTGTGGAAAATAAACAGACTACATCTGCTGCTGGCCATGTCTCTAGTTCTGGAAGTGATGTGGAGACTGATACTAATGTTGGAACTACCGCGCTCTTCCTCCCTAAAACTGTTGGGCAGGTCTTTGACCCTGTTGGGAACCCAATAGGACTTGCCCTGACTGATGGGTATGGTTGTACTCTCAATCGAACCATATACCGTTCACCTCCTAAATGATAGGGGGGAGGTGGAGCCTATTGCTCAGGAATGACATCCCTCCTTGCTAGTATAAGACAATCTGTTATGAATGCTACGGAATCTGGTTTGGGGTCTGCACATAATAAACGTGCTGAACTATAGATATTCCTCCAGTAGTCTGCTTGGTTGAAGGGTAAGAAGCCTACTCCCAGGAAGAAGTATCAGTTGCTGCACTCGCTCTTTGTCACGTGTTAATCATACACACAAGAAGCTCCAAATGCTTCGTTATCTCATATAGATTATCCATGCTTTTTTTCCTATTTTCGATCACTTGGAGCTTCTCCAACTCCTTAGACCATTTTTCAATTATGTCCACTTTAGATAGGTGATTTCCTATAATGGTCAGATCAAAACTGCCCGCCCTATCCACTTCATGTGATGTCATCATGTTGACATCTTTGTGGGGTGTTGCAGTCGTATAGGAAGGCACGTGATGTTTCTGTAATGCACACAAAGAAGAAAGAGCTGCAGAGCTCTCTACCATCTCCTCAAAAATCTGATATAGGACATCCTCATCCTTGTTGAAGTGACTACCCCTACAAGCAACATCTACTAGATTCTGATTCTCATGAACCAATCCCCTAAAGAAATTTTGCACAAGGCTTGTCTTTGGAATATTGTGATGGGGGAAGTTCTCCATTAAATCTTTGAATCCTTCCCATGCCTCGTGAATAGGCTCATGGATATTTGGGAGATGTTTTCTATCAATGATCTCATTTGGTAGAGGCATCCATGTGGGAAATAGTTTCTTAGAAAAGTAGACCTCAACTCTTCCCATATAGTGCCAACTTTTACTAAATGATTTACCCAATAGAGGGCCTTGTCCATCAAGCTGAAAAGAAATACTATCATCTTCACTACCTCTAATGGGATGTTAGGGTAGTGGATCGTGTTGCAGATGTGATCGAATTATTGGAGGTGTACAGAAGGTTCTTCATTAATGTGTCCGTGGAATGTGGGGAGTAAATGTAAGATAGTGGGATTAAGCTCGAAATACCAATGAATTGCAAGAATTTGAATCCATGTATTTGTATGTCCTGTTCCTTGATTATAGAATTCCCTTAGTGAGAGCTTAGCTGCTGGATCTACAGGTTCATCTCCCCCAATCCCACCTTCTCCATTGTTTCTATGCTCCTCTTTCCTATCTTGTCTATCATGCCTCAGCTCGGGAACAATGTAGTTTGAAAGTCAGTCTGTTCTATTAACTGAGCCAGAATGGATAGAATGGAGGCTACCATGGTAGTGTTTATCTCGGACTATTCATCCATGGAACCTTTTCCCTTAGGTGGCATCAAGTGCACTATTTAGATTTCTATAAGTGTAAAATGCACTGGATTAGTCTTCAGGAATGACGGAGTCCCAAATGATAGTTCAAGATTAGAGTCAATCTTGAATAATGGATTGATGGATGATGTGAAGGGTGAAGTGAAAAAGAGGAATACTCGGGAAGTGAGTCTCCCCGAGTAGAAGACAACCAATTTGAAGTGTGAAATGAGTCTGCAAAGTCTGAATGAGAAATGCTCAAATCCAACATCTTTTATATGAAGAGGCATGGTGCACGAACATGAAAGTCAAGTGAGAGGAGAATGAGTAGCAGGTACAAAGGCGCATAAGGATCGATGTCACTAGAACTCAAACACAAAACACACACCCAATTCCCCAATTCACACAAGTAGAGAATGTAAGAATTATATTTTCAATTTTATTTGGTGATAAATGCAATCTTTGAAAGAGTTAACGAGCTTTTAGGTGCATTTTATTCCCTAAAGACTGGCCCGAATTCTTACGACTAGTTGCATCTACTTTCAGCTAGTATGGATATAAGTATGGACCGTGAAAATGGCTACCTATTACTTAAGAATGGAGCCTTATGTGGTGTCCTTTAAACCGCCCACTTTGCTAAAGAAATATAGACCGTTTACCGGCTACTCGCATTCCCTCACTGAGAAGTAGCTAATCGTTTTTATAGAATCATAAGTCTAAATAAAAATCCAGGCTTGGCTCTATCCTGGTGTTTGTATCTCACTCACTCTGCAAGTAAATTCAAACAATGAGGGGGTTACTCTCTACAAAACAATTGTGATTGCCCTCACGTTTAGTTTTAGGACCGAGTTTTCTTTAATAGTCTCGATTTTACAAGGTTACAACTTTTTTTGGATTTTTCAATATATCATCTACTGAATTTCCAATTTCCTTTTTAGATTATGTGAGTTAAAACAAGAAAGGAATTCTGAAATGCCAATGCATTATAAAATTCAATAATGCATCTAGGGTTAAGAGATGCGTACCTTGTCACCAACACTCTACATGCAGGGAGATCCATGCAGAACTTAAATATAGAAATTAAACTATCCAATCATATGCATGTGAACCGTCCTAGTAATAACTTCTATTAGTGGGTAAGAATCAATTAATTTGATCAAGTACAAATTATGATATACTCTATAGGTGCATAAATTCTAGTTTAGGTCTTTGGACCTAATTAACTACCTGGCTCAAGCAAGTTAATAAAGCAATCACTAGGGATGATCAAGCACATAAAACCACATGAAAAAAAAAGAAAAGAAGGAACTGAAAAAAAACTGACGAGGTCCCCCAAGTGCAACAAAACTTGGTGAAACAAACCCCACACATAAGGTATATAATATCAATTTTATAAAAATTTGAATGAATAAATAAATACTAAAATCTATCTATGTCAAATGCTTCAAAAAATGGTCTCCTTCAATTCGCCTCCTCCTCCTATGCTCTCCCGTGGCTGGATGAAGAATCAAGTCACCTCCACTTTGTTTGGTAGTGCCGACACTCTTAAGAATGCCACCCTCGCTCATCGGGCCCTTGCAAAAAAGAGAAAACACAATACTGTGTATGAGACATAGTTATATAAATATGGGCAAAAATAATGGAAATAAATACAGTGAATATGAGCAATGAGATGAATGTAAGAAACTATATACAAAAATAAGAAAAGGAAAATCAAGTATTAACAACCAAGGATAATAGGTTAAAGGAAAAACCTAACTACCCTCACTGTGCCTCCCCGACAACGATGCCATTTTATTGAGAAACGTTTTGGGCTTAATCTCAAATGAAAATGCGGTCATTGTAACCCAAAGAAGCATCAAACAAAAAAGTTATTTAAATCTCAGGCACAAATCAATAAAAGAATTTGGCAAGAGAAAATTTCTATTTAATTCACCTATATAGCTAACATGATCGAACTCAGGGAGACTACAAAAATCCTGATGGTTATTCTATGTAATGAAGAATCAATGAAAGAACAAAAGAATTCTCTATGCACACTATGCTTGGTTGTTGTATTTCCTTTTGGATTTTGTATTTTTTTATGGATTTTTAATTTTACATTTTTATTTGGTTTTATGATTTTTATTTTTTTTAATTTTTTGCAAAATATTTTTTATTTTAAAAAATAAATGAATAATTAAATAACAATCAAAGCACACACACACTCAACTCTTTTTGTATTGTTCAATTATGTCCAAAATAACCAGAAAATTAAAAAAAAATTTGATTTTTTTAACTTTTCTTATATTATTTTTATTTTTATAGATTTTTCACATTTTCAAGGCCATTAAACAAGTCAAAAATAATTTAAATTAAAAGAAAATAAAATGAATGTTTCGGAATTTTAAAATAATAAATAATTGTTAAATATGAGTGAAATATATACATAATAAAAATTATTTTTTAGATTTTCTATAAAGCTATTTTGTGATTTTTTGTATTTTTAAAGGATTTTTTATGTTTTAAATGTTTTTAAAAGTTTTGTGGTTTTTATGGTTTTTATGAAGAATTAAAATGCCATTCTTGACCAGAACTCAAACTAAATTAAAAACAACGAAAAGATTTTTTCTAAATTTTTGGAAGGATTTTTATATTTTTTATTGATTTTTAATGCAAACATGATATTTTAGAGAAGTTTTTAAATTTAATAAATAACAAAAATGAAGAAAATGCAAAATGCGGATTCAAGAGGAACGTAATAGGAGGTTATATGAATTTTTATGGAGTTTTAAAAGGGTTTTAGTATTTTTTAATTTAAAAAAGGCAAAAAATAATACAAACTCACAAGGACTAATATGCAATTATTTAAAGTTTGCGACCTAAATGATAACACATATTAAAGATGCATGGCCATTATTGCAAAATATTCAAAAATGCTTGTGCACATGCGCGTGATGTGTGTTGTATTGGATTTGATTGCAATTAAATTAAGTCCAAGAACCAAACAGTAACATAGAAATAAGATGAATTTATTGCAAATTTTACAATACTCGCGTGATTCGCACAGGTTAAGTTCAGACATGGACTATAGTGTAAATAAAATAAATGTGAAGGATGAAAATGCATATGTTCAAATAAAGAAAAGATGACACATGTCCTCGCACGGACTTATTCACAAATAAAATAAAGATAGGGAGCGTATGCGTAAATGTACCAATAATGATGTGGAGGCTCGGGCAGCTCTGATGCATTGGTAGTCTGATCAGATGGCTAAAAATGAATTTCGAGTGAAGGGTTACAACCAGATCATGATGCTTGAATCAATGCTCAACTTTTTGGGCTCAATCCACGGTTGAGATCTAAATTAGGGGGTTGTTCTTCATCGTGTGGTCCTAAGGACACCTAGAGAAACTGGGTAGAAGGGGAACTCCGACGAGCTTCGATCGTGTAGATCTCGATCTCAGCTTGCCCAAATCCTCTACGAAGAAATATTACAGCTCTCTGGGGTCCTCCTCTATTGATCGGAGGAAGCAATTGAGCTCAAGGTCTACAATCATGAATCTGGGAGTCGAAGAAAGTTCGGCTACAAAAAACTCTACCAGATCTCGCTCCTTCCAAAACATGTTTTGAGACCTGAAAGTGAAGCTTGTGCTCGGAGGGAAGTCTCCGACCAAATGTTAGGTCAAAACATATGCTATCGAGACTAAATGTGGGTCTCTGGTGGAGTATGGTCGAACAGAGACCAGAATCCCGATCCGTGAGGATATGAAGGGTAGAGGGTGAAAGGACTGAAGAATGGTTGGGCAAATGTTTTGGCAAAGTCGTTGGTTGATTTTTATGAACGAAGCTCCTCCGATCGTGCAGATCATAGGTTGAAGGTGAAGACCATATCAGAGATATTAAAGTAAATTCATGGTGAAAATTAAATACTAAATCTAAGATAGATTGCATACATTACCTATGAAGAAGAAAAAGGGTGGAATTTGCCTTGATCTGCGGCTGTGGCGGAGTGGCAGAGATGTGTGGCGGATGACTCCGATGATGTAGCTGGATCTCGAACTTCACTCAAAATCTCGCACTCCTGCTTGAAGGTAGTTTACGTCTATCACTGATCAACCTTCCAACACCCAAACTCAGGGAGAAAATTGGCTAAAGTCATATCAAGAGCTCGTCAGAGGGGAGGGGTTATCAATTATAGGCGTAGCTCCCATAAATTTTGAAATTACAAATAGGCATAGATCATGGAGTGATAGGTGGAGATGAGGGGTTGGCAAGTGAGAGGATTTAATGAGTGAAAGAATCAGGGAAGGAAGCGTGGGTGGTTACTAATCAAATGCGTGTGGAAAATAGGGGTGAAGTAACGACAAAGAGAGGTTAGCAGGAGAGCAGACATAGACCAGCTAGTTGACCTGGGTCAACAAACTCAGGTCATCCACTCAGAGCGCATAGAGAATGCATCCAAAATAGGTTAAACGACAAAATAGGCCAAAAATGGTAAATAATTAAATTAAAATTTGAAAATAAATTTATTTAATTACATAATGTAAATAAAAATGGTAATGATTAGTTAATTAATTTTGGTGAATTTTAGTTAATTAAATAATGTACATACAAGGGTTAAAATAAATACAAGGTGTTATTTAGAGGTATGTATACATACATATATATACAAGACTTTGATTTTTAATTAATTAGTTATATACATATGTACATAATCTAATATTTTATTTATTTACAATCTTTTACTAGTATTTCAATGATATTTTTATTTGATTTTTAAGATTTAATTTATTAGGTTAATTAAATAGGTATAGGTACAATATATACATGGTGATGCGTATACAATATACACATGATTTTATTTTTGTTAATTTTTGATTTTGTGATTTTTATTTTTTTATATGAGTTAATTACAATATTTACAAGTATTTAAAAATACAATATTCACAAATATGTATAAGGAAATAATTAGTTAAATAATATACATAGTGTACATAGGTATAATATACAATAATACCCCAATTTACCACATTTCACACCTTAACTCTAGATTTTATTATATCACCTCCATTTTAAAGATAATTTAGTTTGGAGTACAATGAAAGTGAGTTTGATGAATTTGGAATTTAGTCGGAGAAGATATTGATTTTGAAATTTTATACTTTGTGGCTTTTGGAAAGTGTTGTCATTTGCACAATATACACATATTTTAATTGCAATTATTTCTATTATTTACTAGAGAATTTTATGCACAATTTTTAAGAAGAAATGTTGATTATATACAAAGGATTTGGCGATATATAAATTAACGAAAGAATGCGTAATATTGTACATGTTATGAATATATACATGTGACAAGTAATTTTTTTGGATTTCTGTAAATTAGGCATTATCTCCCCCTATTTTCTTACTTGTCGATTGATGAATCTACGATTCATCATCTCAATATCTTGATCTTAGAAAAATCCCCGAGTAAAATCCAAAAAAATGTACATAAATTCATTAAATTAACAAAATACCTCTTGTAAATAAAACACACTAATTAATGTATATTAGATTGTACAAAATAAATTACACATAAAAAGCCGCGAAAATAAAGGAGTTTTATACATGTAAATAGCCCAAAACTTCATGTATTTTTAATAATTTCATTTCAACTCCTTATTGGCTAATTCTTTCTCCAACTTGTTAATAACCATGTATATAAAAATACAAAAATACAAAATAAATTTTACCTCAAATAAATGTTCCTAGATCCCAAAGGGAAAAAGCCGTAAAAACCAACTTCCTAGCCAAATTCTCGCTCCGTATGAACTCCAAATTCACCAAACTCACTTTTAAAGTTCAAGTTAGAAAATTATCTATCCAACGGAAGTGGTTTCATTAAAATCGGAGCTCATTTGTAAAAGTTGGGTTTTGGGACCTAGATGTACATTGTATATTTTGTATATATTCATTCTTTCCTCATTTTTTTATTGTTGTGTTGTATTTTAATTATATTATTTTATAGTATTTTTCTATTATAAATATCTCTTATTAAAAAGACAAAAAAATACAAATTAGAAAAGTAAACAAAAATTGTACATGTTGTATGCATTCCCTTGTAAATTCTCCACTATTTATTTTCTTCTCTTTTATTCTATCGTAATTAAAGTAGCCTACTTTATTTCATTCATTTATTTATTATACATTCTCTACAATAACCACCATTCAACTCATCCTACCACCAACCTCCATTCAACCCCACCATTTTTTAAACTTCCCATTCAACTCCATTAATAAAATAACCTCCCACAATTTTATTAACCTCTCATTTCATCATCTATATATACATCACATCCTCCTCAATTTGCCTTTGATCCATCTTTATGTGAGGAGAGCCTAGTTCCCATATTTGAATCGGTGACAGCGACGCAACCGTGGTCGAGCGACGACGGCCCTCTCTCCGGTGAGATCCGTTGCTTTTCGGCCAACATCGTAGCCGCAACCGCACGCTGCTCGAGCTCATCACGCGCCGGCGATTCGAGCGAAGACCGTGCTCTCACGAGCACATCATAGGCGACCATCTCCACCGTAGGTAATTTTCGTTTCATTTTATCCTTTTGTTAGTTTTGCATTTTTTTAACATATCATATCACCACCATTACATCTTCATTTGTTCCACATCATCCATTTCATCATCTTTATCACCATCATCATAGTATTTTTTTCTCACATTATTTACTCCCGGTTCTAACAAAATTAAAAAAATATATTAAAAAAAATATAAAACAAAATTATTTTCCATCACAACACTAAAAAATCTTTAAAAAAATCAAAAAAAGAAAAAGAAAAAAAGAAACGCAGCAGTGGTGAGGAGTTCCCACCGCCGCCGCCGTCATCTCCCCCACACTCCGCGGCGGCGCGCAAACCGCCGACGCCCCTCCGTGCGCAACCAGCCGTAGCTCCCTCACGCTGCCCTTCCGCCCGCCCTCGCCAACCCCCTCCTCAGCCGCAACTCCAACCAGGCCCACGACCGCCTCACCCTCTGTCGCCTAGGCACAGCCGACTCCGCTCCTCCTCGCGCCGGCGCGGCCGTGCGACCACACCTATCGCCGACCGCGAGCTCCCGTGGTGCGGCGAGCCACCCACCGCTCTCTGTTGGATTCTTCTCTGTGCCCAGCAAAGGAAGAAAGGTGAAGAAGGTAAAAACAAATATTTGTAAAAATTGCATTGTATATATTTTATGTTTTCTTAATTACAGTTCAGTCCCTGTACACATTTTGTTGTAAATATCGTCTTTCTGTTTTGCAAACATACTCCTATTTTCGCATTTTAATTTGGACCTCGTTTATGCATCGTTTTATTCAATGAAAAATGGTTTGATGTTGAGCAACTAATTTTCTACCTTTTGGGTATTTATTTGTATTTTTGTGAGTTATTGTGAATTAATTAAAATTGTCAAACTGAAATTCTACATATTTTACCCAATCAGTACTCTTAAAATCATATCTAACTCACGGTTGCTCTAAAAATTCCACAAAAATTTGACATGATGCCTTGAAATGTGATTAAGTTACTTCAAATTTCACGTCTATTGGAGTTGTCTTGTGCCTACAATAAATTGTTGAGTGATTTTAGTATTTGATTTTTAATTAAATCCACATACACCATTTTTATGAAATTTCAAGTCTCTTTTATGCTCCATGCAAATATCTACTTGAGATAATTCGCACTCTGATTAATTTGACATTATGGATTAATTAGGAATTAATTACTCATTGTCACTTTGTTTTTAATAAAAAATCCATAAAAAATTCATATATTGTTAAAAAATTCCAAAAATATTAATGTAGCTTCATTACATAATTTTTCATTCCAGTAATTTTTTCATAATTTTTGCTTTCTGTTTATGTGAGAAATTGCGAAAAACCCCATAAAAAGTGTGTATTTTTCATTGTTGCATTTTAACCCATAAAATTCCCAAAAAAGTACCTTGCATTCATCTATGGATTAGGACTCTAGGAAAAATATAATTTTGCTAAATTGGACTTATTTTCTAATTAAATTAATTTGACCTTGTTATATGCTTTCTTAATATCGTAATTCACTTGCATTGTGCATCATGTTGCATAAAAAAATATAAAAAAAATCCGCATTTCGAAATCGAGATCTAAATTTTCGAATTAACCAAGTTGTTCCTTTGCCTCCCTGTGTTCGACCCCGGACTTGCCCGGGATATAAATTAAGCCGAGACACTCTTCACGAAGATTTTTCTCGGTTCTGATTGAATCGCTAAGTACACGTACTACAACGTGACCAAATTATACATTGTATTTAGTGACTCGTCAGATGGCGCCGTTGCCGGGGGGGGGCAAACGACTTAGGGATTAATTTAAAAATTTGGATTTAGATTTTCATTTACTCGGGTAGTCTGAACCCCGAGCCACTTGTAATTAATCCATTTTCTTCTCCATTATTTCTCTTCAATATTTTTGTATATATTTTGTTGTTTATCTCTCTAATATAAATCTCATTTTCCCTGCGAGGGCCTGGTGGACTTGGAGTACATCGGAGGTCGACGGACACGACGCGTGCCGACTGCTGAAGAGCTTGGAGAATCAATTTATTTTCGAGAGAATCTTTGTAAAAAATTTTGTAATTATTTTGCTTGCTTCTTTATAGTGGCTCTTGTTTGAGAGCTCGCGTGTGTAAAAAAGACTTGGACTTTATTTGTGGTGTGTTGAGACCTGTTTCACTCTCCGGTGAGGGTGGGGCTCGACTTGAGTGGCGAACTTAAGGATTAGGCACACGGTAGTTTAGAATCAAATTTGTTTGTTCCCATCATAAGTTAGGCCACACATATCTTAGAAGATTCACATATCTGATAAGATTCATAATGAGATGCACATAGACACGTACTACTTAGCTCAAATCAAATCAATTCTTCCCCGTTAATAGTATACTGGTTAGGTGCGATTTTCTCGATATGCATGAATTTAGTGTAATATTTACAAATTCAGTTTTGTATAACGCATGGAGAGTGCTGGGATTCACTATAAGTATACCTTCATCTGAGCATGCATAATAGTTTCTCGTTTGCATTCTGATTTTCGATTCCCCTCTTGTTTTACAACTTAAGGTTAAAAGGAAATTGGGACTGAACGGTAGACGTGCTTGTGAGTCAGATAAATTTCAAGTGATAACCTAACTCTAAAATTGGGTTGAGCAGGTTGATTTAAAAAATTGGAATAAAAAGAACCCCTGTTCTCGAGTGCATAAAGCCCTCATTGTTTGTTTTACTTGCAAGTGAGAGAGAGACGACCCTAAGATAGAGCCAAGTCTGGATTTCTTACTTACTACTGGTTCTTTGAACCGGGTCAGTCTGTAGGAAAATACGGGCACCTAACAGCTCGTTAATCTTTCCAAGATTGTATTTCTCACCAACTAAAATTGACAAGATAATTCGACCGAACTCTTACGGTCATCATGTGTTGAGTTGGTGAAATTGAGGGTTTGAATTGCGTTTGTACTGTGTGAGTTTACTCTGCACATTTACGTGCACCGTAGAACTAGCACCTCATTGAAATATTGTGTTCTAAATCGGTTCTTTTTGACATCGAAGATGACTGATTGGGGGGATAATTATTCGGACTTTGCGAATCTCCCGTTGAACCCTCTAAGAAGTATGTCTTCACAGGTCCATGCGCAACGTGGACCAACCTGGACTCATGACCCTCTTGAGCCCAGGATCACTCACTCTCAGGATGGTTACTCTCAAACCATTCCCTTTCTCTCTTCCCACCTCACCGAGGAAGACCTTCACCTCGATGAGAATACCTTGATTCATAAATCCTCTTCTAATCAAGCACACCTTGCTGATTCAGGACTCAAAGAAGACACAAGAAAAATGCCTCCAAAGAAGAAAGATGATGAAGAAGAGAATCAGGAAGACCCAATGAGAATGATACTAGCCAGATTAGCTGCATCTGAGCAACAACATACACTTCTCAGAGCTCAGTTAGGACAGTTGAATGTTGGGGTCCAACCACCAATGGATGCGGCGTATAACCCCGGACAATATCAAATTCGGAACTACTTGAGTCCGGTCGAACCCGAGGTTGATTTTGAATTGAAGCAGAATTTTCTGCACCTGTTGCCACACTTTGATGGGAATGCTTCTGAGGAACCATATGCATTCCTAAGGGACTTTGAGCTCATCTGCGCTAACCTCAAACATCAAAATGTTAGCCAGGATTATATTAGGCTCAAAGCCCTTCCATTTTCCTTGGGTGGCAAAGCTGATTACCGGGTAAAGAATCTTGGGATCGCCGTCACCACATATGCCCAGTTCAAGGACCTGTTTTTATAGAAGTTCTACCCTTTGAGTAGAACTAACATGATGAGGATGCGCATTACGAGTTTTTCCCAATTACCCCATGAAGCTTTTTGTGATGCTTGGGAAAGATTCAAGGACATCCTACACAAGTGTCCCTGTCATGGACTAGATGATAACATCTTGGTCCAGTCATTCTTTACTAGTCTCAACCCTGAGAAGCAGGGTTTAGTGAGTGCTGCCTGTGGAGGCAGCTATACATTACGAGGAGCGAATACCGTCTGGAGGGTATTCGAGCAGATGGCTGAAACTAGCCGGTCTCAGATGGCCAGCAGGGCCTATACACCATCCCCGAGTTCACTTTCACTTGGAGGGGGAAAACCAGTTGTAGTCGATCTCTCTCAGGATGTGATCCCTAGCATGGGACTCCTTGCTGACAAGCTTACTGTAGTCAAGAGGATCGACAGGAGGATTGATGAGTTAGATCGGAGCATCTTCAAACTTCCAAAACAGATGGAGGAGTTGACTGAGAAGGTATCTAAGATAAAGATACCTGCCGTGACTGCACCATCTGCTCCCGTATACCAAGTTCACCATGTTCAGGAGCAGTTGGTGTCAGGGCAACCCCAGCCGTGGGATCAGGACCAATCCTACACCCACTCTTTCCAGCAGCCACCTCCGTTAGCAGAGACAGTCCAGGAGGAGCCTCCACCGGTTTGGGAGGTGAATGGAGTATGGTATACTTAGGACCCTGCCAGGCAAGGAAGTACGGGAGACCGACAGACCTACCAGCGTCCCCCGACCTTCCACAACACCTCATTCACCTCCGCACTACCTCCTTCACAGCAGAGCCCTGGATTCCAGCCACCTCAGCAGCAGAGGCAGTAGTATGGCCTACAGGGCCTTCACCAGGCGAGCCAGCAGGGTCCGCAACCCCAGCAGCAGCAGCAGAGGCAGTACTCTGGCCAGCAGGGCCAATCTTCCCGTTCTTCTTCCCAGTCTTATCCACTTCCTTCTTCGTCTAGTCCCGTGGATATACAACAACAGATACTCGACGAGCTACGTTCCTACAGGAACGAGATTCATGACTTACGGGTGGATGTCAACCGCCTGTCCAGATGGCGAGACGAGCAAACTGCACCCTCTACCTCTATCCCAGCCCAAGTTCAGGCTAACCCCAATAGCCTGAACCGATCTAGTTCTCAGCAGCACTTTGGTCAGGTATACTATTCAGCATCTCCTAGAACTGAACATGAGATTCTTTCTGTGACGAGGCTAACCACATGTCACTCAGGAGAGGAAGGACCGTGACCGTACCTGACCGGGCGAGGGAGACGAGGAGGGGTATCTCTGGAGCTCTACATGAGGAGTCTTCAAAGGACGAGGAGGATATGCATCATATTTTGGAGCCCCATCAGCATCATTCGAGGATTTCTATTCAGGGAGACGAGAGGAGAAGGAGAGCACGTATGCAGCATTGGCAGCATGGATACACTTCTGAGTCTATGGAGGACTTTGCATCTCCGGTGGTGGCTAATACCACTCCAACTTCTATTCCACAACCTATAGTAGACAGATTTGATTTCGATCCCATGTTGCATCAAAAAGATTCATGTATGAAGAACTCTGTTTCCGTTAATGCCAAGAATGATCTTTCAATTCATGATTCAGACTCTTCATCTTCTGTTTCTCTAGCTTCCATCCCTTACCCCCATGCTCTTACGGCAGGAAAGCGCATCAAAAAGATTCAGAAAGATGACCCTGATATGGCACGGTTTTGTAAAGAGAATATCACAGTTAAGGTGCTATTTGATGAATATGTGACTAACCATCCTGCCTTCCAAAAATACCTTAAGGTGAGATGCACAACTACAAGGGTTAGTAGGAAGAAAGATAACCGAAATATAAAGACACATGTCTTATCGGTAGCCACAACCTATTGTCTCAAGAATCAGACTTTGCCAAGGAAAAAGAGAGACATGGGTGCTCACTATGTGGAGAGTCGTATTGACGACATTGCGTTTGCACGCACACTCTTAGATAACGGTTCTTCGATTAACTTACTTCCCTTAGCACTATATCAGAAATTGGAGTTGGGACCACTTCGCAAATCTAGAGCTTTACTCCAATTTACAGATCGTTCAGTGAAGAGACCTAAGGGAGAAGTGAAGAACGTCGTTATTTCGATTGAGGGGCAGAACTATCAAGTTGATTTCACAATCTTAGACATGGAGACCCCAATCATTGGAGAGAATCTCAGATCATTCTTGGACGACCCTTCCTTAGGACCGCAGGTGCAGCTTTCGATTATGGTACGGGAATGATGAAGTTTCATTCTCCAGGCGGAGAAGTGAACCTTGAGATGAAGCAAACCAAGTTTCAGTAACCCGATTCAGAGAGTAGCACAGAGTACTCATCTTCAGAGGCAGATTACAGTTTGATTAGCACAATCGGGATTTGGGGACAGATTCCTTCAGAACAGAGCGAGTCCCTTTCATCTGGAAAGGGTATAGTGGATGATGCAGTTTGCCAGGTGTTGTCTAATCTTGTGGGAGATGCATCAACCTATTCTCATGATGACACAGAGATCCATCCGGATCTGTCAGTTCCATCCTCTTCGGAACAATCATGGGACATAGATGATGAGTCAGACGTGGCTTTTGCCGGTTGTTTGGATATTTTTGACGATCCGACTCCCGATACTTATGATTTGGTGGCGAGTACTTCTCAGCTTAGCCCACCTTCATGCAGCACAGAATCAGATTCAGATTCAGTTCAGCCAGATCTACTTGATGATACCACATAGCCAGAACTGAAATCACTACCTCCTACACTCAAGTATGCCTTTCTTGCGGGACCCAAAGAGAGATATCCTGTCATCATTAGCTCAGACTTGACTTTAGAACAAGAGTCTAGGTTGTTAAAAGTTTTAGAGAGGAACCACAAAGCAATAGGCTGGACAGTGTCGGATCTCGTGGGCATCAACCCTGCTCTCTGCTCGCACCACATTTTTACTGAGGATAATGTAAGACCTTCCCGTGAGTTTCAAAGGAGACTTAACCCCAATCTATGGGAAGTGGTGAAGAAGGAAATTGAGAAATGGTGCAAAGCAGGGTTTATATACCCTATTTCTGACTCCAAGTGGGTGGCCCCGCTTCATGTTGTCCCGAAGAAGTTGGGAATTCAGATGGTCACCAACGAGGAGGGGGTAGAGACCGCGACACGAGGACCTACGTCGTGGCGTGTTTGTGTTGACTACAGGCGCCTGAATGCTGCGACCAAGAAAGATCACTTTCCCTTGCCTTTTATTAATCAGATCTTGGAGAGACTTGAAGGGAAAGGGTTCTTCTGTTTTCTTGATGGTATTCTGGCTACAACCAGGTGGCCATAGCCCCGAAGGAACAAGAAAAGACCACATTGACATGTCCATTCGATACTTATGCTTTCAGGCGCATGCCATTCGGGCTCTGCAATGCCCCAGGCACATTTCAGCGGTGCATGATAGCCCTATTTGCCGAGATGGTGGGAGATTTCCTGGAAGTGTTCATGGATGACTTCTCGGTCCATGGTGATTCTTTTGATACATGTTTAGCGCACTTGGACCGAGTCCTCACGAGGTGTAGAGAGGTGAATCTGGTACTCTCCTGGGACAAGAGTCACTTTATGGTGACGGAGGGTATCGTGTTGGGGCATGTCATCTCCAAAAGGGGAATGGAGGTTGACCCTTCCAAGGTGGAGGTGATCAAGAAACTCGATCCACCTACCAACGTGAAGACAGTGCGGTCATTCTTAGGGCATGTTGGATTCTATAGAAGATTCATTCTGGATTTTTCAAAGATCGCCCGCCCACTGACTGAGCTCTTAGGGAAAGACACAGAGTTCATTGTAGATCACATGTGTCTGGAGGCCTTTGAGCTCTTGAAGAGGAAGATTTGTGCCTCGCCTATCCTACAAGCTCCTGACTGGTCTCTCCCCTTTGAGATCATGACTGATGCTTCAGATTTTGCTATAGGAGCTGTGTTAGGACAACGACGAGAGGGGATTCTGTTTGCGATTCATTATGCGAGCAAAGTTTTAGATCCTACACAAAAAAATTATACAGTGACTGAAAAAGAAATGCTCGCGGTAGTATGGGCCCTCAAGAAGTTCAGATCATATATTTTGGGCTCTAAGGTGACAATTTACACTGATCACATAGCCATTCGATACTCAATGGAAAAGAAGGACGCGAAGGTGCGTCTTCTTAGGTGGATTTTACTCCTCCAGGAATTTGATTTGGAGATAAAAGATAAACTTGGAGTGAAGATCGTTGTGGCTGATCACCTTTCTCGGATTGAACTTAAGGATTCTCCTGATTATGAGCGGATTAGAGAGACCATCCCAGATGAGTCAATTTGTGTTATTGACTCACTCCCGTGGTATGCCAACATGGTGAACTATCTTGTCTCCAAGCTGGTTTCCCATGGTTGGAGTAGGAGCAGTATTGACCGACTGAAGTCGGATTCGAGGAGATACCACTGGGACGATCCTTTCCTTTTCTTCGAAGGACCGGATTGCGTTTGGAGAAGGTGTATTCCTCAGGAGGAATACCAGAGTGTCCTCACATTTTGTCATTCACTTGAGGCTGGAGGACACCATTCGGGAAAGAGAACCGCTCACAAAGTACTTCAATGTGGATTGTATTGGCCGACCTTGTTTAGAGATGCTATTGATTTTGTACGGTCGTGCCCGATTTGTCAAAGGATGGGAGGGACAGTTGGACAGAGAGATGAGATGTCCATGCAACCGATGATTATTTGTGATGTTTTTGATGCATGGGGCATAGATTTTATGGGTCCCTTTCCCAACAGCCAAGGACACGAGTACATATTGTTGGCGATTGACTATTTATCCAGGTGGGTGGAGGCTATCCCAACCCTAACCACATACAGCAAGACTGTCCGTAAGTTTGTGAGAGACCATATTATTGCTAGGTTCGGGGTGCCAAAAGTTTTGATATCTGATGGGGGTGGCCATTTTGTGAACCGAGATATGAGATCTTTAGCTAAGGACTATGGATTTGAGC
Source organism: Ottelia alismoides (assembly GCA_037367405.1). Classification (NCBI taxonomy): domain Eukaryota; kingdom Viridiplantae; phylum Streptophyta; class Magnoliopsida; order Alismatales; family Hydrocharitaceae; genus Ottelia; species Ottelia alismoides. The sequence goes on along the minus strand of JAZKJV010007844.1, from coordinate 162,625 downwards.
ATAGAGTTACTAGTCCTTACCACCCACAGTCCAACAGCATGGCAGAGGTTTCGAACAGAGAGGTGAAGAGTATTTTGCAGAAATTGGTTCGTCCCGATAGGAAGAACTGGTCTCAGCTTTTGGACCAAGTTCTGTGGGCCTATAGGACAACCTACAAGACACCATTGGGTACTTCACCATTTAGAATGATCTATGGCAAGCCATGCCATTTGCCCGCAGAATTGATTCATAAATCCGAATGGGAAATTAAGAAGATTAATTGGAGTTGTCACCTAGGGAAACTTTGTCGAGACTTGAACTTGAACGAGCTCGTGGAAATCTGAAACAGGGCATATGACAACAGTTTGATTTATAAGGACAAAGTAAAGAGATGGTATGATCAGCACATTAGGTCCAAAGACTTTGTCCCTGGACAAAAGGTATGGTTGTTCAATGCCAGGTTGAAGATGTTCCATGGGAAGCTCAAATCTAAATGGACGGGTCCCTTTGTTGTTAAGAAAGTGCACGAGAACGAAAGTGTAGAGATAGCTGATCTCACATATGGTGCACAATCTCATGTGGTGAATGGACAACTGTTGAAGCATTTTGTTGATTCTAAAGAGCAGTTAGTCCAAGTCGAGGTCATCAACTTCATGCAGAGCGAGCACAGAGCAGATACATCATATTACTCATCATGAAGATGCAGCATCAAGATTCAACATCTTAGAAGATTCATTCCTCTTGTACATTCGCCCTTCTTTGTATATTCTCCAGATCACATCGATTCTTACACTTACTCTTGTCCTATACTTAGGCTTACCAAGAGCCTAAGTATAGGGGGAGTCGATGCCCTCCATATGTATACTCATCCGTTTCTCTTCTTGATCTCATCCGCCCCATTTTTGCTCTTCTTCTACACATAGGCTGACCAGAGCCTAAGTATAGGGGGGCGGATCGACTTCTATACTCTTTATTATTCTAGTCATCCTACGCTTAGCACGAGCTATGTCTTTTTCTCGCTTCTTGTGCCATGAGGACATAGCACATGCTAAGTATAGGGGGGCGTGTATATATTACATATATACTTTACCCATAACTCGTACTTTCACGTATTTTTATATATATTATACAATAATTATGGGGTGGGTAAAAAAACTTTTTCAAAAAAAATCTCTTAAAGAAAAAACTTTTAAAAAAAAAATGTTTTTTGTTCTCTTTTCTTATTTGCTCTAAAAAAATTTCAAAAAAAATGTGTCCTTTCTTATTTATCTATATTTTTCAAAAAAAAAGATAAAGAAAAAACCTTTTCAAAAAAACTTTTCAAAAAAAATCCTCTTTAAAAAAAACTTTTTCACAAAGAAAATCCTTTCTTATCTACCTATCTTTTCAAAAAAAACTCTTGAAAAAAAAGGGAGCAAAATTTTTCTAAAAAAACTTCTTTGCCTTTGTTTATCAAAAAAAACTTTTTGAAAAAAAACTTTTCTAAAACTTAAAAAAAATCATTAAAAAAACTAAAAAACTAACTAATGAGTTGGTTTAATCCCTGACACAATTCACTTTCACACAAGACTAGTGATGTTCAAGAACACTTGGTTTATGAGCTCTTGAGATTTTCAGTTAACCAGCCTTAGTCATTAGGGTCTTGGACTTAATTATTCACATTTCCCTAGTTTGAAAGATTTGTGTGCTATATTGCATGCTTAGTTTCTACCTTAAGAATATGATCAGCACCTCACATACACGACTGCAGTTATGATGAGATGAGTTGAAATTTCACTTGAGGAACTGGGATGAGGGATTTAAGTTTGGACTTGATTTGATGATGCTCGAGGATGGGATAAAATCAATGAAGGCTTCATGAAACCTGAGTGTCAGCATCTTTAGCCAGTATGAGAACATGGTTCTTGTACTATCTCTTGACATTTACCTATGTGTCAGGGTGTGATAAAATAAAAATTGTTGATCAGTGTGCGCCAACTCTTGGTAAAAGCAGTGGAGCTAGCCAAAAATACTACAAAGCAATGAAATGTCAAAGAAAAGCTCTCATTCCATACAAAGTCAATTATCAAAAGAGCTTCCACCAAAGGCGGGCGCTCCCAACCATTTCAAAAGTGTCCACTTGGACCACCGCTATTAGGACCAGGAGTCGGGCTTGCACCAAAAAAGGGCTCCGCATCGTAAATGCTACAAGTTTGGGTGTAGAAGGTATGATAGGTACTCAAAAAGTCACACCCCGGTGTACTCCCAGGAAAACAAGTGCAGACGACTCCAACTTCTCTTGACGGACGCACTGATCAACACCAAAAATATGCGTTGAGTAATAAGGCACATGAGATGATCCAATGAGAGGGAGAGAAGAAATGACACAATCCTATACCCTCCATCAACTGGCCTTACATCTACACTTTTAAGTCTGACAACTAAAGAGACGGTGGATTGGATGCAAGAAATGGTTTATTCCCTAGTGTTGAGGATCGGGTCCTTAGGAGAAGTCTCTTGGACTGGAACCTTGGGTGACGTTGTGACTCTACTCTTGTAACTACAGTCAACACTTAAAGTCATATCCCTACTATATATGTATACAAAGAGAGTCTGATGATTAGGAAAATTGGATACCTTTTGACTAGATCTTGGTTCAGCTTAGAATTTTAGGATCTCTAAAACCGAGAGTTCTTGAACGGATCAAGTCTTGTATTCACATGCACAATCAAGGGTTAACCCAACTTATTCATTCTTTATTTGCTCGAGGACTAGCAAAGTTTAAGTATAGGGGGGTGATGAATCTATGATTCATCATCTCAATATCTTGATCTTAGCAAAATCCATGAGTAAAATCCAAAAAAAAAATGTACATAAATTCATTAAATTAACAAAATACCTCTTGTAAATAAAACACACTAATTAATGTATATTAGATTGTACAAAATAAATTACACATAAAAAGCCACAAAAATATAGGAGTTTTATACATGTAAATAGCCCAAAACATCATGTATTTTTAATAATTTCATTTCAACTCCTTTTTGGCTAATTCTTTCTCCAACTTGTTAATAACCATGTATATAAAAATACAAAATACAAAATAAATTTTACCTCAAATAAATGCTCTTAGATCCCAAAGGAAAAAAGCCGTAAAAACCAACTTCCAAGCCAAATTCTCGCTCCGTATGAACTCCAAATTCACCAAAATCACTTTTAAAGTTCAAGTTAGAAAATTATCTATCCAACGGAAGTGGTTTCATTAAAATCGGAGCTCATTTGTAAAAGTTGGGTTTTGGGATCTAGATGTACATTGTATATTTTGTATATATTCATTCTTTCCTCATTTTTTATTGTTGTGTTGTATTTTAATTATATTATTTTATAGTATTTTTCTATTGTAAATATCTCTTATTAAAAAGACAAAAAAATACAAATTAGAAAAGTAAACAAAAATTGTACATGTTATATGTATTCCCTTGTAAATTCTCCACTATTTATTTTCTTCTCTTTTATTCTATTGTAATTAAAGTAGCCTACTTTATTTCATTTATTTATTTATTATACATTCTCTACAATAACCACCATTCAACTCATCCTACCACCAACCTCCATTCAACCCCACCATTTTTTAAACTTCCCATTCAACTCCATTAATAAAATAACCTCCCACCATTTTAATAACCTCTCATTTCATCATCTATATATACATCCCATCCTCCTCAATTTGCCTTTGATCCATCTTTATGTGAGGAGAGCCTAGTTCCCAGAGTTGAATCGGTGACAGCGACGCAACCGTGGTCGAGCGACGACGGCCCTCTCTCTGGTGAGATCCGTTGGCTTTTCGGCCAACATCGTAGCCGCAACCGCGCGCTGCTCGAGCTCATCGTACGCCGGCGATTCGAGCGAAGACTGTGCTCTCACGAGCACATCATAGGCGACCGTCTCCACCGTAGGTAATTTTCGTTACATTTTATCCTTTTGTTAGTTTTGCATTTTTTTAACATATCATATCACCACCATTACATCTTCATTTGTTCCACATCATCCATCTCATCATCTTCATCACCATCATCATAGTATTTTTTTTGCTCAATTATTTATTCCTTGTTTTAACAAAATTAAAAAAATATATTAAAAAAATATAAAACAAAATCATTTTCCATCACAACACTAAAAAATCTTTAAAAAAATCAAAAAAGAAAAAGAAAAAAATGAAACGCAACAGCGGTGGGGAGTTCCCACCGCCGCCGCCGTCATCTCCCCCACACTCCGCGGCGGCGCGCAAACCGCCGGCGCCCCTCCGTGTGCAACCAGCCGCAGCTCCCTCACGCCGCCCTTTGGCCCGCCCCTCTACCGCCCTCTCCAACCCCCTCCTCAGTCGCAGCTCCAGCCAGGCCCACGGCCGCCTCACCCTCTGCCGCCTAGCCACAGCCAACTCCGCTCCTCCTCGCGCCGCGCGACCGTGCGACCACACCCACCGCCGGCAGCGAGCTCCCGTGGTGCGACGAGCCGCCCGTCGCTCTCTGTTGGGTTCTTCTCCGTGCGCAGCAAAGGAAGAAAGGTGAAGAAGGTAAAAACAAATATTTGTAAAAATTGCATTGTATATATTTTATGTTTTCTTAATTACAGTTCAGTCCCTGTACACATTTTGTTGTAAATATCATCTTTATGTTTTGCAAACATACTCCTGTTTTCGCATTTTAATTTGGACCTTGTTTATGCATCGTTTTATTCAATGAAAAATGGTTTGATGTTGAGCAACTAATTTTCTACCTTTTGGGTATTTATTTGTATTTTTGTGAATTATTGTGAATTAATTAAAATTGCCAAACTGAAATTCTACATATTTTACCCAATCAGTACTCTTAAAATCATATCTAACTCACGGTTGCTCTAACAATTCCACAAAAATCTGACATGATGCCTTAAAATGTGATTAAGTTACAGTTCAAATTTCACGTCTATTGGAGTTGTCTTGTGCCTACAATAAATTGTTGAGTGATTTCAGTATTCGATTTTTAATTAAATCCACGTACACCATTTTTATGAAATATCAAGTCTCTTGTATGATCCATGAAAATATCTACTTGAGATAATTTGCACTCTGATTAATTTGACATTGTGGATTAATTAGGAATTAATTACTCATTGTCACTCTGTTTTCAATAAAAAATCCATAAAAATTCATATATTGTCAAGAAATTCCAAAAATATTACTGTAGCTTCATTGCATGATGTTTTCATTCCACTAAATTTTTCATAATTTTTGCTTTCTGTTTGTGTGAGAAATTGCGAAAAACCCCATAAAAAGTGTGTATTTTTCATTGTTGCATTTTAACCCATAAAATTCCAAAAAAATACCTTGCATTCATCTCTGAATTAGGACTCTAGGAAAAGTATAATTTTGCTAAATTGGACTTATTTTCTAATTAAATTAATTTGACCTTGTTATATGCTTTCTTATTGTCGTAATTCACTTGCATTGTGCATCTTCTTGCATAAAAAAATATAAAAAAAATCCGCATTTGGAAATCGAGATCTAAATTTTCGAATTAACCCAAGTTGTTCCTTTGCCTCCCTGTGTTCGACCCCGGACTTGCCCGGGATATAAATTAAGCCGAGACACTCTTCACGAAGATTTTTCTCGGTTCTGATTGAATCGCTAAGTACACATATGTTGAGCACGTTTTTCTAGGGTTGGAAAATTAATTGTGAAAAGGTCGTTGTTTTTATCCCCAAAATCCCGCGCCAACAAAAGATTTTTTTTCCTTTTGCTACTTCTTAACCTGTATAGCGGACATGGTCGAACTCAGGGAGGCTACAATTCCTGAGGGTTATTCAACTAATTAGAAACTAATTAAAAGAAAACAGGAATCTCAATGGACAACTATCCTTGGTTTTTGTGAAATTTTTTTATCTTTTTATTTTTTTATTTTATAATTTTTTGTATTTTCTGATTTTCAAATTTTTAGTGATTTTGATTTTTGCATTTTTTTATTTTTTTAAAATCAAATAATGAGAAAACAAGAAAATGTGCACAACCTAGAGTAATTTGCAACTTAAAAATATTTTAAGTGCTCAAAACTCTTGACAACTGTTTTTAAGACAAATTAGAAACAATTATCTACAAACAGGAACTGAAATCACAATTTTTGGATTTTTCTAGATTTTTTTATGATTTTTAGAAGATTTTTGATATTTTTCAATTTTTTGGGTTTTAAAACTAATTAATGCATGAAAATTGGTCAGAAATTAAAAGACAATGAAATACAACTACTCTATGTTTTTTGGAATTTTTAAGCAATTTTTCAAATTTTTATGAATTTTTTAAATTTTGGAAAGACAAAAAGACACTGTTTTTGATTTTTAAATAATAATAAATGAGGGAAAATGAAATAAAAATTTTATGCTAAGAAGAGTAGCACATCAGGAACATAGAATGATTTTTCCAAAGTTTATTGAGCAAAAATAACATATATTTCAATGAAAAGCACCCTGTTTGTTATGCAATTCAGGGACTACTTTGCAATTAGTTCAATGTTTTGTAGCAAATAAATAATAAAATAAACAGAGACAAAAAGTTCAATTTACCCAAGTTATGCATGCTGCGCACGTGATCTATTTGTACTGCAGGGGCTGTTTTCCAATTTGAAAATGTCTGAAGGATCAAATGTAATGCTTTCCAATTAAATTGATCTCCAGGGGCTGAACTGTAATTTCCACCTTCTTATTGAATCAAAACCCTAGAGGGTTCCCTCTCTTTCGTTTCTTGCAAGAGGAGCAAGGAGTGGCTTGGTGCAGGCGATGGTGCGCGGAGGAGGCGCGCTTTGGGTGGCCGAGGAGACACCTCGACGTCTGGCGGCGTTTGGTGGAGAGGGGGGACGCCTGGACGAGAAAGGCGTTCTGGCGGAGGACTGCTGATGTGGAGGGCGCGGCCGGTGGGCCTTCGTCGATGGAGGTGCGGGCCGCGGCGCGTGATCTGGAAGGAGGGATGCCGAGCTCGCGCGGATTGGCGGCGATGGTGGCAGGGGTTGGCGGCCCTGCTACCGGCTTTTCTTTTTATTTAGTTATTATTTTTTTATTTTCGAGGTGTAAACAATGAATAATAAATAAAAGAAAACCTTTTTTGTAATTTTTTTTAAATCCTAAAAAAATCGAAAATGAGAAAGAATATAGATTTTTTTATTCTTTTTGTTTTATATTTTTTTGTTTTTTATTAATGATCCTGCAAAACAAACATTAGAGACAACAGAAATAAATGATTTTTTTTTATTTTTTTTATCCTGCAAAACAAACGTTAGAAAACAAAGAAGAAATAAATGCTTTTTTTATTTTTTATTTACACCCAGAAAATGAATGGAGATTCGACGAATGTGGAGGATTCGAATCCGATCTCCAGCCACCGTACGCGGCCGGAGTTGAGAGATCGTGGACGATAGAAATAGAACGCATAGAGATCGAGAAAGTGAGATGAAAAATCGAGTCGGTGATAAAAGATAAGAGAGATGAAAATTAAAATGGATTTTTGAATTTTTGGTGGAAGAGATAACATGAGATAAAGTAAAAGAGATAAAATTATTTACAAAATTATCTAATTTTTTTGAATTTTCGTCACTTCATTTATTTGAATTAAAAAATATTATTTTTTTATTTTTTATGGTTGTTAGTTAAAAATAGCAACTATATACATATACTATATATATATATATGACATTATACACAAGGGTAAATGAGGAAATTAACCTTTTTTGTTTTAAAATTTTTATTATATTTTTTTATTTTTATTTTAAATAATTAGTAAAAAAATATTTACAAATATATATAAATACAATATGCACAAAATACATGTGAAAATTGCACAAACCACCCCAGAAAACCGACTTTTCAACCGTAACTCCAAAAATTATGAAATCACAGCCATTTTGAAGATAATTTAACTTAGAATTCAATGGAAGTGATATTGGTTCAATTTGATATCATATGGAGCCGGAATTGATCTTTCAATTAGTGCTTAGTGGCTTTTTCCAAGTATGGCTACTTTTATTCTATACATGATTTAATTGTGCAATCATTTTTATTAATTAGGACGCATTTTGATTTACAACTTTGGTTTTGAATGTTATTTGATTTGGGTTCAATTAAGGTACAAATAAATTAGTGTCAATCTTATACAGATATACACAAAATAAGTGAGAAACACATTTTTTGGATTTTCTGGTTGAGGACCCTATCTCCCCCTACTTTATTCCTGGTCGATCAGGTCAAGTCTTGACCTTCTCTTGGGGTTCGGGTCATCCTGTATACAGTCTTCCTTTTTTTCTTTTCTTTATTTTCTTTTCTTTATTTTTCCTTTCTTTCTTTATTTATTTGATTTAGGTTAAAATTAGTAAGAAATGTACAATATTTACACACAAATGCAAGTTAGTAAGAATATGGAGTTAACATTATATGCAGGTGTTTTATAAGGGATTTTAAGCTAAAATAAATGAATAAAGATGACGAATCGCAGATTCATCAACATACTACAACGTGACCAAATTATACATCGTATTTAGCGACTCGTCATCGATCAGATCAAGTCTTGACCTTCTCTCGACGTTTTATTTAGCTCGTATCTATTGCATATATACAATCCTTTAGTTTCTTTATATTTCCTTTATTTATTTATTTCTTTATTTATTTAAGGTTAATATAGTGATATATATATTTACACAATAAATAGAGTTAATAAAAAATAAAATTAGTGGTATTTACATGTATTTTATAAGGGATTGTAAGCTAAAATAAATGAATAAAGATGATTAAATGCATATTCGTCAGAACCTCATTGTGGTTTTCTCGAGTTTTATAGCTTTGTTTTATTTGTTTCCTAATGTTTTGAGTTTTCCACCTTTCTTTTTATTTTGTTTTGTATGCATGGATACCCAAGACTTTAGATTTTCTTGTATCGATAATTAGGTACAAACCCTAACAAAAATTATGTGCCTATAGTCTCCTACTTTTGGATCAAGTCAAACTAATAGATGTTAGTTTTTTGGAATTAAACTCACGTGACGAGAGCAATGTAGAAGGGTGTGTTGTGGCGGGCATCTAGATGTCTCCAGTACCGGACCCTATGGTTTATTTCCGAATAAATAACATATGGTTCTTTACAACTAATAGCATCTACTGTTTAGGGCAATTTTGTTGATTGCAGAGCGATTTTGTTGATTACACACTGCCATGTAGATAGGTCTAAAAATTCTATTTTGCATACCACATGGAGAGATCTGGGAAGCACTGTAAGTCCTCTAACTCTACATGCATCATTACATTCAATGGTGAGATTTCCATCATCGAATCATTTTGTAGGGCTTTTTCGCTGTCCCCCTCTGATTTTGAGCTCCTAGGATTTAAATGAAAATCTACAAAATCTTTAAGCATTTGAATGCAAATATCCAAAAAATAAAACCCAAGAACCTAAAATAAGGGGACTGCTAAATAAAATTTGACCTTAATTAAAATTTGTAACGAACTTCATTTCTTCGGGTTCATAAACCCCTCTTTATTTTTAGGTACCTTAGGATGGGACCAAAACCCTCCCATGAGCGAGGCGTGACCCACTAAGTATTAGAGCCCAAAACCCAGCTTGTAATTACCTTGTGTATTGCCTGGATTTCCGAAGTAATGAAGCTTCTATCATACGTGATCGAGTAGGGCACTGTCAATGATGGTGTTCTCGCCTTCTGTGGAACATCGACTTGGTCTGAAGTACTGAGTTTAGGCCACACCCTCACAGGTGTGTATGTCTCATCGGTTTCTGTTCAAGTAGGTCCTTGCACACTTATAAGTGATTCTATTGTGTGCGATGTCCGAAGTAGTGGTTTTTCCTATCAGCTTCCTTCCTCTTATTCTTTGTCTAAGGAGGGATCCATGAAGGGTGACAAGGACCTCAAAAAGTGCAGACTACATGTTACAAAGGAGGAGGACAAATACAAAATACTTTTCCGACAGTATTCTCCCTCCTATAGGGTTAGCGTACTGAGGACTTTGTTAAAAGATATGATTGAAATAACTCTACAAATGAAAAGATAAAAATAGCTGATCCTTTACAGCTTCACATTGTGTTGAGTTGGTGAACCCAATTTTGTATTGTGTTTGTATGGATCTAGATTAAGGTTTAAAGATCAAGTCCTATGCACCTACATAATTTTTTTTGTCATATATGTCTCCTCTTTGACCCCCTACTCATTTCGAGCCTTTCTATAGTTTTACACTCTTTTTTATTCCTCATTGACCATCATATCCTTCTTCTTGTATAACTCTACCTTTAATTTGCGGTGTCGATTCATTAATGGTTTAGTTGGGACTCCATTGATGCCTACATCGCTTCCATGAACTCGACATTGTCAATAATTCGAGGTGATTCTTGAGAAACCAAGTTTGGACTTTGCGGACCGATCTCCAGAATCCTCATAATATTTCCACTTTCCATCGTCTCATAATAAACGAGGACCACTCTTGTCCCCACTTCCTCCTGCTTCGAATGGAGGTCGATTTCAGTATACATCTTTTACTCCATTCATAACCATATGGGATTGACCCTAATATTAGATTCATCACTGCAACTGGAATTCAAATTTAAGTGCTCTGATTGGGATTCTCTTAGATTGCAGATAGATGCCAATCCTGGATACCAAGCAAGAATTCATCTCTTTAGACTCAGACCTAGAGATGGTTCCTCAGGGAAAGGGCAAAGGACAACAACCACCCCAACCAGAGTAAGGCTCAATGCCTGAACAAAACTAGGTGAATGCTCAATTGCTGGATTCCATTCAAGCCATCAGCAACAACTAACCGAGCAAGCCCTCGTGCAAACCACATTTCAAGACATGTTGAATGGCATGATGAACAAGCTCGTAGGAGGAGTAGATGGTGAAATACTCTATGATGATCAAGACGAGGAAGACCCAAGGAATGAAAATCCCAAACCGACATTGAAAGAGACATACAATCCTGTATACAACTAGATGATCGAGTGGATCCACATCCCTCCGGTGCATGCTCACTTTGAGCTAAAGTCTTGGTTCCTTGCTCTTCTACCCCCATTCAATGGGAACACTAACAAGGAACCCTAAAATTATGTTAAATGTAGTGAAGATGATTGTGTTACCCTTTAGCCTCCAAGATAAGGCCCTATATACTAGGTCAATCCTTTGGAAGAGGTCGTGACGATTCACGAAGAACTTAAATCTGCATTCCTTTACAAGTTCTACCCACTCGATCGACTCAACCAGATACGAGTCAGGATTAGAATCTTTTCTCAGGTAGCCCACGAGTCCACATATGAAGCCTGGGAATGATTCATGGATCTGCAAGAAAAGTACCTCCACCATGAGATCCTGAGGACCAGCTTGGCCCAACACTTTTTTGAGGACCTGAATGTAGAGAGCTAGATATTAGTCGACACTGCTTGTGGGGGATCCCAATTTATCAAGGATGAAGTCGTAGTCTGGAAAATCTTTGAAGAAATGGTGGAAGGAGAGGATGTCCTCTCTTCTTCTCGTGCTTATCAAAGTCAGCCTCAGGTCCTCCACAAGCCAGTCCATATGGCAGCATCTCGTGAGGCAGAGAGAGATGAGAGCTCCATCCTCAGCATCATTAGAGGCCATCTCTCTAAGGTTGACATTATCAAGAAGTGGTCACAAGATCTTGAGAAGCTCGTTATGATCGAATAGAGGATGCAACACTTGGATAAGATGGACCAAATCACCAAGCTATTGGAGCTACTAGTAGCACCATCAGCTCATGCCAGTCAATGGTACCATCATCAGCGACTCCTGCTGAGAAGAAGGATGAACCATTACCTCCACAACAACCTCAACTTAATCCATATGGTGATCCAGCATGTGTAATACATGAAGGCACCCAGGCAGCCCTACTGCAGCAACAGATGGTAGACTACCGGCCAGACTACCAGCCAGACTACCTACCATCTTCTGATCAAGCATTCCTGCCACCACCCTTAATTCAAGAAGTCAACGGTGTTTGGAGAAATGATGCACAACTAGCCTGTCCTGCTGCACAAACCCAGGGCCATCTACAAGCCAACCGGCCATACCACCAACCTCAGGGTGGTCACTTTACACAGTTCTCTGCCTCGGCCTCAATATCAATGTTACCGGTCTCTCCAGTACCACAATTATTGGAGAACATCGCAACAAAACATGTATTCATTGTACGTCCACCAGTTATACCACCAGTACGCGACTGAACCACTACACCAGTATCCTCCTCCATACCATGAGTACCAACTTCATCCACCATAGCAACAGTACCAACAACAACACCCTTAGCCTCCCTACCATCAAACAAAGTGTGGTCATCACACTGAACCTTCAGAGGTGGTTCCTATGAACTCGGACCTTGATTGCTTTGTTGAGTTAGTTAAGGGCCTAGTAGAGATGACAAGGAAGATGGATGACCTCACGACCACAAAAATTCTAGTTTTAGCCCAGGTCGAAGCTAATCTCAATAATTTTAAGAGAAAAAAGCATATAGAATGTGATGTCCTATCTATGCCTATATAGTCAGATGAATGTGATTTTGCTTTGTCTAATGCTGATACTCTCAAGGGAAGTAGGACCTTGCCTTCATCTTCTAGTATGATGGAAAGAATAAAGCTTTATCAGGTGAATCGTCGTCTTTTGCATTAGTCGTTCCAGCTAAAAGTTTGGGTGAGGAAGAAAAAGAAGGAGGAGACATGCCAACTGTCAGCCACCACCATCTCCATTAGCAAAAAGAACAAAAAAATCAGAAAAATAAAAAAGACCAAAAAGAATATCGCAATCTAAATGAAGTCGCTCCAGCCATGGAGGGGTCAGCACCACCAGTCGATCTAATGCTAGCCGACGGAGCAGAGACCATGATTTTTTGCACGTCCACCAGCAACAACATCATTAATTCCAAAATGCACACCTTTTTGAAGTCTGCATGTATAGAATATTGCGGACAAGAATTGTGTTGTAAATAAAAACAATGCTTTTGATTTTAATTTTGTAAATATTCCTTTTTTCTAATGAAATACAAAAATCGGAAAAAAATGCAAAAATAAAAAGTGCATTGTCTGATTGAGATGTTGTGTAGTTCTTAAGAATTTGACTATTTAGTTACTATTGATGAAAGACATGGAATACATGTCCACTATGAAGAAGGGTTTAAAGGAAGTGCATACAAACAAGCATCAATCGAATTGCAATGATAGATGTCAGCAAGTTGAGAAGCACGTCCTTACCATGTTCACAATTGTAACCATCATTAACCTCCCTCAAAAGAAGGCAGACAAAGGAGAACCTTTGATCGAATGTGAGATTTTTGACAAAGTATTTGAGCAAACCCTTCTTGATATCGACTCTTCCATCAACATTCTACCCTCATCATTAATGTAAGAATTTGGGTTGGGCCCATTTAAGCATACACTCATTATCCTCTAGTTTTCTGATCAGTTTATCAAGCGACCCCGAGGTTTGTTGGAAGACGTTGTCGTAAAAGTGCGAGACATAAAGTTTCCTATTGATTTTGTAGTCCTTGATATAGACTCTCCTGTACCCTAACTTCATACCTCAATTATCCTTGGACAATCATTCTTGTGCACTACAGAGGCTGTGGTTGCTATGGGTTTGGGAAGATCACATTCGACAAAGTAATCACAGAGTTACCATAGACATGGTTAGTGAGCTGAAAGTCATATCTGATGAAAGCCAAGAAGCACCATCTGAAGTAGACTGTGACTTTATTATAGAAATCAGAGATATAGAACTCTCTTTGAATGACACATGGACACAAGAAATCCTCTCCCGAGGAGGACCAGGAAAGCACAATCGATACAAACTGCAATATCACTTGGCAAGTAGATTCTAATATGTTAATGCATTGTTGAATAAGATTTTTTAAGGGTTGTACTGTCTCACAAGGTGAGGCCGCAATCGACACGATGCCCACTCAAGAAATCCTATTAAATCAATAATTATCCCGAAATAGATATAGCAATTAAGATAAAAATGAATGTGTGGAGCTAAAATTTATTATAACTCTACAAAAGATGAGTATATGTGCAACTCTGTGTAGGGTGTCGAAGACAACGAGCAAACGAGAGAAAGAGGAATGTGAATGCACAAAAATGTGTGTTTTTCTTGTCTATTTTTGATGATATTTTTTATTTTTATGGGATTTAAATTATTATATTTTTTAATTGTTTTACATTTTGTATTTTTTTCTTTTTATACATTCTGATTTTTATATTTTATTCTTTTTTTAAATATATAATATAGGAATATATACGGTTATATATAATATATAATAATATAGATATAAACACCAAAATGTTTTGGACTTTAAATATTTTTACTATTTTTTGTAATTTTTTTAGATATTTTTATCAATTTTTATTGAGTTTAAAAGAAAACACCCCTAAATCTAGATTAAATAAATAGGCTGAACTGAAATGAAGATTAAAAAAAGCAAACAATATCCAAAATTCTTCAAATCAATTTTAATATGTAAATTATAATATAATGAAAATTATGATCAGAAATAAATATTTTTGGAGTTTTTAGGAATTCTTTGTATTTTTATAAAGGATTGGAGCCTTTTGTTTTTTATGGATTTTCTTTTCCTATATTTAGCGGTTTTTGGTTTGAAGGCTCAAAATACTAAAATAAAGAAAATATTTTTTTGGGAAAATTGTCAAAACATTTTTATATTTTTTTAGAAATTTTTAATTTAAAAGGGACAAAATACGCGTTTTTGATTTTTAATAAATACTAAATGGCTCAAATAAAAAACCAAAAATATGGTGTGAAGTGCAACTTATCCTGTTTTATGAGATTTTTTGGATCTTGGATGATATATTTAATAAATAAAACAAACATAAAAAAATAACCGATAAGGCAAAAGTGTAAATAAATTTCAATACAAGGGTCTTTATGCAATTTTCCTAAAAAATATGTATTGGAATTAAAAATTCTTCGACTAAAGATTAATGCAAAAAAGTTGTAGGGGTATCAATGCAAAATCATTACCTCACGTGGGACGACATGTAACGTGACGTGGACTGGACTAATTTGAAAATAAAATAAATGCGAGTGTATTTTTACAAATATTACAAAAATATTAGAAAGGAAGATCAATATTTATGCATTAAATAATAAATATAAAAAATATGGGGGTGTATAATGCAAAATACCCCCACCTTTGCACAAGCAAATGGCTTTGATAATCGCATTAAGACACATGTCACGCTCTCCGCGGACGATGACAATTCGCTTCGCACGATCAGAATCAGATCCCTCAAAGGAGATCGACGGTGATGCTCTTCTTCATCCGACGGCTACTATGCTATCTAGGGACGAGGCTTGATCATGCGGTATTAAAGATCTCCGGAAGAACTAGGAAGAACTCGTGCCTGGGTTTCCTTCGATCATCCTCTCTGCATGACTCCGACCACCTGGGGGCTTTGCAGTGTCGCAAAAGGGAGTTAGAGCTCCTCTGCACCTCCAAGAACCCTCAAAATCATCTGGGACCCATTGTTGGGGTCATGGAATCTCGAGAAATTATGGGTGACCTAGGAATCAAATTCTGCATAAAATCACCTCTATTTGAGGCCTTCGATTACCAGCACCTGCATGGGTAGCATAGGCATAAAGAGGCGAAGGTTCTAGGGGCTTTTGGGGGTGGAATGAGTGGAGGATGAAAGATATGTGGTCCCTCTGACGAACAACAGAGGAGGATGGACTAGATCACACATTCTAAGCAAGAACAAGGTGGCTGAGGGTGCGTCAGGCACCGAGAAGGCTGAGAGCAAATAAGTGAGGTGGCTGGCAAGTCGAGTCACAGTCAGAAACATGCAGAGATGGTTCGTCGAAGCTAGCCTCCGGCAAACTACGAATCAATTGTGTTTTGCTAAAACTTGAAATTAAAGCATGGAATAAATGCATTAACTAAAACCTATGACTAAAGGCTAACTAAAAAGTGATAAAAGGACCTTAAGTCGACAGGAGCTAACGAGATGGTACCTCGACATCAACGAAGCTCGTTGGAGGTGGATCGACTCAATTCAATATCGACATTGGCTGTTGAGTACCTGAAGAGGGAGCAGTTGTCACGTACTCTCAATCTGGAGCAAATGTCAGTGCATGAGATGATAGAAGAGTGATCGAGTCTTGATTAAAGGAGGAGTTGATACTATATATTTTCATATCTTTGACCCTGAAAAACACGAGGCACAATGTTCCTCAGATCGAGGAGTCGAGCCTGCGTGAATGACTAATGTCCGAGGATCAAAAGTCACGAAGAAATCTTTTCAAATGGATGCAAGTATCAGGAAACACAAAGTGAAGAAATCGAGGTCAAACACGACTCTGACATGACCCACAATTGAGGTCAGGCAGTTGACCTCAGGTCGACCAACTGTGGTACCCCATTAAGCCACGTCAGGCTGCTACACGACAAAAATGAATCAAATAAATGAAATAATTCAAAAATTAACAGAAATTATTTTATTGAAGAAATCATAAAACATGAAAGTTGTTTGTCTTTTTTGTAATATTTAATAGTGATTTTTACTTATTTTTATGGGATTATTTATTACAAGTTAAATTTTAGGTGTATATCTATAAGTATATTCATCTATGTTTTGCATGTTTTATTTTTATTTTGTATTTTTGATTTTATTATTTTATTTAGTTATTTTATATATTTCAAAACTTTTTTTATATACTTAAATATATTTTTATTATATTTTTCTGATGTATTTTTTAACCTAAATAAATAGGGGCGTTAATTATATAGGTATAAGTATAGGTATTTCATTTATGTATTTTTGCATATTATTTTATTTTAATGTTTTAATGATGGTTTTATTATGTTTTAAATATGTACATATAATGTAAATAATATTTATGAAATTATAAAAAATATAAATTTATAAAAATAATAAAGGATAAATAAAATGAACATTTTATATAGGTGAACTATACAATAGGGGTGCAAAACCAAACTTTCACATTTTAACTCCAAAACCTATAATCGCGAGACTACCTATCTATTCCCCTAGCGTGCTTGATCTGATCCTGGCCTTTGCCTTCTGGATCTGAACCAGTCCTTAGAAACTAGATATATATAAGGGCTAAGCCGGGTCGAAGTTCAATCTAGTATATATAACCGACTGTCAGTTTCCAAGATTCTGGGTCTGAAGGCCTCATTATAGGGGGCATCTATCCACTTCGATTCTCTCTCAATGCCCGTGCATCTATCCAGGGTCCAATCCTGAGAATAGGCTGTCTTTGCTGCACCTTTCTTTGCTCCTTCATCCCTTCTGGACTCTCTCTTGGCTCCCTCAGAATTCGCTTTTTGCTCTCGCTTATCGCAGTCGTGACTATGCAAAAATGGTGAGGATCCGAAGTGCAAGTGTCGTTTTTCACCTATACGGCTCATCCACATGAGTATGAGAGAAAGCAACAAGCGATGAATTTGAGCTTCTTTCTCCTCCTATTATATATTGCTGAGGTTGATAATGAAAGTAGGAAATGGATGAAACTTCACGATTGACTGATGAACTGGTCAAACTACCTAGCTGGAGTACAGTAGGGACAGACCGGTGGAGCGATGAAATACGTAGAGATCGGAAAGAAGCGAAAGCACTCTGCTGGGCCGACCCTTGTTTGATCCCCTTCTCACTAGTCTCAGTGCTCTAGCTTAGAGCCTTCACATACTACGGGAAAGGATGAAGAGAAGCACATTTCTTCTTTTTCATTGAAATCTTCTTTTGATAAAGAAAATGCAAAGACTTTTCCCTGAATCAAGGGATCAACTCCAAGACACCCAAGGAAGGTGGTGGAAACCCTTTATGAATTTGTCACCTACCTTGTTTTCTCATGGAATCCAATTGGTAAAGAGACTGAAAGGACTTTGTTCTGGCTGCTTGCTTGAGTGATGAATTGGACTCAGAATGAAGGCAATGTTGAAGACTAGAAGAGATTGGGCCCCCGAGTCATACCACAACTAGATATTCGGGGCCTTCGCACACCTAAAGCCGTCTCCTTTCAGTCTACAAGACTTCCCCGAGAAGAGCCTCAGCCTGCTCCCTACAATTACTAACCCTATTCGAGGCCTACCCTAAAGGGCACAACGTACTACTTGAATATTTCATAAGAGAGAGGAAACTGATCAATTCAAATAGATTTCAAAGGTCGAAGAAAATGGACCTTCATCCTGATAAAGAATTTCAGGAAGGAGATGCAGGGGGAGAGGAGACCCTCGTGACCTCTACGAGTATATTACCTAACCTACTTCGACTTTCGGGAGGTGAATAAGGAATGGGGAGAGACTTTCTCTGTAGGGCCATATATTTGGGGCAACTATTATCTCTTTTTGGACCTAGGTGAAAGAGGGGCGAGGTGGGCTTCTCTTATGATGCTCGAGGGGTTTGAGTCGTGAAGAGGACACCCGGATTAGACTTCGAAGGCTTCCGAGGCGAGTCTTACATAATCGAGTCATGGGATCATTGACCAAAGGGTGCAGACCTACTACTATTTGATTGGAACAGGAGTCTGACCATCAGGTCCCATATCGGGTGCGGATCTAGTACTATTTGAATAGAACGGGAGTCTAACTAAAGAAGGTCCTGGTAAAGCAAGAAGCCTAATAGACCTCTTTTTTTCTATATATAATGCAGGGTATATAATAGCAGTTTCACTTCCTTTCACCTCGCAGCGTACGAGTCTAACTACCTTTGGGCAGTGGAATTCTCTCTAAAAAGCCTGAGCGGGGTGTCACTATGATTGATCCTTGATCTTTCCTATTCCCGCCGCTTGTCTAGGCACTAAGTCTTGTCTGTCAAATTCCCCTCTTCCTTTCTCTTTGTTCTATCTTGGTTTGGTCATCTCTGGGCAACTCGTGGGCTAGATAATAATTCCTCTCAGAAGTATATCAAATCACTACTCTTAATAGCTATCCCAGGAGAAATCTTGCTGATGATCCACTGTGAATGGTCTCGTTCTCGTATTCGCTTGCTTCCCTACCTTCTTCTTAGTATTCTTCACTGGATTCACTACTCTCAGTGTCGGAATCCTTCCCGGATCAAAAGAGCGAGCTTTAAAGTGCATCGAGTACCTTATATCATCAGATGTGGGTCTAAATAAGAGTATCAGGTTGCGACCTTCGGCATCAGAGTCAACAACAATCCGGGGAGTAGAAGAGGCATATTCAAGTACGGTCTCCTCCCGCAAAGAATGCCAAAGAGAATACCTAGTCAATTCTCAAGAAAGTATCTCTGATGTCTTCCCTTGCCCGAAGTCTACCGGAACTACAATGCTTTACCTCACAGAACGCGATAGCCCCTCCACTCTGTAAATGGTTGTTGCAGCGAGTAGGCTCAAAGCTGCAACAATGCAGGTGCAGCACCTCGTTCGACAGCAAGGAGAGGAATGACGCTCGGAGAGGAATGATCTGCCTGAAGGCAAAGCTGGTAGAAGGTCTTAGCCAAATCCCGTCCTTGTCCTGCTTCCACTCTCTTTGACTCGTCCATAACTAGTCCTGATGGTCGAGGGCTAACTGAGGCCTTGAAAATCATCAGTTGTCTTTCTTCTTCGTCAAAGCGCATGAGGAGGGTCCGCTCGGGCATGGACTAGGCTCAACCTGAACCCTCAGTAGCTGCGGGCGGAGTGATGTGAGTGATGACAAAGGGTATACTATTAGCTTGGAGGAAGAGGGAAATCTCAAAGGGGCAAAGAGGGTAGAGGAGAGGTCGGGCAAGGAGGTGAGCAGGTCAGATGTGAGAAGGGAGGTCTGAGTCTGCGGACGAGATAATGATATAGTTTCTCCTCATCCGCGGAAAATCCCTTAGGACTCTGGATCGCTTTTCTTATATAGAAGACCCAACTACTTCCGGTCTTGCTCTCACTGCCGTTGATCATGATGATCGCTTCGTCTTATTTATTACCTCTTCGGTCTGAACTGCTTTCTTTTTCTTAAGAGAGCCCCATGTATGTCTTTGCGCTCTAATAGTGTAGTGCCACAAGCTCCATCCTGTGGTCGCCCTGTGTCACTTCCTAGGGACTTCCGGTGGCTTCTTTTCCCACTACTATATCTTGCAGCTCCCTCGCTCACCGCTCAACCGGCGCTCTAAGAACAGACCAAAAAGTCTGACGCTCTTCCCTTTCTCTCATGAAAGTTCGCTTGAACATACTAATTGCCATTAAGAATCTCGCTTTTTTCTTGAGACTGCGAAGCTGCTCCTCCTCGCATCGTCTATCATACTATATACTGGGGCGAGCACCTATTCTCCGCGTATATATATGACGGAAGGTCAACTGCTATTAATAAGAAAATAGTAGTTGCCCAAAGACTCGTAGAGTATATTACCTCGTAGATATTATAAGGGGGGCCTCTGTCGTCTATTGCTTAGCTTATTTATTGCTGCTATCTTCTTCCGTCCTATTTGACTGTCCGCATACCCCGTATACTCAGATCTCTTGACCAACGTAGATGCCATCGATATTTGACTATCCCACTATCTATTCTCCTTTTCTTGCAGTCCTACCTTCCCAAAACGATCTCAAAGCCAAACTATTAACATCTACCTACTCTCTAACTCATTCTTCTTATCTTTTCTTTTTTTGAGACTTGCTTTCTTTTGTTGATGTGGTCTCTTCCAGCGGAGAATAGGAAGAAGAAGGGACATCATGTCAAGAGAAAGCGAGGAAGTGGAGCCGTAAGGTGAAGTGAAGGTGAGGAAGGTACGAGCCGTAAGGGGAGGTTCGACGAGTTGTTTAGGAGTAAAGATGAGCCCGGGTATATAGTAGGAGTCATAAGCCGGATTCAACGAGTACCCCAAGAATCTGATATATATTAGTCGGCAGCACCCTCAGCGAACCTAGACTCTGTCGTCTATGAAAAAAGAGTGGAGGGAAAGTCAGGATGAGTACCAGAGGGCCCTATAGTGACCTTGGTCTCGAAGAGAAAGTCCTCTTCAGGGTCAAACAGTGGAATTTGCCGGAAGAAGCGCGCTCTGACTCTCCTACTAGATATTGGACAGGAGGGTGCCCACTCCTGAAAGAAGGGGAAGGAGAGGGGTTTGGAAGTACAAAGCAGTGAGGGAAATCGTCTACTATCTACAAAGTCGTCGACCATTCTGAGTCTGAGATGCGTAAGATGAAAGAGTTTGGTTCAATCTCAGACTATTTCACTGAAACAGAGGGGTGAGGGATGAAAGCGGGAATTCTCAAAGAGCTATACGCTCTTGCTTCCTTCCTGCCTTCTTCTTCCCCGCCTTCTTCTACAGCTCTTTCTAGTCTTCTGGTCATCTATAGCTTTCCCCTCCCTTCTTTCCTGAGCCTTCTTCGAATATATCAAAAAGCTCGTCGACATCACTCTTGTCAAAGACCTTTCTGACGCTCTACTCCTGTACTCTCAACTCAACAGTTGTTGTCTGAAACACTATAATAATCTATCAAACCTGATTCTGACACTGCTTCATTAACATCTTCCTTCACCAGTTCATATCTCTTTTCTGCCCACGGAAGTCAAATGCTGGAATCAGTGTGGCTTGTCTTTTCACCTGACTGAGCTTGCGCCTATTCAAAACAGAGGATATGATCAGAAGCGAAATACGTGGAGGTCAAAAAAGGGCCGAAAGACGGACTAGAAAAGAAGGAGGGACCGGGGCTGCGAAGCGGCTTATTGGAATTAGCCAAGGTAAGCAATTAGCTAAGAGAGATGATCAGGGCTTACCACATGCTTTTTTGCCCTTGGAGTAGGGGCATGGCATCTGTGAATGAATCCTTTGGCTTTCTTGGAAGGTAGTACTAACTATATATCAGGGTCTCACACGGGGACAATATAGAGAGGTTTTTATGAGAGCAATCAACCAACTCCCTTAGCCTTAGTCCTAGTCCACTGAAATATCTGTTTTTTTGGAGGTACAAGATAGTTCTATAAGTCCTGGTATGCTACTTACGCTCCTTCTCCAGAAGAAGAAAAAAAAGGTCGATCCGCTGCTGCTTTTTTTAAAGCAGGTCTTAGCACTTTCCTATTGATGACCGAGGGTTTGTTTAAGGGGGAGGAAAAGTCAAAATTGCATCCCAGGCTGCTATCTCTAGCTTCCTCCTTCTTCCTTTTATAATCTTGATGGCTTGACAGAGTCAGGGACTGGGAATTTGTCATGTTAATCCATTTGGACCTTGGGGACTGAGACTACTACAAGAGGGAATGCCCCGCAAGATAGAGACCTATAACCTGGTTTTCAGCAGATATAAAGGATCCTGCCCCTCTTTCAATTAACTTGCTTGCCGCGTCTATCCTGAGTTTTCGTGTCCGACTTGCTTGCGCATCTTGTCTTTGCATCCTGGGATTGGGCTAACTTTCTTCTTGTCTCATCTAACTAGCTTGATACTAAATGTATCTAATGAAAGATCTCAATCGCCAATGAGAGAAGAAAATCAATGAACTTATATATCGCTCGGCTGAAAGGAAAACAAAAATATTTGACTTTCAAATACGCATTGCAGCTTGATGAGTCTGTGACCCCCAAATATATATCAAATTGGGGGAATGGATGGGGGTTGGTTTCGTGGAATCAACTCAAAAAAAGATAGTCAGCCTACCAGATTAGATACAAAGTACTATAGTCTATAGTAGAGAAAAGAGTAGTATAGTAGGGAGAATGAAATAGATTCACTAAATCTGTCATCCTATGAGAGTGAGACCAAGGTCACTATAAGGGAGGTCTTCATTCAAAAATCATGACCTTAAGGGCCCATCTCAATCTCGTCTTGACTGCCTATACTTCCTGAAACCTATCTTTCCTTGCGCTTCGAAAACTATTATATATCATCTTTGATGGGACTATAGTATCTGACTTTCTCTTCGCTTAGATAAGTTTGAGTGAGGCTGAGTCTAGTTTGTCAAGCATCAAATCGACTTCTTCCATTCGTGATTTCCATTAGTCTAGTCCTTCAATCGCTAAATGCAAGGAGGAGGCTTTCCTTAGACCTCTTGATAAGACGTATGGAGTGAAAGGTTCAACACTTATGGTTAGACTGCCTCTGCCCCTTGCTCTGGTCGAATCACATAGGATCCGTTTCAGATCAGAAGTGAAGGGCTGTGACTAGTTACCATACTGGCATTCATACTCTGACTTCCACAATCACTGCGCTGGATAACTAAAGCTCCAAGTAGAAGCCTCTTCCCTATCCCCCACATGTCTATATAAATCCTAGTTCAGTGAAAATAGCTTGTCAAAAATACAATAAAGAATGACGTGAATTTGTACAAAATAATGCTATTTACAAGAATTAGCTAGAGGGTTTTTAAGACCAAAATGATAGAATAAAGGTGATAAAACTCATCATGCATTTATTTGATTCAGAAGATTCTTGCCAGTCTGAACATGATGACTTCATTGTAGATTTGTTTAACACATTATCAGTTGAACCACAAGTCACTGAGGTGAGCAGTACATCCAAATATTCGACAGATCATCCATCCACTAGCACATTTTCCGAAGTAACCAAGAAGCAAACCAGAACAGAAACTGAATTGAAGTCAGTTCTGACAGGCCTCAAGTATGCCTTCCTTGTAGGTGCATAAAATATGTATCCGGTCATCGTCATCAACTGGCTAACCCCGGATCAAGAATCTCTATTTCTCTAGTATCTAGAGAATAACCACAAGGCACTTGGATGTCACGTATCAGACCTCCCGGGATAAATCCTACTCTGTTCTCACATCATATCTATTTGGAAGAAGATGTCGAACTGTTCCAAGAGTTTAAAAGAAGATTGAAATCAAATTTACGGGATGCCATCATGAAAGAGATCACAAAATGGTGTGACGTAGGCTTCATTTATCCCATCTTCGATTCAAAATGGTGAGCCCTCTACATGTAGTTCCAAAGAAATCCAGGCTTACCATGATTACAAACAAAGGAGGAGAGGAGATTTGTACTCAAGTACCAACATCATGATGCGTATGTGTTGACTACCACTGCCTCAATGCAACAACCATGAAGGACCATTTTCCCTTGCTATTTATTGATCAAGTTCTAGAGAGACTAACCAACAAGGAGTTCTTCTACTTTCTAGATGGATATTTTGGGTACAACCAAGTGGCAATTGCCCAAGAGGACCAAGAGAAGACTACCTTCACATGCATGTTCGGTACCTATGCTTTCAGGAGAATGCCCTTCGGTCTATATAATGCCCCCGCCACATTCCAAAGATGCATGCTTGTAGTCTTTACCAAGATGAATGTGTTTATGGATGACTTCTCCATCTACGGTGATAGTTTCTATGCCTGTCTTGAGCACCCAGACATAGTACTTCAAAAATGACATGAAGTAAATCTCATGCTATCTTGGGAAAAGAGCCACTTCATGGTCATAGAAGAGATTGTGGTGGGTCACATCGTTTCCAAACATGGCATGGAAGTTGACCCAACAAAGGTTGATGCAATTGCCAATATAAAGCCACCTCAGACTGTCAGAATTGTGAGGTCATTCCTTGGGCATGTGTGTTTCTACAAGAGATTCATCAAAGATTTCTACCGTATCGCCTAACCTCTCATTGAATTGTTGTGCAAAGAAATCGAGTTTCATGTTGATAAGCATGTTCTCCTTGCATTCAATCAATTGAAGGAGCTAATCACCCCAGCTCCAGTCCTATAGACTCTTGATTGGTCTCTACCCTTTGAGATTATGACAGATATGTTAGATTTTGCAATTGGGTTGTTCTAGGACAAAGAAAAGACTCCCTATGCCGTTCACTATGCCAGCAAGACGTTAGTTGAAGCTCATAGAAATTACACTAGCACAGAGAAAGAATTGCTGGTTGTGGTATTCGCCCTTGAGAAGTTCATATCCTATCTACTTGTATCTAAAGTCACCATCTATACTGACCACTCTACTATCCGATACTTCCAACATAAGAAGGATGCTAAGCCTAGACTGATCACTTGGATCCTTCTCCTCTAGGAATTCAATTTGGAGATCAAAGACAATCTTGGGGTTCATAATGTGGTAGTAGATCACCACTCCAGAATTGAACAGTAAGAGCCTCCACTGAGCAGTGCACCCATCATAGGCACCTTTCCTGACACATTGATTCTGGTTATGTATTCACTCCCCTGGTATGTCGATATTGTGAATTACCTCATTTTAGGTGTAGTCCCACAAGATTAGATGAAGGCCAAGAAGGACAAGTTCTTGTTCCATATCCATTTCTAATAATGGGAAGACCTACTTCTATTCAAGGAAGGAGAAGATTGCATTTGGCGACGATGCATCCCTCAGGAAGAGCATCAAAGTGTCCTCGAGAATTATCACACGTTCGAATATGGTGGGCACCACTCTAGAGATAAAATGACATCGAAAGTACTGCAGGGTGGACTCTGGTGGTAGACACTATTTCAAGATGTTGCAGCATTTGTGAAGCACTGCACTGACTGTCAGAGATTGAGAGGCACCCTTACATATAAAGATTCCATGCCTCTGAAGTTCATTTAGATTTCAAATGTATACAATGCTTGGGACATCAATTTTATGGGACCCTTTCCCAACAGTCACGTATACGAGTACATCCTTATTATCCTTGATTACGTGAGTCACTAGGTTGAAGCTATCCCCACTCGAGCTGCTAACAACTATAGTGTGTCGCTTTCTAAGAGATAACATCATTTCACGGTTCATGATTCCCAAGATTCTAATATCAGATGTGGGTAGTCACTTCATTAATAGAGAGGTCAAAAAAATTAACAAAGGAGTATGTCATCGAGCATCAAGTTGTGTCTCCTTATCATCCCATACCAATGGCACGATAAAGTTATCAAAAAGAAAAATAAAGATGATCTTGCAGAAGCTTGTGAAGATGGATAGAAGGAATTAATCCCAACTCTTGGATTCCATCCTATGGACATACAAAACCGCTTACAAGTCTCCCTTGAGGATGTCACCCTATCATCTTGTGTATGGGAAGTCATGCCATATGCCCATGGAACTGATCCACAATTCATTATGGGAAATAAATATCTGCAACTTGCACTCACATAAAGGTGGTAAGTGAAGAAAAGAGTATCTGAACTCTTGGAGTTCCGAGATTATGCTTATGATAACACATTGATGTACAAGGAAAAGGTTAAATGATGGAATGACCATCACATCAGACGAAAGACCTTTGAGAGTGGACAGAAAGTGTGGTTATTTATGCAAAGTTAAAGATATTCCTGGCCAAATTAAAGAGTAAATGGGCAGGCCTTTCAAAGTAAAAGAAGTGCGTGAAAATGGAAGCATCGTGATATCAGATTTGTCAGCTGATATACAACCATTCGTCGTCAACAGTCAGTTACTGAAGCTGTAACTTGAGCATGACACTTTCTTGGCCATTGTGACTCAGTTCAAGTGATATTCAATAAAGAATCCTCCACAACCTCAGCAACATCAAGAGATTCAGATAATGTTTCTTAAAAATATTTCCTATAGTTTTCCTCTTTTCTTCTTTTCTGTTATGTTTGCTATTTTTTGCTTTGTTTTTCTCATTCATTGCCTCTATACTTAGATTATGCTTCATCCTAAGTATAGGGGGATGAGTGACTTCATTTGTTCATTCCTTGTCTCACCACATGCCTCCTCTCTTGTTGATGTTCCTGTCTATACTTAGGGATATCTTACTATAAGTATAGGGGGGGAGATAGGACGAATCGATGAGTTGTTCATTCCCTCCCTCTACCCTCCCTCCATGTAGATACATTTACTATACTTAGGAATATTTGATCCTAAGTATGGGGGGGGGACAATCAACTTCTCATACTTCTGATTCTTTCATTTATTTTTCTTTAGTCGTTGTAGTATATGCTTTTCTATACTCCGTACGAGTTATGTCTTCTCTTTTTGTCTCCAATATATGAGTACATGTATACATTGTATATACTTTAGCCATAGCTTCTACTTTCATATTTTAAAAATAAATATGGATAAAATACTATATGTATACATATACAATTCATTAAATCAACTAATAAAAAGATGTATATTATTCCTCAAATTTTTTTGTATATACTAATTAATAAATCAGGTAAAAATGTTTTACAAAATGTTAGAAAAAATAGATTGAAATCTATTTAAAAAATCTTTTGAAAACTGTTTGAAAAATATTTTGTAAAATGTTTTCCACCTTTGTAAAAATGTTTGGTTTGTAAAATTTCTTTTCTTTGTGTGAAATAAAATGTTTTGAAAAATCTATTAGAAAATGTTTGGAAAATGGTTGCAAAAATATTTTAAAAGTTCCATATATACTATTTGAAAAATCTTTGCAAAATGGTTTTCAAATGTTTGTAAAAATTATTTGTATTTTTTTTAACTATAATTTTTTAAATTGTTTGAAAAATTTCAAATAATTTAATGAATATATACATAATTTTAATAAATAAAAAATTTTCACCAACTCTAATCATATATCTATAAAAACAACTAACTCTTGTGTAAATCCTTTAAACCACAATTCTTGTAAATTATTAAGATGAACTCCCGTGTAAATATTTGTACCTATCTTTTAGTCCAAAAGTCTTTTTGTTTTGAAAAATCCCTAAAATTTTGCAAAAAAAATCCCCAAAACTTTGGCAAATTGAAAAATCACATAAAATTTTGAAAAGTCTTTTTTAAAGATCCATAAAAAGTTTAAAATTAGAAAATTACATCGCAAAAATATTTTTCTTGCATTGTACATAGCATTTGCATTTTTCAGAATAACGTAGACAATTGAGTAGCCTAAAGATCGGAGCTTGGAATATACCTTAATACACTTCATTTCAGAGGAGCCCATTGAGGACTGGAAGTGAAGATGTTTGAGGTTACCTTGACTTAATTCTTTAAATTCCATAAGACTATGTTCATAGGTCAACTAAATGTTCTTAGATAGAACCCTTAATATCATAAGTAAGACTCTTGAGATAGTGATTTGAATAGAAACCTCTCACCTAACACTTATCTCAACTCAGATAGACTGTTGAAAAATCTTGAGGTAAAGTCAGGACAATGCAAGGCTGTTTCGTCATGGGTGGCTCAAGAACCATTCTTGGTGATTGCTGACACATGTATTCTAACCCACTTCTCCTCGTAACAATGATATCTAAAGACTAGAGAAGGATTGAGAATATGCTTCGGATGAGGAAGGGTCTACTGGCACGACTTTTCCAAGACTCCAAAAAAGTGGGTGGAACAAAAGATACTATATCCACTGGGGAAGAAGCAAGATGCAAAAGTTGTACAAAGTCAAAGAAAATATCCAAAGAATCCTATACCAAAAAATCCACAAAAATTTGAGCTTCAGAAAAAGCCTGCTTCTTGGTGAAGAATTGGTTACACTGACCAACTTCACAAGGGAATGTAGACTACACTGATCCATTCCCACTTCTTTTCTCATTCTTCTAACTTCTTCCCCTTTAGGTTGTAAATACCGAGAGCACCTGACCTTAGAAGGGATATCTGTCTCCACGAGGATGAGTTACCATAAGAGAAGACACCTTGATGGTTCAATCGTTCAGTCTGTGAAGATCTAAACAAATTCATACACATGGTTCTACCATTTCGAGATAGCAAGAGTATGCAACTGAGAGGATGGTTCTGACCTCGCTATGAATTGGACTGGATGATAGGAGTATGGAACCTAAGGGTTGTAATGTCACACTTCCTGACATATGTGTGAATCCGAACACATCATTAATCCAAAGGCCTTCTTTGAGCTCCAAATTTTGACTTTACTAATACTAGTTTAAAAGTTAACAATTATTCCAAGTTATTTCTTTTCCTTTTTTATTTTTTTTGCACTTATAAGAATAGGTGTTTACTAGGGACTAGCAAAGGCATGTATATGTGGTGATGAGTCTACATTTCTTCACCTTTATTTTTTCATTTTTGCCTTGAAACCCTATCTAAATGCATGTTTATATCATTATTTTTTCAAATAAAATAAGAACTTCATTATTTGTACAAAACACTGTATTAAGTATCGTATGAATTACATTGTGTAAAGATAAAATAAAAGAATAAAGAAAAGAAAGAAAAGGAATAAAAGGCCAAAGGTATTTTATGACCCTAAGCTTGGAGACCAAGTCAAGAATTGATTTGGTTGACAACGAACAAAGTAGGGGGAGATATGGGCCAAAAAGACAATAAAAATCCCATTTATTCATTCATCAATAATTCGTTTTTAAAACCTATTTTATTCTTTGTTATTTATACCTCAAATAAAGAAACTTTGTACACGAAAGTTGTAGATAAAAATACATAGAAAAATACAAAATTTACTTCACATAAAAACAATACACAGTTTACATTTTATACTCAGAATAAAAAGAAAAAATACAAACTTCCCAAACCCATATCTTGTTAATATGTGCTCAAAATACATTAAGATCACCATTAATTGTATATTAATTTTTATGAGCTATTTATTGAAGTTGGTTTCATTCAATTTAGAGTTAAGGTGTGAAACATAAGTTTTGGACCCCTATTGTATATTTTACTTGAATAAAATATTCATTTTATTTATTCTTTATGTTCTTTATATTTTTATATTCTATTGAATTTGTAAATATTATTATAATATATATGCATATTTAGAATATAATAAAATCATGAAGAAAACACAAAAATAAAATAGTCTATATAAATACATAAATGAAATACATATACTTATACCTATATAAAGTATACCTTTATTTATTTAACTACACAAAAAATATAATAAAAATGCAACCAAAATATATTTATGTATATATAAATAAGTTATAAATATATAAATTGTGAGAATAAAATAAAATAAAAAATAAAAATAAAATACACATGATATAGGTAAATATACCTCTTTAACTGGAAAGTTGATTGAGATAGTGGATACGATGGAAAGAAGGAAGATTCATATACTAAGTCTTCAAGAGACTAAATGGGTTGGAGAGAAAGCAAGGGAGATTGAGAAGACTGATGACACGAAAAACTGAGCGACTAAGGTAAAGGTACAGAAGTGGTCGTTGCGACCTCGGTCACTCAGACGATGTGTCAATCAAGAAAAATGAACCACTCGAAACAGATAAAATCAATAAAATCACGAGATAGCGGTCCTGCTATGTGATTAACCTGGTATAGCACCCAGGGACGAACTCAAGGAGCACGGGTTGGCCGAGAGGCCTACGAAGTAGTCAAAATAAAAGGAGAAAATCTTTTTAGTGGTTTTTAATTTGTTTTATATTTTTTTGTATTTTTAAGTTTATTAAGAAAATGATAAAAACAACCAAGCACACAATTCAACAATTTATTAAAGGTACTAAAAGTCAAGCAAAAATTCCAACAAAAATGTTTTTATGTGTTTTATATTTTGTAGTGTTTTTGGTGAATTTTTGAGAATTTTCTGATGTTTATTTTATTTTCTAAAAATCAAAAAGTGAAGCAAACAGTGGGTACTGTCCAGCCGAGCTAAAAAGCCCTAGATAAAATATCTAAGGGCCTTAAAATGGCCTGGAGGTAATTTTCCTGTAAAAATGATAAAACAAGGAAAATTTAGGTACCAATTTTATTATTTTTGGGTTTTTAATTTTTTTACTAGAATTTTTATGGGTTTTTGAGTGTTTTTAAGTTTTTAGTGGTTTTCAGTGGTGAAAAATAGCCAAAATTGGCTAGAAAATCAAACTAAGCAAAACAAACAGTGGACAATTTTTTTGTAATTTTTGGACACTATTTAATATTTTTTGTGATTTTTAAAGTTAGACAGTAGCAAAACTGATTGTTTTTGAATTTTTAAAAATATCAAACGAGATCAAAATGTCCTCAAAAATCATCGAAAATCCTACACCATGGCAGGAGCCATGTATCAAATTTTCGTTGGATTTGGAGGTGATTTGATATTTTATTCAAAAATAGAGATATGTCACTATGCACAGGGACCAAAGTGCAAATACCCAAAGTTCTGGGGGTCTTGGTGCAAAATACCCAGCAAAACACGTGCCAAGCGCGTGCCTGGGGAACTCAGGGGCCCAAATGTAAGAAAAATAAGTTCCGAGGGCTTATTGGTAACAAGTACCAAAAAGTCCAAGGGCTTATATGCAAATAACCCAAAAAAATATCGCACATGCTCAAATAAATCACGCACAAGGGTAGAAATGCAAATATCTAAAAACTTTCATTCATTGAATAACATCCAGAACTACAAGGGTATCTACTGCAAAGAACCCAAAGAACACGTGACGAAGCACGTGGCTCACAACAGGCAGGGGTATAAATGCAAACACACTAAAGCTCAGGGTCCAATGTGCAATTTAACCTAAAACTAAACAACTGATTTTAACATTTACAGGACTAAAACGAAATAAACATAAAAGCGGGGCCTAAGGGTAGTTTACCCTTTATTAAGCGGGAGCGTTGGATGACTGCCACGTGGCTGATCGGATGGCGTGGAAGCGAAGTGGCTGGTGATCCAACGGCTGCGGTCGATCCTCCAAAGATCGGGCAGTGGAAGCAGCTCCTCGAACGGATGGACAAGATGTGATCTGGAGCGGGAGGCGACGATCAACGGTAGCTGGAGGTCCTGGACGAACAGGCGGCCGGCGAACTTCGCCGGCCTCGTGAAAGCGACTCCGGCCTCCTCTGCTGCGCCTAAGTATCGGAGAAGCTCCGGCGTGGCTGTGCGCAGCTGCTGATGCTCTCCAATGCCCCAACCGAGCTCGGGGGAGCTCCGACGAGGGTGGCGGAGGCGAGACTCCTGGTCTGAACGGGAAAGGCCTCAGATGGCCTTTGCTGGACCTGCAAAGTGTCTCAGAAGACTCGCGGGTCGAGGACAAAGTGCCTCGACCCAGTTAGGCGAAGTGGGGGTGGCTGGTGCGTCGAGACGGCGGGCTCCGGCGAAGGTGGTGGATGGAGGAGCCCGGTTCCCAGCTCTTGTGCAAGCTGGGTTGAGTGAGTGGGTGCAGAAGGTGCGTCGGACGAAGGCGAACGTGAAGGTCGGGTCCGATGATCGGATGGTGGACGGAACCGGGGTGAATCGGAAAAATACGACGGCGGCGCGATTTGGGGGAAAACGGAAATTAAAAGAAATGGCTGAGCTAAGTGGCTACCTGGGTGGTCGGAGAGACTGTGGCGGAGCTGGGGAAGCTCCCGGTCTTGGCCTCAAGGGACGTCTCGGCCCGAGGCTCGAAGCTCGCTCAGGTGGCGGAGCTGCGGCGGCTACGTCGCCGGATCAATGGATTCGCCGGCTCTCCTCGCTGCAACAGGTCGGGGATGCGAGCTGTCACCTCACACTCTCTCTGGAGCTCACTGGAGAACGAAGCAAATGGCCAAAGATGGAGATAGAAGGTGGCGGAGCAGCGACTTTATATGGCTAGGGGTCCGAGAAGAATGGGTCCGGGCAAGCTCAGGAGCGCGCGGATCCCGAGGGAGCGGCTCCGGCGAGGATGTCGGATGCACGGCGAAGGATTCGGACCCGGGGTTAGGTGGAGTGATGATCGGGTTGAGCGGGTAAAAGTGGGAGAAATCGGGTCCGGAGCTCGAACCCGTGGGAAGTGGTCCTGGGGGGGTAGTTGACCGGGCGGTCAACATCCCCAGGACCCAATGAGAAGGGGCCACGTGGCTAAACTTTGAAGCTCAAAAATAAGGTAGCAAATGGCCGAATTTGCAAAAAGTTAAAACATGAAATATTTTTATTTTATTTTTTTCTATTTTTTTGTGATTTTTAATAATTTTTCTGAAATGAAACTAGGCTATATACATAGTATGTACTATATATAGGTATATACAATATATATAGGGTTTTGATTTTTGATTTTTATATATTATTTTTATGCAATTTTATCCTTATTTTATATTTTATTTATTTATAGTATAAAATAAGGAGTAAAAGGGTGTTTTTATTTTATTTTTATTATTTACTTACATAGGTCAAATAAATACATATGTACATCTGTATACATGGTATATGTACAATGTGTTTTTGTATTTTTAATTTTTCTATTTTATTCTGTTTTGATTTTAATTGTTTTTATCTACAATATATAACATAGACTATTTACAAAAAGTTTGGAAAATAATTTTATTTATTTACAAGGTTAAGTAAATTTATACGTGTGGTTTATGTACAAGATGAAAAGGGGTGTTTCTGTTCTTTTTGATTTTTAGCTTTTTGTTTTGTTTTTAATATTTTACAAGTATTTACAAGCATATTTTTGGTGAGGAAAATACTTTTATTTATCTACATAAATATTTACACCAGAGCTCCTATCTCCCTCTACTTTGGCTTTTATGCGGTCAGGCCCATGCTGAGCCCTCCCTTGGGTTAGGTTGCTCAATATTTATTTTAAATATTTCCCTCTTTTTCTTTTTAATCTTTATTCTTTTATTTTTGCACAAAAACATGTTAATTATAGGTTTTTACACAATGCATGCTTTTGGTAATTATTCCTATTTACATACATCTACATGCATTTGCAAAGGTTTTTGTAGCTAAAATATAAGAATAAAGAGTGATGAATGAGTATTCATCACCCCCCTATACTTAACTTTGCTAGTCCCTTAGCAAACACTTATTTGAAAAAGAAGTGAAAAAGAAAGAAAGAAAAAGAAAAAGAGGGTGTACATGGATCAAGGTTGATTATTAAACTTGCCTTCATTAAATTGGGGTATGGAGCTTGATCAGATCTTTGGATTATTAATGTGTCGGAACCTTATTTAGACTTGGGCTTAAAACTCAACAGTCTCTAAGTTCCACCAATCTATGGGCAAGACTCCTCAATAAACCAGATCAGAACAAGTCTACATACACAAACTCTAATGACCATGAATCTTTCCATGCAGTGTAAGTGATATGTGGCTCCCCACCTCAGAAGTAACAAAGAAACAACCTCCCTCAACCTGGTAACTCTAATGCCTCGGTCTAGCAACTTTCCTCGAGAAGCGGGGTATTCCCTTCTAAGTTCAAGTGCAACCGGCTCAAGAAGAGGGGGAAGAAGTATAGACTTTTGGAAGCTCAGCCAGTGTAGCTAAGTCTCCCGCTGCAAGCTTCATGAGATGTAACATGGATACCATAAGCTTTTGCTTTATTTGACTATATACACTCCGGTGGGGTTATTAAATTTTCAATCCGACCCACCACTTTTTTGGAGTTCTTTTTGCATTTTGCATTTTTTTTCAAGGACTTCTATACAACATATCTACATGGTGCAGCATATATACAAGAAATTTTCCTCTTGAGCCAGTAGACTATCCCTCTTTTGAAGCTTTATTGCAACCCACAGCTTCTGTCTTCAGCCTTCATCACCACTAGACCAAGTTGAGACGCACTTCCTTCACTAGAAGAAGAAGAGAGGTTCCGCCTAGAAGTACCACCCTCATATGCTACCCCAAGCCAAAGGAAACTGCCTCCTCACCACCTCCTCCGTGGAGAGCCATGTGTAAAGTGCTGGTGCAAGTCAAGCCATTGTCTCTGAGAGTCATGCGTGTGTTGTTAAGTGCTCTACTTAGGCTCATCAAGATGACATATGCTCATAGCCTAGTGGACTCAAAGAATTAAGTCCTTATGGACCTGAAAAGCCTTAACCCTAAGTCCTATAAGGTTCCTCTTAAAGTTAAGTGGATTAAGATCTTATTCAAGCTCCATTTCTCAATTTAATTCCAGGCCCAGTTTAAATGTCAACTCTCATCCAGAAAGACTATATACATATGTACACAAGATGCTTATTTACATAAATTTTTACAATCATGCAAAATTTTTGAAAAATGTTTTGAAATCATGGATGAATGATGCATGAGGTGCAAGTTTTGCAAGAAGGTATTTACACATATTTACACAAGATTTTTGCAAACTTTTGATTTTCAAAACATTTTGGAAAAATTTTGTACTATATACATAATTTTGATACAAAAATATTTACACAAACTTTACACAAAAGATTTTTGAAATCATTTTTACAAAAATACTATGTACACTAGCTCTGTATGTGCATGATAAAAGAAGTTTATGTACATGAAAAAT
Source organism: Ottelia alismoides (assembly GCA_037367405.1). Classification (NCBI taxonomy): domain Eukaryota; kingdom Viridiplantae; phylum Streptophyta; class Magnoliopsida; order Alismatales; family Hydrocharitaceae; genus Ottelia; species Ottelia alismoides. Next base: position 127,625 of record JAZKJV010007844.1, on the reverse strand, counting down.
TTTTAATTTTTGTGGTTTTTAGCCATTTTATTTATTAACACACTCACACAAAGTACGAGTTATGGCTAAAGTATGTATGAAATATATACACACCCCCCCTATACTTAGCTCGAACGATGTCCTCAAAGTGATCAAGAGCGATGAAGAAGACATAACTCGTGCTTAGTAAAAGGGAAGTGAAAAGGAATGGCTAAGTACAGGAACGAATAAATGAATAGAATGAGAGGAACTCGGTGGTTTCCCCCTATACTTAGGATTAACTAATCCTAAGTATAGCAAGCTGTACATGAAGGGAAATCCGAGTGAAGAAGATACAGAGTCTGCCCCCCCTATACTTGGGGTAAAATATCCCTAAGTATAGGCAGCAAAACAGGAGCAGAAAGAATGAAAAGAATACCCGCAGGTCCTACATCCCCCCTATACTTAGGGTAAAGTACACCCTAAGTATAGCATAATCATAAGATGAGAAAAGGGATGTGGGACTAAAGAATAGAATGATATGGACATCTGGATCTATACAAGGCGGAGGAACAGTGAAAATCAGGCGTGAGATGCAAAAGATGTGAGTCAAGAGACCACATCTCACGCAAAATGAATAGGGGCAACAATAACGTCCCGCGGCTCATGATCTAGAAATGGCTTGAGCCGCTGGCCGTTCACTCGAAAGGTACTCTCAGAAGACAACTCAGATATATCAATGCTACCATTGTCGTGTACCCTCCTGACCAAGTAGGGTCCCTTCCATTTGCTCTGCAGCTTCCCTGGAAACAAACGAAGCCTCGCATCAAACAGCCATACTCTCTGTCCAATCTCAAAATGCTTGTGGCTGATGTGAGAATCATGCCACTCCTTCACTCTCTCCTTATACTGTAGGCTGTTTGAGAAAGCTGTATCTCTAAGCTCCTCCAGGGCAGCTAACTCTGCCCTCCTCTGGTCTCCTACACCATCTGGATCCATAAGAATATCTGTGACTGCCCAAAGTGACTTGTGCCTCAGCTGAACAGGTAAATGGCACGGCTTGCCATATACGAGGCGAAAAGGAGATGTGCCCAATGGAGTCTTGAAAGACGTCCTATATGCCCACAAGACCGAGTCCAAAAGCTGTGACCAATCCTTTCGGTCAAGGCGGACGACTTTCTGCAAGATAGTCTTGATCTCCCTATTTGACACCTCAGCTAGACCATTCGTCTGTGGATGGTAAGGTGTGGCAACACGATGGTCTATACTGAACTCGCTAGCAAGGGCCTTCATCTGGTCGTTGATGAAATGAGACCCCCCATCAGAAATCAGAACTCGTGGAACCCCGAACCGCGTGATGATGTGCTTCCTCAAAAATCTGCAAACTGTCCTCGCATCAGCAGCTCGGGTGGGGATGGACTCAACCCAACGACTAACATAATCGACGACCAACAGAATGTACTCAAATCCCTGACTCTTAGGGAATGGACGCATGAAATCGATGCCCCATGCGTCAAAAACCTCACAGAAGTGAATGGGCTGCATCGGCATCATATCACGCTGTCCACAAGTGCCCATCCTCTGACAGTCAGTACACCTCTTCACGAACTCATCAGAGTCCTTGAAGAGGGTAGGCCACCACAAGCCGGATTGGAGCACTTTCTGTGTCGTTTTCCTCCCAGAATGATGTCCTCTTGCCTCAAGCTTGTGGCAGTAAGTGGGGACGCTATGGTGTTCCTCCTGAGGAATACACCGACGCCAGACGCTATCCCCTCCTTCGTGGTAAAGGATGGGATCCTCCCAGTGGTAGGACTTGGCCCTCGCAAGGAAGGTCTCAAGCCTCTGCCTGGGCCAATCCTGTGGGACTTTCCCAACAACGAGAAAGTTCACAATATCGGCATACCACGGGAGTGAGGCGATAGCAAGGATCGCCTCATCTGGGAAGGTATCTCGAATAGGATCAATCTGCTCAGACTCCTCAGGCTGCTCCAAACGGGAGAGGTGATCCGCCACCACATTCTTGACTCCAGGCTTATCCTTGATCTCAATGTCGAACTCCTGGAGTAGAAGGATCCATCTAATCAGTCTGGCCTTGGCATCCTTCTTTGCCATGAGGTACCTGATGGCGGTGTGATCTTTGTACAAAGTCACTCTAGATCCAATGATATAAGATCGAAACTTATCCAGGGCGAACACTACATCTAGCATCTCCTTCTCTGTGACCGTGTAATTCCGCTGGGCAGAATCCAATGTGCGGCTAGCGTAGTGGATAGCAAACGGAACTCCATCCCTCCTCTGTCCCAGCACTGCCCCCACGGCAAAATCGGAGGCGTCCGTCATGATCTCGAATGGGAGAGACCAATCAGGCGGCTGGAGAACAGGAGCCTCAATCACGCATTGCTGGAGAGTCGCAAAGGACAAGAGACACTTGTCATCGACAAGGAACTCAGTGTCTTTCGTCAAGAGGTCAGTCAACGGTCGGGCAATCCTGCTGAAATCCTGAATAAATCTCCTATAAAATCCAACGTGCCCCAGAAATGACCATAGCTTCCTCAAATTGGACGGTGGTGCGAGTTTTCTAATGACATCAACCTTGGCCGGATCAACCTCCATGCCCCTGTTGGAGATGATGTGGCCAAGCACCGTCCCTTGAGTCACCATGAAGTGACTCTTCTCCCAAGATAGAACCAAATGGTACTCAATACATCGCTGGAGTACTCGGTCTAGGCAGTCAAGATAGGAGTCGAATCCGTCGCCGTAGACCGAGAAATCGTCCATGAAGACCTCCAAACACTCCCCTACCATGTCCGAAAAGATCGACAGCATGCACCTCTGAAAAGTCGCAGGGGCATTGCATAGCCCAAATGGCATGCGTCGAAAGGCATATGTACCAAAGGGACAGGTAAAGGTGGTCTTCTCCTGATCCTCAGGAGCGATGGCCACCTGGTTGTAGCCCGAGTACCCATCCAGGAAGCAATAATGGCTCTTCCCTGCCAGTCTCTCAATGATCTGGTCAATAAAAGGCAGGGGGAAATGGTCCTTCTTGGTGGCCTGGTTGAGTCTCCTGTAGTCAACACAGACCCTCCAAGAGGTGGGTACTCATGTAGCGATCTCCTCTCCCGACTCACTGATCACAGTCGTGATGCCCGTCTTCTTGGGCACCACATGCAAGGGGCTGACCCACTTGGAGTCGGAAATGGGATAAATAAAATCTGCACTCCACCATCTCGATATTTCCTTCATCACGACCTCTCTCAGGTTGGGGTTCAACCGCCCCTGGAACTCACGCGACGGCTTCGCCCCCTCCTCGAGATAGATATGGTGGGAGCACACTGATGGACTAATCCCATGGAGATCTGCTACGCTCCATCCGATTGCCTTGCGGTTCTTTTCAAGAACCCCCATCAAACGGGATTCCTGCTCTCCAGTCAGATCGGCAGAGATGATGACTGGGTACATCTCAGGCTCGCCCGCAAGAAACCGATACTTCAGCGAAGTAGGGAGCGGCTTCAGCTCTGGACAGCTGGGCGCTGGCAATTCTGGCTTCGGAAGAAAATGTGTTAACGCTGCTAAGTCTGCCAAATCTGCCTGGGAGAAAGAAAGCGAACTCTCGCAAACTGGATCTGGAGGAGGCTGCTCAACTGTGCTGTCTCTGATCTGCTCTGCATCTACCTCCTCCTCATCTGTAGGCTCGGGTGGACTCAGGTCTGGCATCTGATCAATGCAATCTGCCCAATCAGACTCTGAATCCGAGGGATCTGCATCAAACAAGGTGGCATCAGTACCACCGTAACACAAGGTGGCCTCAGCACCGCCGGTGGGATCAACATCCTTGGTGGCTTCAGTGCCACCGTCATCATCAGGAGCGGCCTCAGTACTGCTCTCCTCCTCCTCATGTGGCACCCTGGAAGTGTCCTCGTGGTGAAGCTCAGATGAGGCGTCGCCGCCTGCTGGGGTCCTACCGCTCCTAAGTGTGACAAAATCAGCATCAAATAGATCCGAAGACATATCATCAAATGGGTCACTAGGAGTGGCGAGCTCAGTGTGTACTACCTGCTCAGATTTCCTCTTGAGGTTGTTCGGGTTCGGCTCGATCTGTGTAGGGATGGCGGCCTTCCCTCTCACCAAGTCCCACATCTCCTGGCGGAACTCATCCATCTCCCGTCTAAATGTAGCCTGCTGGTCCGTAAGGAGGCGGGCTATGTCATCCAAGACAGGGCCCTCATGGGAGCCCGACGGGTAGCCTCTCTGGTGCTGAGGCTGCTGAAACTGCTGCTGAGGGGGGTAGGAGGAAGGATGCTGCTGATATGCTGGGTAAGCCTGCTGCTCACGTCTCCAAAACTGTCCCTGCTGCTGATAGGGATGAGGAACGAAGGATGACTGCTGCTGTGGCTGCTGGGATGGCGTGGAAGCGAAGTGGCTAGTGATCCAACGGCTGCGGTTGATCCTCCAAAGATCGGGCGGTGGAAGCAGCTCCTCGAACGGATGGACAAGATGTGATCTGGAGCGGGAGGCGACGATCAACGGTAGCTGGAGGTCCTGGACGAACAGGCGGCCGGCGAACTTCGCCGGCCTCGTGAAAGCGACTCTGGCCTCCTCTGCTGCGCCTAAGTATCGGAGAAGCTCCGGCGTGGCTGTGCGCAGCTGCTGATGCTCTCCGATGCCCCAACCGAGCTCGGGGGAGCTCCGACGAGGGTGGCGGAGGCGAGACTCCTGGTCTGAATGGGAAAGGCCTCAGATGGCCTTTGCCGGACCTGCAAAGTGTCTCAGAAGACTAGCGGGTCGAGGGCAAAGTGCCTCGACCCAGTTAGGCGAAGTGGGGGTGGCTGGTGCGTCGAGACGGCGGGCTCCGGCGAAGGTGGTGGACGGAGGAGCCCGGTTCCCAGCTCCTGTGCGAGATGGGTTGAGTGAGTGGGTGCAGAAGGTGCGTCGGACGAAGGTGAACGTGAAGGTCGGGTCCGATGATCGGATGGTGGACGGAACCGGGGTGAATCGGAAAAATACGACGGCGGCGCGATTTGGGGGAAAACGGAAATTAAAAGAAATGGCTGAGCTAAGTGGCTACCTGGGTGGTCGGAGAGACTGTGGCGGAGCTGGGGAAGCTCCCGGTCTTGGCCTCAAGGGACGTCTCGGCCCGAGGCTCGAAGCTCGCTCAGGTGGCGGAGCTGCAGCAGCTACGTCGCCGGATCAATGGATTCGCCGGCTCTCCTCGCTGCAACAGGTCGGGGATGCGAGCTGTCACCTCACACTCTCTCTGGAGCTCACTGGAGAACGAAGCAAATGGCCAAAGATGGAGAGAGAAGGTGGCGGAGCAGCGGCTTTATATGGCTAGGGGTCCGAGAAGAATGGGTCCGGGCAAGCTCAGGAGCGCGCGGATCCCGAGGGAGCGGCTCCGGCGAGGATGTCGGATGCACGGCGAAAGATTCGGACCCGGGGTTAGGTGGAGTGATGATCGGGTTGAGCGGGTAAAAGTGGGAGAAATCCGGTCCGGAGCTCGAACCCGTGGGAAGTGGTCCTGGGGGGGTAGTTGACCGGGCGGTCAACATCCCCAGGACCCAATGAGAAGGGGCCACGTGGCTAAACTTTGAAGCTCAAAAATAAGGTAGCAAATGGCCGAATTTGCAAAAAGTTAAAACATGAAATATTTTTATTTTATTTTTTTCTATTTTTTTGTGATTTTTAATAATTTTTCTGAAATGAAACTAGGCTATATACATAGTATGTACTATATATAGGTATATACAATATATATAGGGTTTTGATTTTTGATTTTTATATATTATTTTTATGCAATTTTATCCTTATTTTATATTTTATTTATTTATCGTATAAAATAAGGAGTAAAAGGGTGTTTTTATTTTATTTTTATTATTTACTTACATAGGTCAAATAAATACATATGTACATCTGTATACATGGTATATGTACAATGTGTTTTTGTATTTTTAATTTTTCTATTTTATTTTGTTTTGATTTTAATTGTTTTATCTACAATATATAACATAGACTATTTACAAAAAGTTTGGAAAATAATTTTATTTATTTACAAGGTTAAGTAAATACATAGGTGTGGTTTATGTACAAGATGAAAAGGGGTGCTTCTGTTCTTTTTGATTTTTAGCTTTTTGTTTTGTTTTTAATATTTTACAAGTATTTACAAGCATATTTTTGGTGAGGAAAATACTTTTATTTATCTACATAAATATTTACACCAGAGCTCCTATCTCCCTCTACTTTGGCTTTTATGCGGTCAGGCCTATGCTGAGCCCTCCCTTGGGTTAGGTTGCTCAATATTTATTCTAAATATTTCCCTCTTTTTTTTTAATCTTTATTCTTTTATTTTTGCACAAAAACATGCTAATTATAGGTTTTTACACAATGCATGCTTTTGGTAATTATTCCTATTTACATACATCTACATGCATTTGCAAAGGTTTTTGTAGCTAAAATATAAGAATAAAGAGTGATGAATGAGTATTCATCAAAGACATTCTTTAAACTTTGATATTCAGGTAAAGATTAGGGTAGAAACGGTTTTGGAGTGATTGTTCATAAGGATTTGAAGGATTGTGTGGTTGAGGTGAAAAGATTCAGGGATCCAATAATTTTGCTAAAATTGGTGCTTGAAGAAGGAATTCTGAATGTCATCTCAGTTTATGCACCACAAATTGGTTTAGATGAAAGGGCTAAACAAGCTTTTTATGAGGATTTGGATAAGAGTCTACAAGGAATCCCACAAAGAGAGATGATTTGCATTGGTGGAGATCTTAATGGACATGTGGGAAAAGATGCTTCAGGGTATGCTAGTGTTCATGGAGGACATGGTTTTGAGGATAGAAATGAAGATGGAAAATCCATCCTGGATTTTGCAATGGCATATGATCTTTTCATAGCAAACACTCTCTTCAAGAAGAGGGAGGAACATTTAATTACTTATAAGAGTGGGCCAACTAGAACAAATATATATTACTTTACGTTGAGGAGAAGAGATAGGCTATGTTGTAAAGACTGCAAAGTAATCCCAGGAGAGAGTTTGACAACCCAACATCGTTTGTTAGTCTTGGATGTACAAATGAAAGGGTTGGTAAAGAAAAGGAGGGTTTCTAAGATAACTAGAACTAGATGGTGGAATCTTCCACTGAAGCAAGCGAGCTTCAAGGAGAAGGTTTTAGAAGACTTATCTTAGGATTGTAGCGGTAGTGCAAATGAGATGTAGGAGGCAATAGCATCTTGTATCCGAAAGGTAGCCAAAGAGATGCTAGGCGAGTCAAAGGGAGGATCTCCATGTCAAAAGGAGGCTTGGTGGTGGAGTGAAGGGGTGCAAGAGAAGCTAAAAATAAAAAGAGCTTGATTTAAAGCTATGTCTAAGGATAGAACAGAGGAAACTGTCACAAATTACAAAATAGCGAAGAAGAAAGAAAAGAAGGCCTTAAGTGAAGCTAAGTCAAAAGCTTATGAAGTTTTGTATAAAAATCTCGACTTTAAGGAGGGACAAAAGGATATATTCAGGTTGGCCAAAACAAGAGAAAGAAAAACCGAAGAACTTTCTCAAGTGAGATGCATTAAGGACGAGGAAGGTCATGCGCTTGTTACTCAGAAGGATATAAAGACTAGATGGGAGCAGTACTTCCATAAACTTTTCATTAGGGAAGGAAATAGAGATATCACTTTGGGTGATCTAGGTTGTAGTGAAAGTTACTTGAATCATGCACGCTATAGACAGATACAAAGAAAGGAAGTAGAGGAGGCTTTGAAGGTTATGAGACCTGGAAAAGGTGTAGGACCGGATGACATCCCTGTAGAAGTATGGAGAGTTTTCGGAGAGCGTGGTTTGACTTGGCTTACGAATATATTCAATGTTATTAGCGAAGAAAGAAAATGACTGAAGATTGGAGGAGGAGTATCGTGGTGCATCTTTATAAGAATAAAGGAGACATTCAAAATTGTTCAAATTATAGAGGTATCAAGCTGATGTGTCACACTATGAAAATTTGGGAACATGTCATCTAAATAAGGTTGAGGCAAATTTCCAATGTAAAAGAAAACTAATTTGGATTCATGTCAGGTCGCTCAACGATTGAATCCATCCATTTGCTGAGGAGAACAATGGAGATTTATAGAGCTAAAAGGAAGAACCTCCACATGATCTTTATTGATTTGGAGACAGCTTATGATTCTGTCCCACGAGAGATATTGTGGAGAGTATTGGAGAAGAGACAAATACCTGTCCTATACATTAACCTCATAAAGGACATGTATGATAGGGCTTTATCTTGTGTAAGGACCCCGTCTGGGAAGACTGGATATTTTGACATCAACATTGGTTTACATCAAGGTTCTGCTTTGAGTCCATTTCTTTTTACTTTGATTATGGACGAGTTGACCAGTCACATTCAGGATGAGTTACCTTGGTGTATGTTATTTGTTGATGATATTGTGTTAATTGACGAGACTAGAGATGGAGTAAATGAGAAGCTTGAGGTCTGGAGACATGAGTTGGAGACCAAAGGATTTCGTATAAGTAGGGCTAAGACGGAATATATGGAGTGCACCTTTGATGGAAGCAATGGTGAAGGAATCAAGGTGAAGATTGGTGACGATAACATTCAGAAGAGAGATTCCTTTAGATATCTGGGATCTATTCTGCAACATGATGGGGAAATTGATGGAGATGTTACTAACAGAATAAATGCAGGCTGACTAAAGTGGAGAGGAGCCTCTTCTGTTCTCTGTGATAAGAAAATTCCTTTAAAGATTAAAGGAAAGTTTTATAAAGCAGCCGTGAGACCTGTTATGCTTTATGGATCTGAATGTTGGCCTATGAACCATAGACATGTGCAGATAATGAATGTAGCATAAATGAAAATGCTAAGGTGGATGTGTGGACACACACGTAAAGTTCGGATTCGGAATGATGCAATCAGAAAGAAAGTTGGTGTAGCTCCGATCGAGGATAAGATGCGAGAAAATCGCTTAAGATGTTTTGGACATTTGCAAAGAAGATCAGTTGATGCACCAGTTAGGAGATGCGAGTGTTGGGATGTTGAGCCGGCTAAGAGAGGGCGAGGACGGCCCAAGAAGTGTTGGAAAGAGACCACACGAAGGGATCTTAGTTTTGTGGATATAAGCCCGGGATTGGCCCAAGATAGATCTAAATGGAGGCGAAGAATCCATGTAGCCAACCCTACTTAATTGTGGGAAAAGTCTTTGTTGTTGTTTTAGGTAAATATACATATAAATGAACCCCTAAAAAATAACTTGTAATAAATTAATCCATAAAAATAAAAAAATCAGATTGAAAAATACATAAATTAATAAACATTTTTTATTTTACAACTTAAATTTAATAAATTCATTTATTATTTTATTTATAACTATTTCTTATTTTCCAAGTTCTTTTGTTACGTAGCGGCTTATGTGGACTAATCACGGATCGCTAGGCATTAACCCTTGGTTAACAACCTCCTCTCTTCCTCGAGTCTCCATTCTGTCAGGACCTTGGATTTCGCCCATTTTTTCGCTGGCACTCTTGATGCCCTAGCTAGGCATAATGCACGATTCACAGAGATTGAACATCCTTGAATCACACCCTATATCGATTCATCCGCAATTTCCTGATCAATAAGGACCAACCCACCATGTATATAAATAAACCTCTCTTCCTCCCTTAACACTTTGATCCCTCTCCTAGATTGTAGTGCCACCATCCTTGTGTATGTGTGATAGAGAATTTGCCAATGACAGAAGAAGCTCCCCTGAGGTTTGGAGCGCTAGCAGGAGGAGGAGATGAGGTCCAGGCGACACTCCAACGGCATCCTGCTCCTTGGCTTTTGGCTAGGTAAGTGTTATGTCTTTCAATATCCTAGGTAGATTTATTTCCCGTAATTTCAATTTCAAGTTTAGCTTGTTAATTAGGTCTTTAAAGTAAAGTAGATTTTGATTCTTCAGTTCGTAGAAGCCATTAGGGTTCCAGCCATTTCACTATGATCGACCCTCTTCCCGACACACCAACCATCCCATTCCTTTTCCATCTGCTTCTCCATCGACCTGACCCCCTATCACCCTTTGAGGCCTCCTGGATCGAAGGATGGGTGCTCCTTCCATTTCCTATCGTCAAAGCACCTTCATCTCTGCTCATCTCACCATGAACTCCAATAATAAAGACACATATTATATCACCCTTGCGTCGTGAAGCTTCCTATATCTTTTGCAGGTCTGTAGGGCCCTGTCTGAGGGTTCTTCGAGGTATTCGAACATGCCCAGGTCTTCAAGCCATCCAAGCCCCCATCGACGGGGTTCGGATCCCTTTGATGGGTATCCTAGCTGTAGATATTCCTGGCGAAGCATTTCCCTATCACAACAACAAGCGAGGAGGTCTGGAGCGCTAGATCCAAGTAATCTAAGGAGCAAAGGGGCCAAGTTCTTCCCATTTCATCCACAGAGCTTCTTCATTGTTCCAGATGCAACAGATGGTGTCTGATCAAGTGAAGCCATGACCATTCGATCTCTGCCTGAGGTCTAATCTCAGCCATCATCATCGAATCGTCATCGTGTGTTGTGGAACCGCTATGTGTCCAAGTGAAGAAATCTCAATCACCGGCTCGCGCAAGTAGGGGTAATTTTCACTAAGCCCCTTTCGCCTTTTCTTATTTCTTTTTAATTTTTTGATTTTTGTCTAGAATGTAAATAATTTTTAAAAATTGCATATATCCTTCATACTTTCATGCATTTTCCCTTGTGTCCATGCCAGCTCATCCCACGTGGCTTGCCATGTGAGTTGGGTATTTTGCAGGCATAACCCCCTGGTTTTGTATAATTATTTTTAATACACAAAACTATATATTTAATGTTAACATTTTTGGGAAAATGTATATCAGACCTGGAACTTTTATATATTTGCATAAATTCCCTTCCAAGGCTTTTTAAATTAAGTTTTTTTGTGGAAAATTTCATGTACACCCCTAGATTTTTCAATACAATTATGAACTTAATGTATACTTTAATCTAATTGCAAATAGGTCCCTGCAACACATTACATTATTATTTTTCTTGTTTTTTTATTAAAAGCCCTATTTGTATTTTATTTTGCAAAAATTCATGATTATACCTAGGATATCACATTTTCATGAAGTAATTTTTATTTTGCATTTCCTTGTAGTTATTTATTTATTAAAATCCAAACAGTGAGCTTATTTTCCCTATCTAACTTTCCTATATTGACTCCAGACCAAAAATACCTAAAATAGATGAAGAAAAAGAATAAAAAATAAAAAGATCCCAAATCTAGTAAAAAATAAAAAAGTCATTAAAAGTTCAAAAAATATTATTTTCGTCCCTAAATTTTCTCCATATTATTATTTATGTAGTAAAATTGATTTGAAGAATATTTTGACACTTTTTGCCACTTTTAACGTTCAATTCAATTCGACCAATTTATTTAGTCCATGTTTTAGGATTTTTTTACTTTAAAAATCCAAAAAAATCCAAAAATCCAAAAAATATAAAAACAATAGAAAAATATATAATCCTAAAAAAATATTTTTCCTGAATGTTTGGAATCTCCATAGGTGAATATATATTATATATACTATCTATATGTGTATACATATATACACATATAATCTATATAAGTACATTATGTGCTAATATATTCTGCATAAATATATTTTTATTTTATTTAAAAAAATAAAGTAAACATTTGCAAAATGAAAAAACCAAATATATAGACCTTGTTTGTATTAGATTATTTCTTTCTCTCTTATATCCATGCTTATATGTATATGTATGTATGTATCTTAATATAGATATCTATCTTATTATTAAATAATTTATGCACATACACATTCACTATTAATATAATTACAAGAACAAAAACCCACAATAAAAGTCTTAAGGACAACTATGTACATATTTCAAAATTATTAGCAGTAATTGAATGCTACCCATCTTGCACTATATGGTTCCAACTCTACATTCTTGCATGATATACATTTTTGTGTGTAGAGTATAATAAAAATTGCCTCAATTTTTTGCTATTCATTTCTTATTTTTACAGTGGATACTTGTTGATTGACCAAAGGGGTTCCTTGTGGGTTACCTCTGCAACAACTATGTTTGCACTCCATGAGGATATTTTCTGACCCGTGCGAAAAACCCTAGTCATCAACAGTCAACTTCTCATTGATTCATTCTTTATTCTTCAGTCATTTTAGTATAGGCTTTTCTATACTTAGCACTAGTGATCTCTTCTCTTTTCTCTCTGAGCTATGAGGTCAAAGCTCGTGTTAGGTATAAGGGGTCGTATATATGTTGTATATATTTTAGCTATACTCGTACTTTTATATTTTCAATAAGTATGGCTATAATACAATTAATCGATTATAAAGAACATACTTGTATAAAATTCCTTAATTTCTTTGTATATACCGATTAATAAATAGGGTAAATTGTTTTTTTGCAAAATATATGGAAAAAATGGTTGGAAAATCTTTTTTAAAATATTTTGAAAATTGTTTAGAAAATGTTTTGTAAAATGATTTCAACCTTTGTAAAAATGTTTTGATTTGTAAAAATTTATTGTCTTCATTTGAATAAAAATGTTTTGAAAATATATTTGCAAATGCTTTGAAAATGGTTGCAAAAATAGTTTGAAAAACCTATACATATTGTTTGAAAAATCTTTGTAAATGATTTTCAATCTTTGTAAATGTTTGTAAAAATTATATGTCAAATAAGTTTGGAAAATAAAGTTTTCAAAATGTTTGCAAAAATATTTTCAAATTACTTTGTGAAGTATGTGCATAATTCAAACAAATAAAGATTATTTACAAACCTTAAATGTAAAACCCTGTAAATTCTTAACCACTTATTCCTATAAATAACTAATTCACTCATGTGTAAATATATGCACATATTTCTTTTCTTAAAAACTTTTTCTTTTGAAAAATCCCTAAAATTTTGCAGAATTAAAAATCTCAAAAACATTTGAAAAATCTATTCAAAAACTTGCTTAAAAATTTAAAAAACCTTTCAAAAGTCCATAAAAAGTTCAAATTGCATCACATTGCACATAGTGTTTGCATTTTTCGGATTCATATTGATAATTGAAAAAGTCTAAGTAAAATATGAAGATTGGAGCTTGGTTGGACTCCCAATCTATTTAGTCACAGTAACCTTATAGGAACTAGAATTGAGGGACTTCAAGTCTGCTAGACTTAATTTTTTGAGACCACGAGACATAGTTCAATGCCATCCTGACTTCCTAAGTAGAATATTTCAGAACACACGCATGACTCATGTCAGCATTGACCTAGCTTGCACATGTGCACCTTACACTTTGCTCATCTCAATTGAAGTGGTGTAGGGCTGGATTTGTCAGACACAAGCCAATAGAATCATCAGATGCCACATATTTATGGCCATTGTACCCCAAAGTCCATTAGCCATGAGGTCTAATGATAAAATGTTATGAGTTGCAATAAAGCTTCAAAAGAGAGATAGTAGGAAAAAAATCTTATGTAGATGCTATTATATATATAGTATTCAAAAAATGCAATAAAAAACCCTGAAAAGTGGTCATGCTTGAATGAAAGTAAAAAGCCTACCATAGTATGCATATATTTGTAAAGTCCAATTAGCGATCTTGAAATTTAAAGTCATATTCACATGAGCCTACAGCCGGGTGAATTAGATACCCTAGTCAAGCATCCTAGGATAGGAAGCTAGACTGGCTACCGTCCACTCTTCTCTTCACCTCCTCTTCTTGAGCTGGTAATACTTGAACTTAGAAGGGAATAATACCCTCGAGGAAAGAGTCGTTGGAATGTGGAATTAGGACAACCATGTTGGAGAAGACTGACTTTGACCGCTTCAGTCAAGGAGAAATATATATCACTCACATTGTACAAGATAGACTCATAGTCATAAGGGATCGTGTATGACATCGAAGTATTCTAACCTGACTTTTAAGGAGACTTGGGCAGAGTTTTGCGACTCTCAAAGGTTGTTGCATTTAAGTCCGGTTCTCAATAAGGTTCTGACCAAACTAATAATCCAAAGGTCCGACTGAGCTCCAAACTTTGATTTTTGTAAAGACAAGTTTGAAACTTACAATCAATCCAAGTTCTTTCTTTTTCTTTTTGTTTTATTTTCATTTTCTGCACTTATAGATATAAGTGTTTTCGAGGGACTAACAAAGGCAAGTATATGCGGTGATGAATATGCTTTTCATCACCTTTATTCTTTCATTTTGTACCTTTAAAACCTAGCTAAATGCATGTATATATCATTATTTTTCATAAATTAACATTCATTATTTATTGTATAAATATCGTATAAAATACTGTAATTAAAGCCAAAAAAAGAATACAGAAAAGAAAATTAAAAAATGTCAAAGGTATTTATGACCCTAAACCCCAAGACCAAGGCGGGAACTGATTTGGTCAAGAAGGAATAACATAGGGGGACATAAGGGCCAAGTATACAATAAAAACCATATACAATTATTCATTAGTAAGCCCATTTTGGTGTCCATTTTATTCTCTATTATTTATACCTCAAATTCATAAACTTTGTACACGAAAGTTGCAGATAAAAATACAAAGAAAAATACAAAACTTATATCATACAAAAATAATATACATCGTTCACTTTACACTCAGAATAAAATTCCAAAACCTAAACTTCCCAGACCAATATCTTCTCCATAACTCAAAATGCATCAAAATCATCTTTAATTGTATTTAACTTTTAATTATCTATTTAATGAAGGTGGTTTCATTTAATCTAGAGTTCAGATGCAAACATTTGATTTTGGACCCCTATTGCTCAATATACCTGAATAAAATATTCATTTTTTTATTTTTTATAATTTCATTATTTTATATTTTTATAATTTTGCAAATATTATTTATAGTATAGGTATAAATTTAGCATACAATAAAACCATTAAAAATAAATTAAAATAAATAAGTGTCTAAAATATATTGACGACCTACATATACTTCTACTTATATAATAAATACATATATTTACTTAAGTATACAAATAACATCTAGAAAAATACAATAAATATATATTTATGTATATCTAAATATTATATAAATTAATAAAATAAGTGTATAAAAGAATAAATCTAAAAAAATAAAAACAAAATAGATGTAATATAGGTAAATATACCTATAACTACTTGTAAATAATAACTTAAAATAAATCAAACAATAAAAAATAAAACTTTTATTAAAATACTACATAAAATAATATAACTAGTTTAGTTTTATAACTTTTATTTAATTAATTCATTTATTAGTTTATTTTTTATTATTTCTTCTTTTCAGCCAGTTTTTTTCTTTTTGTGGTCCAGATGGACAAATGGGGGTGTGTCTTCCATTGACCTCTAACCAAATGTGCCCTTGGCGCCTTTGTTGTGTTTGACCCGATCAAATCCCTATTTTCTCCCTAATTTCTCAGATGATACCTCTCACATTTTCTCTTAATTTTTAATGCAATCCCTGCTTCACTCCATCATGATCAACACCTAAGTGTTCGATCCATTGTACATAGCCCAAAACTCTTACAAATCACTGGTCAATAAGGACCCTCCTCTCTATTTATAAATAAACCTCCTCACCTCCCTCTCCATTTGATCCCTCTTTGAGCCTAGATTCCCCTTGCCTTGTGCGTGAGTGTGTTCCCGTGACAGAGAGAATATTCTCGATGTGCTGGAGGGGAGCAAGGAGGAGAGGACGTGGTCCAAGGCATCGCTCCCGCGAGGCCTCTGATCCCTGGTATTACCTAGGTATGAACTGTGATTTTACATTTTTAGGTAGCTTTTCAATTCCTTAGTATAATCATAGCTTAGGTTTAATCAACGCCCTGTAGTTTTAATTAATTCCCAATATTTTCGATTACTGTAGCACTTCCACTGTCTCTTGACCATTCCATCTTTCCATTTCATGACCATCTCTTCCCCCAACGTGTTCTCCATTTGTTCCTTCTAGCAATCCAACCCTCCTTAATCGATGAATCAGAGCCCTTCTTCTCCTTTTGCTGGAGCTCCCCAATTCCTCTCATTTCTTGAGTGAATAAGCCTCATTTTGGGTCGAGGCTTATCACCTCGAATCCATGAGTCTGCTTGTGCTGGTATGGACTTCCGAGAACCTGATTTCAGGTTGATTTTTTTCCCTCCACGAGACCTCCAGGTGCCAAAGTTTGAGATAGTGCACCAGGCCCCTATCGATGGGGCCCAGACCTTTTTGGCATCTAAAATAGCTACGGAACGACGTCAGAAGCATATTGAGAATCTCAATAGCCTTCTACGTGACAGGAGATGTGAACTATAGTTGATCGAAGGATCAGCTCACTGTTGTTCTTTTGAGTTCTTCCATCTTGCTCCAATACCATTCGATGAAGCCAAAGTTCCAGATCACTTCCCAACAGTCGGATCAGAGAGAAGCGTTGCGCACCCTCTACTGTTGATGTGCTTAAGTAACAGATCGTGGGCCGTTGGATCACACATCTTCAGGTAATTTCATAGATACCCCTACGCCTTTGTATATTTCATTTTAATTCTTGTAAATAACATGTATAGTGTAAACAAATGTATAAATTTTGCAAGTGAGCCATCATAATTTTTTGTTATTGCCCTTGGGTCCTTGCCAGCTCAACTCACGTAGACCCTCATGTGACCTAAGCATTTGCACCTTTACTCTTTCATTTCTTGTAATTAACATTTAATATTAAAAATTTTAATTCCGCTTGTAATATTTTGGGTAATTTCCATTGTCCCCCTTGCATTTTATTTCAATTGCAAATATGCCCCTACTAGTTTTATATTTTTTTGCTTGTTTCTATTTTTATAAGTATCATACGTGATCCAAACATTATGCAAAAATATGACAAGGTACTTGGATGCATGTTCTTTTACAAAAATATTTAGTTTTGCATTTTATGCACTTTGCCTATTTATTAAAAATAAAAAGCATAATTTTAACTTATTTGCTTTAAAATATCCTTAAAATTATAAAACATTTTTGAAAAAAATTAAAAAAATATATATTTTTTGTTTCTTATAGTATGTATTAACTTCAGACCAAAAAATCCTAAAAAACGGAAAAAGAAAATGATAAAAAATAAAAGACTCCAAAACTTAAAAAATATAAAAAAAATTCATGATTATACCTAGGATATCACATTTTCATGAAGTAATTTTTATTTAGCATTTCCTTACAGTTATTTATTTATTAAAATTCAAACAGTGAGCTTATTTTCCCTATCTAACTTTCCTATGTTGACTTAAGACCAAAAATACCTTAAATAGATAAAGAAAAAGACCAAAATTAAAAAAATATCCCAAATCTAATAAAAAATAGGAAACGTCATTAAAAGTTCCAAAAAAAATATTTTTTCCCTAAATTTTCTCCATATTTTTATTTATGTAGTAAAATTGATTTGAAGAATATTTTTGACACTTTTGCCATTTTTAACCTTCAATTCAATTCGACCAATTTATTTAATACATGTTTTTGGATTTTTTACTTTAAAAATACAAAAAAATTCAAAAATTCAAAAACTATAAAAAATATTAAAAAATATAAAATCCTAAAATAAGTTTTTTTTAATGTTCAAAATCTCCATAGGTATATATATTATATACTATCTATATGTGTATACATATATAGACATATAATCTATATACGTACACTATGTGCTAATATATTCTGTATTAATATATATATTTATTTTTTTAAAAAAAATAAAAAATATTGTTGTAAACATTTGCAAAATTAAAAACCAAATATATATAGACCTTGTTTGTATTAGATTGTTTCTTTCTCTCTTATATCCATGCTTATATGTATATGTACGTATGTGTCTTAATATAGATATCTATCTTATTATTATTAAATAATTTATGCACATAAACATTCACTGTTAATTTAATTAAAAGAACAAAAACCCACAATAAAAGTCTTAAGGACAACTTTGCACATATACCACAATTATTACAGTAATTATATGCTACCCAGCTTGCACTATATGGTTCCAACTCTACGATCGTGCATGATATGCATTTTTGTGTGTAGACTATAATAAAATTTGCCTCACATTTTTTTCTATTCATTTCTTATTTTTACATTGGATACTTGTTGATTTACCAAGGGGGTTCCTTGTGGGTCACCTTAGCAACAACTTATCTTTGCACTCCATGAGGATGTTTTTGACATGTGCGAAAATCCTAGTCATCAACGGTGACCTTATCATTGATTAATTCTTATTCTTCAGTCATTTTAGTATAGGCTTTTCTATACTTAGCATGAGTTATGTCTTCTCTTTTCTCTCCGAGCTATGAGGACAAAGCTCGAGTTAGGTATAGGGGTCGTAAATATGTTGTATATACTTTAGCTATACTCGTACTTTTATATTTTCAATAAGCATGGCTATAATACAATAAATCAATTATAAAGAACATACTTGTATAAAATTCCTTAATTCTTTGTATATAATGATTAATAAATAGGGTAAAAAGGTTTTGCAAAATATCTGGAAAAAATGGATAGAAAATCTTTTTTAAAATCTTTTGAAAATTGTTTGGAAATGTTTTGTAAAAAGATTTCAATATTTGTAACAATGTTTTGGTTTCTAAAAAATTATTTTCTTCATTTGAATAAAAATATAGTGAAAATCTAATTGCAAATGCTTGGAAAATGGTTGCAAAAATAGTTTGAAAAACCTCTACAAATTGTTTGAAAAATATTTGTAAAATGATTTTCAAACTTTGTAAATGATTGTAATTTTTTTATCAAATAAGTTTGTAAAACAAAGTTTTCAAAATGTTTGCAAAAACCTTTTCAAATTATTTCGTGAAGTATGTGTATAATTCAAACAAATAAAGATCATTTACAAACCTTATACGTACAAACCTATAAATTCCTAACCTCTAATTCTTATAAATAACTAATTCACTCATGTGTAAATATTTTTTACATATTTCTTTTCTTAAAATCTTTACTTTTGAAAAATCCCTAAAATTTTGCAAATTAAAAATTTCAAAAATATTTGAAAAATCTTTTAAAAAACTTGCTTAAAAATTTACAAAACTTTTCAAAAGTACATAAAAAGTTCAAAATCAGAAAATTGCATCACATTGTACATAGTGTTTGCATTTTTCGGATTCATATTGATAAATGAATAAGTCTAAGTAAAATCTGAAGATTGGAGCTTGGTTGGACTCTCAATCTACTTAATCACAGGAACCTTATAGGAACTAGCATTGAGGGACTTCAAGTCTGCTAGACTTAATTCTTTGAGACCATGAGACATAGTTCAATGTCATCTTGACTTCCTAATTAGAATATTTTGGAACACGCGCATGACTCCTGTCGACGTTGACCTAGCTTGCACATGTACACCTTACACTTTGCTCATTTCAATTGAAGTAGTAGAGGGCTGGATTTGTCAGACACAAGCCAATGGAATCATTGAATGCCACATATTTATGGCCATTGTACCCCAAAGTCCATTTGCCATGAGGTCCAATGATGAAATGTTGTGGGTTGAAATAAATCTTAAAAAGAGAGATAGTAGGAAAAAATTCTTATGTAGATGCTAATATATATAGTATTCAAAAAATGCAATAAAAACTCCAGAAAAGTGGTCATACTTGAATGAAAGTAAAAAGCCTACCAGACTATGTATATATTTGTAAATTCCAATAAGAGAGCTTGAGATTCAAAGTCATATTTATGTGAGCCTGCAGCCGGGTGAATTAGATACACTAGTCAAGCATCCTAGGATAGGTAGCTAGACTGGCTACCGTCCACTCTTCTCTCCACCTCCTCTTCTTGAGTTGGTTGTACTTGAACTTAGAAGGGAATAATACCCTCGAGGAAAGAGTCACTGGAATGGGGAATTAGGACCACCATGTTGGAGAAGGTTGACTTTTACCGCTTCAGTCAAGGAGAAATATATATCACTCACATTGTACAAGATAGACTCATAGTCATAAGGGATTGTGTATGACATCGAAGAATTCGAACTTGGATTTTGAGGAGACTTGGGCAGAGTTTTGTGACTCTCAGAGGTTGTTGCGTTCAAGTCCGATTCTTAATAAGGTTCTGACCAAATTAATAATCCAAAGGTCCGATTGAGCTCCAAACTTTGATGTGTAAAGACAAGTTTGAAAGTTACAATCAATCCTAGTTCTTTCTTTTTATTTTCTTTATTTTCATTTTTGCACTGATAGGTATAAGTGTTTTCAAGGGACTAGAAAGGCAAGTATAGGCGGTAATGAATATGCTTTTCATCACCTTTATTCTTTCGTTTTTGACCTTTAAAACCTAGCTAAATGCATGTATATATCATTATTTTTCATAAATTAACATTCATTATTTATTGTATAAATATCGTATAAATCACTGTAATTAAAGCCAAAATAAGAATGAAGAAAGAAAAGAAAAAAATACCAAAGCTATTTTATGACCCTAAACCCCGAGACCTAGTCAAGAACTGATTTGGTCGACAAGGAATAAAGTAGGAGGACATAAAGGTCAAGTATATAATAAAAACCATATACATTTATTCATCAGTAACCCCATTTTAGTGTCCATTTTATTCTTTATTATTTATTCCTCAAATTCATAAACTTTGTACATGAAAGTTGAAGATAAAAATACAAAGAAAAATATAAAATTTATTTCATATAAAAATAATATACAACGTTCATTTTACACTCAGAATAAAATTCCAAAACCTAAACTTCCAAGAGCCATATCTTCTCCATAACTCAAAATGCATCAAATCACCTTTAAGTGAATCTAACTTTTAATTATCTATTTAATGAAGATGGTTTCATTTAATCTTAAGTTAAGATGTAAACATTTGGGTTTGGACACCTATTGATCAATATACCTAAATAAAATATTCATTTTATTTATTCTTTATATTTTCATTATTTTATATTTTTATAGTTTTGCAAATATTATTTATAGTATAGGTACATATTTAGAATACAATAAAACCATTAAAAATTTAAAAAAAATAAGTGTCTAAAATATATAGGCGACCTACATATACTTCTACTTATATAATAAATACATATATTTACTTAAGTATACAAATAAGATCAGAAAAATACAATAAAAATATATTTATATATATATATCTAAATAATATATAAATTAATAAAATAAGTGTATAAAATAATAAATCTAAAATTAAAAATAAAAACAAAATAGACACAATATAGGTAAATATACCTATAACTACTTGTAAATAATAACTTAAAATAAATCAAATCATAAAAAATAAAAATCAGATTAAAATGCTACATAAAATAATATAACTAATTTAATTGTATAACTTTTATTTAATTAATTCATTTATTAGTTTATTTTTTATTATTTCTTATTTTCAACCAGTTTTATCTTTTTGTGAATGGGGGTGCGTCTTCCATTGACCTCTAACCAACTGTGCCCTTGGCACCTCTGTTGTGTTAGACCCGATCAAGTCCCTATCTTCTCCTTAATTTCGATGATACCTCTCACCTTTTCTCTTAATTTTTAATGCAACCCCTGCTTCACTCCATCATGATCAACACCTAAGCATTCGATCCATTGTACATAGCCGAAAACTCTTGCAAATCGCCGGTCAATAAGGACTCTCCTCTCTATTTATAAATAAACCTCCTCACCTGCCTCTCCGTTTGATCCCTCTTCCAGCCCAGATTCCCCTTGCCTTGTGTGTGAGTGTGTTCCCATCACAGAGAGAATATGCTCGAGGTGTTGGAAGGGAGCAAGGAGGAGAGGATGTGGTCCAAGGCGTCGCTCCGATGAGGCCTCTGATCCCTGGTATTACCTAGGTATGAACTATACATTTTACATTTTTAGGTAGCTTTTCGATTCCTTAGTATAATCATAGCTTAGGTTTAATCAACACCCTGTAGTTTTAATTAATTTCCAATATTTTCGATTAGCGTAGCAGTTCCAATGTCCCTTGATCGTTCCATCTCTTCCTCCAACGTGTTTTCCATTGGTTCCATCTAGCGATCCAACCCGATCCTTGTTTGATCAGTGAATCAGAGCCCTTCTTCCTCCTTTTGATGGATCTACCACATTCCTCTCATTTCTTGAGTGAATTAGCTTTACTTTGGGTCGAGGCTTATCGCCTTGAGCCCATGAGTCTGCTTGTGCAGGTGTGGACTTCCGAGAACCCGATTTCAGGTCGATTTTTGCCCTCCAGGAGACCTCAAGGTGCCAAAGTTTGAGATAGTGCTCCAGGCCCCTATCGATGGGGCCCAGACCTTTTTGGCATCTCAAATAGCTGTGGAACGATGTCAGAAGCATATTGAGCATCTTAACATCCTTCCACATGACAGGAGCTGCGAACTATAGTTGATCGAAGGATCAGCTCACTGTTGTTCTTTCTGGTTCTTCCATCTTGCTCCAATACCATTCGATGAAGCCAAAGTTACAGATCATTTCCCAACAGTCGGATTAGAGAGAAGCGTTGCGTACCCTCTACTGCTGGTTGTTCTTAAGTAACAGATCGTGGGTTGTTGGATCACACATCTTCAGGTAATTTCATAGATAGCCCTACTCCTTTGTACATTTCATTTTAATTCTTGTAAATAACATGTATAGTGTAAACAAATGTATAAATTTTGCAAGTGAGCCATCATAATTCTTGGTTATTGCCCTTGGGTCCTTGCCAGCTCAACTCACGTAGACCCTCATGTGAGCTGAGCAATTTGCACCTTTACTCTTTCATTTTTTGTAATTAAGATTTAATATCTAAAATTTTAATTCCAGCTATAATATTTTGGGTAATTTGCATTGTTCCCCTTGTATTTTATTTTAATTGCAAATATGCCCCTACTGGTTTTATATTTTTTGCTAGTTTCTATTTTTATAAGTATCATATGTGATCACAAAAATTATGCAAAAATAAGATAAGGTACTTGGATGCATGTTCTTTCACAACATATTTTTAGTTTTGCATTTTATGCACTTTTCTTATTAATTAATAATAAAAAGCATAATTTACCCTTGCTTGCTTTAAAATATCCTTAAAATTATAAAACATTTTTGAAAAAAATTCAATATATATATATATTATTTATTATAGTATGTATTAACTTCAGACCAAAATTTCCTAAAAATAGAAAAAGAAAATGATAAAAAAAACTAAAAGGCTCCAAATTCTTATAAAAACAAAAAAAAATTTCTTCAAAAATTCAAAAAATACTAGTTCTATTTGATAATTTTATTTATATCTATTAGCATATAATAAAATTAGTTTTAAGGAATTCTGGATTTATTTAGTATTTGTAAGACCTTTAAACGTTCTACCTATTAAATTAATCCCTAATTTGGGATATTTTGGACTTTAAAAGTACCTAAAAATTAGCAAAAATTTGAAAAATCACAAAAATAGTAGAAAAAATATGAAAAATCATAAAATCAATTTATTTTGCAAATTTTGGTTATTTTTAACTATATTTACAAATATAATATCCCATATTGTATAAATAAATAAATATATATATATATCTTCTATTATTACTAATTATTATAATTACCTTACAAATACTTTAAAAGCCCCAAAAATATAATGAATAAAAAGGATATACTTATATTTTTTGATTTCTATGTATTTATTATGTATTACATATATAAAATGTATATCATATATTTATTAATTTTTTATATATCCTTATATATAATCGTATATTTAAATGAAAAAGAGATTAAAAATCAAAAATAAAAAATAATATATAAACGAAAATTCAATTAGAAATGTAAAAACAAAAAACCCACACAAAAATACTAAAAGGACACTTGTGTGCATAATTCACATTGATTATAAATAATCATTAGGCTACCTTGTTTGCTCTTTATAGTTCGACCTCTACATGCTTACACATTATACACCTTTGTTTGTAGAGTAAAATAAATTGTACTTCACATTTTTGTCATTATTTGGTAATTTACATGCTGTGGGTACTTGTTGATTCATCACTTAGTGTCTGTGAGCGGTCGCCACATCAATTGCGCTCCCGCCTTATGTGGAATGCAAGACCCTCCTTACCTGATCAAGCGACATGTATCACCTATCTCCCCATACTTTATTTCTTGTCAACCAAGTCATCATGATGACTGGGTCTTAGGGTCTAGGATCACTCAACACCTATGGTGTTTCATTTCTTTTTCTTTTCTTCCTTTATTCTTTTATTTTGAAATTAAATACATGAAATATGCAGTGTTTTATACAATATTTTATACAAATTACAGAGTTTTTATTTTGATAAATTAATCATATATGCATGCATTTTGCTAATTATTTGAGGCCAAAATGAAAGAATAAAGGTGATGAAATAGAGATTCATCAATTATTTATGGTAATCTAGGTCATCTAGTCTGATCCACTTGCACCCTTCGACAGGTGTCCGAGAGGGTTAATAGAAAACCAACACTTTTCTGTATTCGTCCATACGACCATGAACATATTAGATGAGTCCAGGCATTGAGGCTATGATGTTGAGCATTGACTCCGAAGATAACCACCTTCCTGCTCCTACTTTTGGACCAAGCCATGTCCTTCTAACTGCTACACCCCACTTCCAAGGATTATTCCTCCTTTGATTCACCCTACTCCATTTTTCTTTAACTAGACCCCGGCATACTTGAACTATCAATTATCCCCTAGTGATGAGATATCTCCCTAGGATGAAACAAATGCCCACTCTGGAATTCCATTAGATCTAAGAGAATAGAGATATGCTGATGGGCCACACATTACCATCTCTATATGGGTGAAATAGTACGCTCAGCTTGTGAATGATCAATTTGAGGTTATTTATAAGCTTATGGTTAATGTTCAATGGTTTACAATAGTGTTGGCCTTCCTCCGACTAGATGCCACCCCCTAGCCTCCTACCCACTACCATGCTCCTCCCAGTTGAGCTCCTCATCCTACTCTAGTTCAACCCCAACCTCTCTTTTAGGTCATGGTCCATTATCCTTCGGAGGGAAGACGATTGTTATGTCTAGAATGAAGAAGAAGAAAAAGATAATGATGATGAGGATGATGATGATGAGTCTAATGAGCCTAGTACTCCCCGGAACATCTACACTTTCGATATCTACCATCATATCAGAAAAGGGAAGTGCTTTAGTCTAACACCTCATGAAGATGATAGTGAATACTACCAAGTAATCAGATCTTTTCCTAGTGTTTTTGTCTCTCTTTGTACTTGTTCATTGTTTTTCTTTTCCAAGTCTTTGTAGTGGAGCGCCATTTATGCTACAAACATATTATGTTAGTTTGTCTATTTTTAATGAAAATTGCATTTTATTTTAATGTTCATATTATTGACTTTTTTATTGATAACAAAGGAGGAGAAAAATTAAAAGCTTGGTTAGTTAAAATAATGGATATTGAATTAAGGGGTGAACTTAAAAAATAATTATAAATTTTATTTTCCTCGCAAGTAACATTCACATGTCTTGTAATTAATGTAGTAAAAATTGATTGTATGATTCTACGGGTGAGTAGGAGTAATTAAAAAAGGAGATATGAAAAATCTTGACTCAAAAGTTTTTGTATTATTTGCAAACTTATTTGATTACAAACTTACTTCTCTATAAATCTATAAAAAAATTTATCATCGTTAAATTAATTGGGATTGTTAGTTCTTTGTTTATATCCAAGTTGATTTTAAAAGATGACGAACTGTAGTTGCTCGCTTGTGTATTTTTTTATAAGACTACATAACATTTTGGTAGAAATTAGGGATCAAATCTACTACAGAGGGGGAGGTGAATGGAATATGACATGACTAAAACTTTCTCATAAAATTGTGAACAAGCAGTAGTAATCAAACATTATTAGCAAGCTACTAACAACCACTATACAAGGATGTTAACATGGAATCCTAAGCGGGTAGAAACAACGACCAAATATCTCCAATTTACAATTCAAGGTTAGTTGAGCCAACCAACTTCAACTATATCTTGAGAAATTTACGCATATATCTCAACCGCTTACAAGAACTAATGTAACAACCCCGCTTCCAGGTCGTCAGATCCTCCCATATTCGTATCTAGGTACTCATCAGTAATTCATTTAGCAAGCACAACTAATATTCAGAAATAGACTGCAATTAAAAATACTCAAAAAGAAGTATTTGATACTTTTCCATTCACAAAATAAAGTTTACATGATACATTGTCCCACTATAACCATTTACGTGTACATCAGCTAGAAAGAAAATACACAAAAAGATTACCAACTACCTTATAGAGTAAAGCTATTGTGATTGGCTGGATAGCTATTATGTTAACTGGCTAAATTATTAAAGTCCTTGCGATGGCTCATTGACACCTATTGGATTTCCATAAATCATAGGATGAAGATTAGCGAGTGGTAAGTTACAAAGAAGAGAAAAACAAACAAGTAGTGTAGTTTAGAAAAACTTATTATACCAAAAAGTTCCATTCCTTCTCATTAGTTTAAATCATGTTTCTTTTTATTCCACGTCAGAGATTACTCCTAGGAATTAGCTAACCACTATGTGGACTCCGAAGATGTTGACACTTCGGAATTAGAGATTACATTGATCTAGTGAGCTTATGCTGCCGCACGTCACTTCAACCAATCCTCCAATGCTACCCTCACAATTTCCTTTTCTTTTATAATCCATGGTTTCAAACCCTCAGCCTGGCAAACAAAGGAGCAAACCATCCTCGAGGACCTGGTTTCTTAAAACCACAGGATAACTTTAATTACGTATACTAGCGACTTTAAATACATGTTATAGTGACACAACCTCTATCCAACCACATGTGCTTTCACATGACACGACCACATCTTCAGTCAGTAAATCTACCTAATGGCAGCTGAGTACCACGAGTTGCAAATAATTTATTTCGTGCGCTCAACATATCTAGGAAACTATGTACCACCTAGGTTTGGCATGCCAACATGGATGTTCTTCTAACAAACCTAAAGGTTGCATACCCGACCCATAGTATCTATTCCAAGTCATTCTTAACATAACATGTGATCCTTATCAAGTTCCATTTCAATATACATCAACTCCCATGATGTAATTCTTCTGTGCCTTCGATTTTTATATTCATCAACACTCAATATAGAATTATATATATATATATATATTAATTCATATATACTCATATTTATGCTTATTTGAACTCCCAAACCTTCTTTACAAGCCGCTGCATCTATTCGATGCTTAGATATTATTTTAGTGGAATTATAAAGAATCTTTCTATATTTTCTAAAAAGAATGATTTCGTTACCTAATCGAATTCTCACTCACGTATGTAGTGCTTTATTGTGATTCATTTTCAGAAAGGATGATTTACGGCTCATTAAATGATCGGATTTCATTTTCATAGCAAGAACACAAAGAACATGTCAAGAATTAAAGAACGAACAAAGAACATGAAGAACGTGAAGAACATTTTTTCTCTTGAAATTTCAACAGAGCTTCCCCTTGTACATGGTCATATTTTTAGGAAAATTTCGGCAGAGTTTTCCCTTATATTGGGACATATTTCTACAAAAAATCAGTAGAGTTTCCCCTTATATTGGGATATATTTCTAAAGAAATTTTGACAGATTTTCCCCTTATATCTAGACATATTTCTAAAGAAAAATGGAAAAGGTTTCCTTTATAAAATTATCGAGAGGAAAGAAATAACAAAACAAAAAGAACATTATAGAAATACAAGCAATGGAGAATCGGTAGGCATCATACGTCTTAGATGAGTGAAGGTGTATGGAATCACAGGGTTCACTGACGTGCATAACTACACACACCTATGCAGGGTGTTACACAGATTTCTCCCTCGAAACAAGTATAAAAGTAAAATAGAAGAATTTAATAGAACTATAAGTAATGGAGAATTGGTAGACACCACACGTCTTAGGTGAGTGAAGGTGTAACGAATCACCGGGTTCACTAACGTGCATTACTGCCCGCACCTAAGTAAGGTGTTACACAGATTTCTCCTTAAACCATAACAGAAAACAAATATAAAATAAAGATGGATTGAAAATTAAGATGGAAAAAAAGATGAATTGAAAACCTAGTTCAAGTTAGAGCTTGCTTACAAAGCCAGCTGGGAGAGGATCATACACTTATCCTCCTCATCCTTCCGACAACGCTTCTCTAGTGCTCCTTCCCCGCATTCCTCTCGACCCTCGCCCTCAGGGCAATGATGGTATTGGAAATTGTAGAGAATGAATGGGTAGGGAGGCTATTTATAGGCTTCAGAATACCGCTAACCATGGTTGGTAAACTGTGGTTTAACACTTAATTGCGGATAGCGACCCATGATTTTCGCCCATGGTTTTGGCCAAAGCTTATCCGAAACTTAAGGCTTAGGTTAGAACTTTCTAGAAGATTCTATATTCGTTATTGATGCTTAACTAACACTAATCGTGATTATCTTTCAATAATCATTCCTTAAATTTTACGACTCAAGCTTAACTTTTACTAGGCATTGATTAGTGTTCGCTAATGATCGTTAATGATCTTCAATACATAAATAGTTTCTTTAATTGTATTTAATTAGTCTTGATGCCGACCATTGAGGATTAATGACATCTTAAGTCTCTTTACTTATCTTGCTTCCAAAAATCATAACAATTCCAAGCAAAGTCTGACTCATATGAAACAAATTCCGTTGGTTTCCTCTTGACGTGATAGATCTTATGATATAGGATTCGAGAGAGTCCAATTTCAAGGCTTTACAATTATAATTATAACAATCTTAAATCAAGTCTCGTCCTCGAGACTTGAAATGCATGCATAACAACTTTAAAGGGGATTAAAACCATAACAACCTTAAAGAGAATGAATACCTTTAAATTTTTAATGAAGATATACACAATACATAGTGTTATCATTCAAATAAGTAGGGGTTTTTTCTCCCATATCTACCTCAGGTTCTCATGTGACTTCTTCATATTCTTGGTTCTGCCACAATACTTTAACTAGAGGTACCTCTTTATTCCTCAACTTTTTATATCCATGTCTTGTATTTGCACATGTATATCAAGGTATGTCAAGTATGGCTCAACTTGCAGATCATAATAATTTATCTTATGCTCTGGATCTATAATATACTATCTTAGATTTGATACATAAAAAACATCATGTATGATCGAAAGATGAGGGGGGGAGTGCAATTCAACATGCAACTTTTCCAATCCACTGAATAATTTCAAAAGTGCCCACAAACCAAGGTGACAACTTCCCATGAAAGATAAACTTTTGAACTCCCCTCATAGGTGATGCTTTGAGGAATACAAAGTCACATACCCCAAATTCAAGGTCTCTTCACCAGGTATCACTATAGCTTTTCTGGCGACTCTGAGCAATTATTAGTCTTTTTCAAGCAAGCTCTATAACTTCTCGTATCTTCTGAACTCTATCTGAATCATAAAGGTTCTTTATACCGACCTCTTGCAAACACAGAGGAGTAGTACATCTACATCCATATAGTGCTTCAAATGGTACCATATCAATACTTGCATGGTAACTATTATGTAGGTGAATTCTACAAGAGGAAAATGTTTCACACATGATCATTTTCATTCTAAGGCACATGCACGTAGCATATCCTCTAAAGTCCAGATCATACGTTCTTATTAACCATCTGTTTGCGGATGATATGTTGTGCTCAAGCATAACTGTGTGCCTAAGGCTTTCATGAAGTTCTCTCAGTAGTGTGAGGTGAATCATGAATCTCGATCAGAAACTACCTCTTTTGGGATACCATAGAGACGAATCACATGTATAATATATAACTCAACAAGCTAGTCTGGAGTGGAGGATAACCTTATCGGAATAAAATATACTACCTTGGTCAAACGATCTATTATAACCCATATACTATCTTTACCACGAGTCTAAGGTAAGCTAGTAACGAAGTCCATGGAAATGATTTCCCATTTCCATTAAGGGATAGGGATGTATTGTAGTAATCATGGCAGCTTTTGGTGTAAAGCCTTTACCTACTAGCAAGTAAAACATGAATTCACAAACTCATCAACATCCTTCTTCATTCCTGACCACCTCGATTGTGAATGAAGATCCTTATACATCTTTGTAATTCCTGGGTGAATAGATAATCTAGAGAAATGTGCTTCGCATAAGATATCCTTCCTCAATTTGGGTGTGTTTGGTACACAAACTCTGTGATGCTTATACAATAACCCAGCTTGTATATGGAATCCCTATATCTCATTCTTCTCAAGTTGTCGTCTCAAGTCTTAAAGGACTATATCATTCTCTTGTCATATCTTTATTTTATCCCAGATCTCTGGTTTGTATCAGTAAGGAATAGTTGTAGTATTAGCACTACTATCAAACGGTTTCCATTCACTCAATGTTGATAGTAAACCCCAGAAGTGGATAGCACTCACCAACCCAAGTGAATAAGTTCTTCTGCGAAGGGCATCTGCTATGACGTTCCCCTTGCCATGGTGGTGGGAGATGGTGCAATCATAATCCTTCAATAATTCTAGCCACTGTCTCTTTCTCATATTGAGCTCCTTCTGATCAAACATATATTTCAAGCTTTTATGACAGGTGAAGATTTCAAAAGTAATACCATAGAGCTAGTGTCTCCATATCCTTTAAGTGAAGACTACAATAGCTAATTCAAGGTCATGCGTATGGCAGTTTCTCTCACGTGTCCTGAGCTATTGCGATGCATAAGCAACTACCTTACCATGTTGCATAAGAACTACTCCAAGTCCTTCTCCAGATGCATCAATGTACATTGTAAACCCTTCAGTCCCAGCGGGTAGAGTAAGGATATGTGTAGATGTTATTCATTCTTTCATTGTCTGAAAGCTAGTTTCACATGCATCAGACCATATGAATAAGACTTCCTTATGAGTCGACCTAATCATTGACAATTCTATTCGCGAAAAGTCCTTCACAAGTCTTCCATAATATCCGTCTAGACCCAGAAATTGTCTTTCTGTGACAGTCTTCAGGCATTCCCAACTCATCACCGCACTAACCTTTATAGGGTCAAATAACATACCTTCTCCATAAATAAATGGCCTAATAAGGATACTTCAGATAGTCAGAAGTTACATTTATTATATATTTAGCATACAATTTGTTCTTCCTTAGTGTTTCAAGTGCCTACTGAAGATGGTGTTCATGATGGTACTTATCCTTGGAGTAAATAAGTACATCATCAATACAGACTACTACAAAGTGATAGAGAAACACCTTGAATACTCTATTCATGAGATCCATGAAAGCTGTGTTGGACATGCGATCTCACCATATCCTTCACATTGCTGGGTCATTTGTTAGTCCAAAAGGTATAATTAAAATTTCATGATGTCCATATCTAGTTCGAAAGGATGTCTTGGGGATATCCGCATCTTTAAACTTCAACTAATGTTATAAGTCAATCTTGAAATACACGGTTGAACCCTATAATTGGTCAAAAAGATCATATATTCTTGGTAGATGATACTTGTTCTTTACTGTCTTCTTGTTTAGCTATCTATAGTCAATGCACAATCACATTGACCCATCTTTTTTCCTCACAAACAAGACTGGTGCACCCCATGGTGAAGTACTAGGATGAATGAATCTTGTATCTAGCAGTTCTTGTAAATATACCTTTAACTCTCGTAACTCAAACGATGTCATCATATATGGAGGGATAGATATAGGCCAACTATTAGCTGTAAGAGAGATTTCAATCTCAATCTCTCGCTTAGGTGGTAATACAGGTAGTTCCTTTGGAAATAGATAGGGAAACTCACACACTATAGATACATCTTCTATCATTCTATTTGACGCTGATGTATTGGTTACATCGGCTAAATAACCTTGACACCCTTGCTCTAACAACTGTTGTGCCTTCAAAGTAGACATGTATTTGACATTATCATTAGATGTCTTTCCAATGAACTGGAACTCTATCGAGTTAGGAATGTGAAAGGTTACTATCTTCTTAAAACAGTGAAGTCATGCATGATGCCTTTCTAGCCAGTCTATCGCCAGAATGAGATCAAAGTCATTGATTTTCAATTAGTAATAGTGAAATAGATAACTGATGGCCTGTTGTCAGTTCTACACAGTCATCCAAGATTTCTCATATTATAAATACTTGTCATCATGGTCGTTTGATCATATAAGACTGTTGTACTTCTATAGGTACCTTGCCTGAAGTAGGTACTAATCGGTAATCAATAAATGAATTGAAGTGCTAGAATCAAACAAGGCATGTACTAAAAAGGTATGAATAGTAACAGTACCTTGTACAATCGTGCCTAAATTGTAGGCTTATTCTTCAGTAATTACATTTATCTGGCCATTAGTAACATGCAAGTTAGAACCTGTAACACTTTGTGGTGGTTGTTGTGTAGGAGATGCTCCTTGTGAGCCACGACCTCTACCCTGTCTTCCTCCGCGTGTTGCTCCATTGTTCATGATAGATGTTATATTATTAATTGAGGTTGTTAAACCTTGAAACTCTCAACTTTGGACAATCTTTCTTGATGTGGACTTCCTGATGACAGTAATAACACTCGTTTCCTATCCGTGCTGAAGATCCAACCTAGCGATACTATATCTTGTTGTTGAGTCGTGAGGGTATAGTGGAGGTCTAGAGAAACCCCTCTTCCTGATAATTCTTGGCCCAAAGTCTATGGCGAGCTTATACTAGACCCAACTGGATGATAACAATTATTTCTATAATTATAACTCGTCTTACGTTTGGATGGTCCGCCAGTAAAGTGTAAGCTTCTTCTTTGGTGCTTTTCATCCCTTTTCATCTCAATATGAGAGGCGATGTCCATGGCTTCATATATATTGGCATCTCTCAAACCTACAAGCTTCTCTCTAAGATCTCCTTGAAGACCACTAACAAATTTGGTAAGACATTCCTGTGGTGAAGCTTCTAGAGATAGAGAATAACGTAGTAGCTTGATGAAATGAATATGATAATATCGTACATTTTTGGAACCATGGGTCAGAGAAGCCAACTCCCTCCTATTTAGTTCTTTCCAATGTGAGGGATAGAGGTGAGCTCATAATCTTTATTCAAAGATATCCCATGGAACGTGATCTATTAATTTCTTGGAAATTGCTCTCCACCATCGTCTTGCATAGTCTGCAAGGGAATAATAAGCAAAGTGCACCCAAGTATCTATTGGTGCATGTATTATCCTCAACATCCTACTAACGTCATCAAGCCATAATTCAGCCTTGGTAGGTGTCTTTATGCCTTTGAATCGAGAAATCTTTCCCTTTCTGTAATTGTCAAGTGATTTTTGATGTCTAAGAAGGGCATTCTCCATTGTTGCTTCAACTGGAGTTGGAGCAGACTCAATAGAAGAATGGTAACTAGATTCTTCCATAGAAATATAATAGAACATTAAATCCTAGTATTCACAGGTTTAGATGCCTCAGATCTCTCAGTTTGTGCATTAAGCCTCTCCTTTAATGCATGTCGCTTTTGCTCCATCTCCTGGAGCATTTTCATTACAACTGCTAATTGCCTAGTCAGTCTTGGTATGCCATTATCCTGGGATGAATTAATACCAAAGGTCAGGTCCTATACATTTTAGCATGATGTACATAAGGGACAATGACTTGTGAATGGTACTGCAGTCACTTATTACGATCAAAGGATATTAAGACAACCTTAGTTTCTGAATATCACTCATAGGTGTCAATTACTGAATAAATTACCGAAATAACCAGGTTCTGATACCAAACTATCATGATCCCACTTTCGGAACATCAGATCCTCTCATATCCGGAACTCATTACTCATCAATAATTTGTTTAGCAATCACAACCAACATTAAAAAATAGACTGCAATTAAATACACTTAAAATGAAGTATTTAATACTTTTCCAATCACAAAATAATAAGGTTTACATGATACATTGTCCCACTATAACCATTTACATGTACATCAGCTGGAAAGAAAATACACAAAAAGATTACCAAGTACCTTATATAATAAAGCTATTGTGGATGGCTGGATGGATATTATGTTAGATGGATGGATTATTAAAGTCCGTATGATTGCTCACCAGCACCTATTGGGTTTCCAAAAATCACAGGATGAAGATTAGCGAGTGCTAAGTAATGAAGAAGCGAAAAGCAAGTAAGTAGTGTAGTTTAGCAAAACTTATTATACCAAAAAGTTTCATTCCTTCTCACTAGTTTAAATCACATTCCTTTTTATTCCACCCCAGGGATTAATATAGGGAATTACCTCACCACTATATGTACTTCGAAGATATGGACACTTCGGGATTGGGGATTTGCGTTGATTTAGTGAGCTTATTTCGCCGCACATCGCATCAACGAATCCTCCAATGCTACCCTCACAATTTTCTTTTCTTTTATTATCTAGGGTTTCAGACCATCAGTCTGACAAACAAAAGAGCACACCATCTTCAAGGACCCGATTGCTTAAAATCTCAGGCTAACTTTAATCATGCATGCTAGTGGCTTTAAGTACATGTTGTCGTGACACGGTCACTGTCCAACCACCTGTGCCTCCACGTGGAACGACCACATCTTCAGTTAGTCAATCCGGCTAATGGAAAAAAGTACCACACATTGCAAATAATTTATTTATGTGCTCAACATATCCAGGCAACCATGTACCACCTAAGTTTGTCCTGCCAAAACAGATGTTCTTCTGACAAAACTACTTGTTGCATGCCTGACTTGTAGTATCTACTCTAAGTCATGCTTAATGTAACACAATCCTTTTCAGGATCCATTTCAATACACATTACGTTAAGCCTTCAATTTTCATATTCATCAACATCAATTATAGACTTATATATATTAATTCATATGTAGATATATACTCATATTTATGCTTATTTTTAGTCCCAAGCTCTAACTTTCCAAGGACTGCATCTATTCGATGCTTACGCATTATTTTAGTGGGAATTACAAAGAAACCTTCCATATTTTCTCAAAAATAGTTAAATTGAGGTTTTTCGTGGCGAAGAACATAAAATCCAGAATTTCAATGATATCGTATAAAAACCCAACAACAAAAGGAAATATTTGTTACCTAATCGAGCTCTCTCTCATGTATGTAGTGCTTTATCGTGATTCGTTTTTAAAAGGTATGATTTATAGCTTATGAAATGATCGAATTTTATTTTCATATCAAGAATACTAAGAACATATCAAGAATGTGAAGAACGAACAAAGAACACGAAGAATGCGAAGAATGCATGAAGAACACGAAGAACATGAAGAACATGTTTACTCTCGAAATTTCAGTACAACTTCCCCTTGTATGGGGTTTATATTTCTAGGAACTTTTTGTCAGAGTTTACCCTTATATCGGGACATATTTCTATAAAACATTTGGTAGAGTTTTTTCTTATATAGGGATATATATCTAAAGAAAAATTTGATAGAGTTTCCCCTTATATTGGAACATATTTCTAAAGAAAAATAGAAAGAGTTTCCTCTATAAAATAATCGAGAGAAAAGCAACAATGAAACAAAAAGAACATAACAGAATTGCAAGCAATGGAAAATCGGTAGACACCACACATCTTATATGAGTGAAGGTGTGACGACTCACATGGTTCACTGAGGTGCATATACACCCACACCTAAGTAGGGTGTTACACAGATTTCTCCCTCAAAACAAGTATAAAAGCAAAATAGAAAGAATTTAATAGAAATATAAGCGATGGAGAATCGATAGACACCATAGGTCTTAGGTGAGTGAAGGTGTGACGGATCACAAGGTTCAGTGACGTGCATAGATGCCCACACCTAAGTAGGGTGTTACATAGATTTCTCCTCGAACCACAATAAAAAACAAATCGGAAAAAAAGATAAATAGAAAACTAAGCTGGAAAGAGAAGATGAATCGAAAACCTATCTCAAGTTAGAGCTTACTTACGAAGCCAATTAGGAGAGGATCGTACCTTCCTCCTCATCCTCCCGACAGCGCTCCTCTAACGCTCCTTCCACGCCTCCCTCTCCTCCTCCCAACCTCTTGACCCGACCCCTCGAGGGTAGTGGTGGTAGTGGAAATCATAGAGAATGAATGGGTAGGGTGGGGGGGTATTTATATGCTTCAGAAAATCACTAACCATGATTAGTAAACCATGGTTTAACACTTAACTGTAGATAATGACCCATGATTTTGGCTCATGATTTTGGTTAAAGCTTATCCGAAACTTACATCTTAAGTTAGAACTTTCCAAAAGATTCTAGATTCGCTATTGATGCTTAATTACTGCTAATCGTGATTATCTTTCACTAATCATGATTTAACTTTCACAGCTCACACTTAATTTTTGCTAACCATTGATTAGTGTTCTCTAATGGTCACTAAAGATCGTCAATCCATCATTAGTTTCTTTAATCATGTTTAATTAGTCTTGATGACGACCATTAAGGGTTAATGACATCTTAAGTCTCCTTACTTACCTTTCTTCCCAAAATCATAACAATTCCAAAGGAAAGTCCAATTCATGTGAAATTAATTCCATTGGTTTTTTCTTGATGAGCTGGATCTTATGATATAGGATCCGAGAGAGGCCAAGTTCAAATCTTTACAAGTATAGCTTACAGATTTGGATGAAACTAAAACTACAACCTTGGATCACATACAAAAGTCCCAACTATGACTAGTCCTGGTTGCACTATTTCTTAAGGATTTGAACTTCACCTCAAGCTTTCCAACAAAGAAAAACTCCAAGAGTATCTGTAGAAAAATTTTAGCAAAACAAGATAAACAATTACTTGAACTAATGAAGTGATAACAATAACAAAGTGTCAGATAAAAAACCCCCAACAACAGAGTATATATCAAATAGATATTCGTAATACCTGATTTAATTATATATATACATATATATCTAAACAATATGAAAGATATATATTTATATGAAAAAATATCATTGATTTTTGTAGTAGCCTCAAATGTTTCTTTACTCTACATAGAGAACTTGAAGAGCTTGCTATGAATCAAGACTAGCTTTCTTAGCAAAAATGCGAGTCACATCTCTCTAAAGTTGAACACTCAAGAACAAGAGAGATAGATAGATATCTACTTTAGAAAATATGAGGTGACTCGATTTGAGTTGTGTGTCAAAAATGAATGGGTAGGGGTCTTCTATAAAGAAGATTTGGGCTGTAACATTCAAGTGACAAAAATATGTAGTTCTAAATTTGAATTGATTGGTCAGGAAAATCACTACGATTGATTATAACTCATTTGATCGATTAAAGAATATGAATTGGACGATCAAAGCTATCAGCTACAAAATTCAAAATTCGAAGATTAGCAATTAGAAAAGTTGTCCTATCGATTGATAAAAATAACAATCAAATAAAGACAACGTTCAAAAAATATCGATCAGAAGTAAATATTACCGATCAAACAAGTTTCGATGATCGATCAAGAAGTGACGCTCTTCTGGAAACTACAAATGATCGGTTAAATTAAGAATGGTGAGGGATTAGGGCCTGATCGATAATAACAAATAGTATGATCGATAAATTTTTCAAATTTTAGGTTTACTTGATCTTTGGCTTTGTTGTTTGAAGCTTGACATTGAGAAGTACAAGAGTTACTATAATGTAGAAGTATAGAGATACATCTTATGGGCATACTTTATAGTACAATTAATGATTTAAATAATAGATATAAAGATCAAGAATTAAATACAAAATTTAATATGAAAGTAGAAAAACTTTGGAAGAGATTCTCTTGAGGTTTTGATCTTGTTGAGATTCTACAAAATAATACACCAATGCAAATAGATCTAATTTGCGTATTAGTTTTAAAATAAATTAAATAAGGTTCTAAAACATTTTAGCTAAAGAAGCTTTACGAAATGAACTTCAGTTGACCATTTGCAAAACCTTAATATTGTTGTTGTTGAATCAAAAGTTGTCTTTCTACATTTTACTTTTATTTGAGAAAGGTGTAACCCCATCTATACCTTTAAAACTTTCCAAATCAATGCAAGTCAAGAATTCAACCTTCAACTACTCAACCTATTTCACTAATCGACGAACATTTGATCGACGAACCCGTTTTACAAATCGACCAAGCCTTTTCACTGATAGATCAACTTTTGAATACAAGCCCCCAATGGTCTTAGTTGATCAACCATAAAAGCTTGACTAATTGATCAACATGATTTGATTAATCTACTAGGATTACCTAATTGATTAAAGTTGCAGAATATATTCAAGTTCTTAATTTGTTTCCAGCAGCCATATTTTTTTATCTCTATATAAGGGATCACATTCCCGTGTTGGAACACACACCAAATCATTAAAGAAAAAATTCTCCCTAAGTGATATTCTACTATTCTCTTTCTAGTTCTTTGAGGTTTTAAGTGGAATAAGTTTTGAAGATAGCTCTGTCAACAAGTTTTTTGAACTCCATTGGAAATAGTTAGACTATCTAGCAGGCTACAACTCTATTGATATTACTCTTTGAGATATTTATTAATCACTTGTTCTATTAAAAAGCAGTATTCAATTGCATCCAGGTTTTTGAGTTCCTCTAGCATCACTTAAACTACTTTTGGCACGCTACAAATCTAGTCATATTATTTTTTCTGCCATCTGAGATTCTTGTTTCACGATATAACTACCCTTATTACCGAGGGTTATCAATGATATTGTTGAAGGAAAATATTGCAAAATACTCTAAGATATTATTCGGATATTTCTCTATTTAACCTTTCTCTACAAGAACTTGTGGTGTTTGATCCTTAAGTTTGCAAGTAGCTCTTAGATATGTGGAGTACACTCTTTCCAAGGAAGTTAGAGGATAGTCAAAAATTGTTCATTCTCGACATTTCTTTAGTGCTTGATCTACAGTATTTACTTTAGTGTCTAATCCAAAGTTGTAAAGCTAGAAGCATTGCAAAGAGTTGAGATATTTGAGTTAATATCTCATGCTTATAGTGAAGTAGTTGGTTGGCTCCGCTAACTGGAAAGCGCGAGTCAGGTGACTTAGGACTTGGCTTTCATGGAAACATGGAACGTAGCAAACGTTTTGCATAAAACTTTGTATGTTCATTGTATGAACTTACAATTTCAACACAACTTTGTACTTTGCAAAATCATTAACTTAGGGAAACAATTTACCCAATGTAGTTTCTAATATTCTAATGAATATTGAGATGAGATTGGGGATATCTCTTGAAGCAAGAAACCTCTTGAATCAAGTCTGATCTATGCTTGCTTCTCTCATGGTCACGATGATGAGTCGCATAGCTTCCCACAAACTTTGATGTCGACTTCTTGAATTTTTACACACAAAGATGATCAAGCTCCTGATTTCATATCATGAATCTATATTTCTTCACGCAAGATGAGAAAGGAGAATGAGACGATCTTCTCCTCTACAAGGACACGTGATGGAGACAAGATGAGAGGTTGGAGTAGGTGGATGCGTAAGGTAAAGATGAGGAGACATGTATTGAGAACTAAGTTCTCAAGAATCTTTTCTTCTTTTAGTTCTCAGGAAAGAGAATAATTAGGATGAACAAACATGCTCTTGAAAGAGAGGCATTTCCTTGTCTTTTATCGCCAAGGTGCATGCTTATGAGGAGTCGTCTTCTTATGGTAGACGTCCACCATGTTGTCCCTTAAATTATGGATTAAAGGCAATGATTTAGTCCTTATTCAATAAGAAATAGGACTTGAATTATCTTTTTAATTATAAATTAAACAAAGCTACATAATTAATAATAATTAGGAGAGCCTAATCCAATCATGACTCTCAAGGTGGATATCCCATGCTTCTCGAAGCATGGACGTCCACCTTATTCTAAAGGTTGTTGGATCAGTTGTTGCCTAACTATCAACATGATAGTCAAATTATCATAATTGATAATTTTATGCGAGAACCCTCCTAACTTATGAATCTTATTCATAAATCCAAACAAAAAAGTAAATTCAATTTATATTGCAATCACGTTTGCATAAGTGCCATGGCATAATTATATAAATAAAAATCATATAAATATTATTTATTATGAATCACTATTCATATTAATTACATGATTATATTTTTTAATCATATTCAAAATTACCCTTATAGAAAATTGAATATGACAAAAACAATTACTGTCTCAATATTGACATCACATAGTACGAATTCGGATCAAATTAGGACTCATAAGATACAAATGCATATACTTGGAGATAATGTTATGGAGATCACACTATCTATGTATAACGACTTGAAATTTGGAAAACTATCCAATCCTGGGGTTTACACCACTTTTAGTGAAAATGCATCACATACAAATGTTGACTCGAGTTGAAAAGATTCACAATCTAAGTGAGCTTAACAAAAAACATTACACTCTGCATGAGCTGGAGAATGTATCAATGAGCTAAGCCCAACTTCCTTGACCATTTCTAATCATCGTTCAAACAGTTTGGAGCTTAGAAATGATCTTAAAAGATGTGTTCATCTCCATTTCCATCATCATTTCTCTTTCCGACATTTGGATATTGAAATGTGAATATGATATTGGATTCAAATGAAAGTAGACTTAATCTAATTAATTCTCAAATCATTAAGCTAAGAAGTGGAGCCACTAAAATCCATCTTGTTTCATCTTCCTTAAAAATGCAAGTGTCATAGTAGATCATCTATTAAGAAAGATTTAACCATGAGTATTCTCAATACTCATTCATCCTTCATACTGGAAAACTTTGATATATCCGAAGTTCAAATCCTAGTTTAATTATCTTCTTCGAAACACATCATTCATAAATCCAAACAAAAAAGTAAATTCAATTTATATTTCAATCACGTTTGCATAAGTGCCATGGCATAATTATATAAATAAAAATCATATAAATATTACTTATTATGGATCACTATTCATATTAATTACATGATTATATTTTTGAATCATATTCAAAATTACGCTTATAGAAAATTGAATATGATAAAAACAATTATTATCTCAATATTGACATCACATAGTACGAATCCGGATCAAATTAGGACTCATAAGATACAAATGCATATACTTGGAGATAATGTTAGGGAGATCATACTATCCATGTATAACGACTTGAATTTTGGATAACTATCCAATTCCGTGGTTTATACCACTTTTAGAGAAAATGCATCACATACAAATGTTGACTCGAGTTGAAAAGATTCACAATCTAAGTGAGCTTAATAAAAGACATTACACTCTGCATGAGCTGGAGAATGTATCAATGAGCTAAGCCCAGCTTCCTTGACCATTTCTAATAATAGTTCAAATAGTTTGGAGCTTAGAAATGATCTTAAAAGATGTGTTCATCTCCATTTCCATCATCATTTCGCTTTCCGACATTTGGATATTGAAATTGGAATATGATATTGGATTCAAATGAAAGTAGACTTAATCTAATTGATTCTCAAATCATTAAGCTAAGAAGTGGAGCCACTAAAATCCATCATGTTTCATCTTCCTTCAAAATGCAAGTGTCATAGCAGATGATCTATTAAGAAAGATTTAACCATGAGTATTCTCAATACTCATTCATCCTTCATACTGGAAAACTTTGATATATCCGAAGTTCAAATCCTAGTTTAACTATCTTCTTCGAAACACATCATTCATAAATCCAAACAAAAAAGTAAATTCAATTTATATTTCAATCACGTTTGCATAAGTGCCATGGCATAATTATATAAATAAAAATCATATAAATATTACTTATTATGGATCACTATTCATATTAATTACATGATTATATTTTTGAATCATATTCAAAATTACGCTTATAGAAAATTGAATATGATAAAAACAATTATTATCTCAATATTGACATCACATAGTACGAATCCGGATCAAATTAGGACTCATAAGATACAAATGCATATACTGGGAGATAATGTTAGGGAGATCATACTATCCATGTATAACGACTTGAATTTTGGATAACTATCCAATTCCGTGGTTTATACCACTTTTAGAGAAAATGCATCACATACAAATGTTGACTCGAGTTGAAAAGATTCACAATCTAAGTGAGCTTAACAAAAGACATTACACTCTGCATGAGCTCGAGAATGTATCAATGAGCTAAGCCCAGCTTCCTTGACCATTTCTAATAATAGTTCAAACAGTTTGGAGCTTAGAAATGATCTTAAAAGATGTGTTCATCTCCATTTCCATCATCATTTCGCTTTCCGACATTTGGATATTGAAATTGGAATATGATATTGGATTCAAATGAAAGTAGACTTAATCTAATTGATTCTCAAATCATTAAGCTAAGAAGTGGAG
Organism: Ottelia alismoides; assembly: GCA_037367405.1. NCBI lineage: Eukaryota > Viridiplantae > Streptophyta > Magnoliopsida > Alismatales > Hydrocharitaceae > Ottelia > Ottelia alismoides. The sequence continues at coordinate 85,330 of JAZKJV010007844.1, read as the reverse complement.
CCACTAAAATCCATCATGTTTCATCTTCCTTCAAAATGCAAGTGTCATAGCAGATGATCTATTAAGAAAGATTTAACCATGAGTATTCTCAATACTCATTCATCCTTCATACTGGAAAACTTTGATATATCCGAAGTTCAAATCCTAGTTTAACTATCTTCTTCGAAACACATCATTCATAAATCCAAACAAAAAAGTAAATTCAATTTATATTTCAATCACGTTTGCATAAGTGCCATGGCATAATTATATAAATAAAAATCATATAAATATTAATTATTATGAATCACTATTCATATTAATTACATGATTTTATTTTTGAATCGTATTCAAAATTACCCTTATAGAAAATTGAATATGACAAAAACAATTATTGTCTCAATATTGACATCACATAATACGAATCCAGATCAAATTAGGACTCGTAAGATACAAATGCATATACTTGGAGATAATGTTAGGGAGATCATACTATCCATGTATAACGACTTGAAATTTGGATAACTATCCAATTCTGGGGTTTATACCACGTTTAGCGAAAATGCATCACATACAAATGTTGACTCGAGTTGAAAAGATTCACAATCTATGTGAGCATAACAAAAGACATTACACTCTGCGTGAGCTGGAGAATGTATCAATGAACCAAGCCCAGCTTCCTTGACCATTTCTAATCATAGTTCAAATAGTTTGGAGCTTAGAAATGATCTTAAAAGTTGTGTTCATCTCCATTTTCATCATCATTTCGCTTTCCGACATTTGGATATTGAAATTGGAATATGATATTGGATTCAAATGAAAGTAGACTTAATCTAATTGATTCTCAAATCATTAAGCTAAGAAGTGGAGACACTAAAATCCATCATGTTTCATCTTCCTTCAAAATGCAAGTGTCATAGCAGATGATCTATTAAGAAAGATTTAACCATGAGTATTGAGAATACTCATTCATCCTTCATACTGGAAAACTTTGATATATCCGAAGTTCAAATCCTAGTTTAACTATCTTCTTCGAAACACATCAATAGAATTCTCATTCACTAATTAGACAACAATACTAATCATATACTTTTCCAGAAGCATATATTGATATCTCGAATTCATGTCTCATTTCATAAACATGACGAATGTGCATGGAATTCATTATGAACCCAAAATATCTTATGAGTGAGCCCTATCACCATGTTCATTAAGTACGAATATGTATGATTCCTTTGAGAGAACATACTATCATATGTCATCATATGCACACCAACTCGTTGGTATATGACCCTTGGTCAGGCTTCGAACCTATTGGTTTGTCTAATGTGCACACTCAGACATATAGATGTATATATGTCTATGCTCAAAGGATTTATGCCTGATCGTGGTAGTTATGATTTAGGTCAGTTTATTTCAACCTTGTAAAGTCAACTCTTTGACTTGAATATTCTGATACATCCGAATCACTATTCCTCTGTAGAGGACCTGCCTCAAAAAGTCAGTCGGAAATCAATCTTTATAGAAAGGTTGCCATCTCTTTCTCAAACTGGAGATGTTTACGGAATATCACATGTTAATGTGAGTTGTATCCTCCCAACTGCATGCTTTTCAATATGATCATGGTACATAATCTTAATTGTACAAAAGGACCTTAATATTAAGTGCATTCACAAACATTCATTTCAGATGGACTTCATAAATCAGTAACTTTTACTGCATTAACTAGTTGCCAATGGTTTATAAGTCCAACATAATTGAAGTTTGTCTACCATTGATGTTACTGCAAAGTTTGATATGTAGTATTGGCTTTAATGTTTAATCTAAAGTTGTAAAGATGTAAGCATGGTAAAGGGTTGAGATATTCGAGTTAATATCTCACACTTTTAGTGAAATAGTTTGTTGTCTCTACTAAACAAAAATCCTATGTCAGGTGACTTAGGTCATGGTTTTCACCCAATTGGTTGTAATGGGTGTTGTGTAGCTGCCTAATTTTTTGGCTGTGTTGTGCTCATGTTTATTCCGTGAAAGATGTTATACTTACAATGATACACTATTCATCCCCCTATAATGGTATCTCAATTCCAAGGAACTTACAGTTGGACCCCTTGCCATAGAGACTAAGGAAGCCATAGGAGGCGACGAACATGGAGTATGAGGCAATGTGGAGAGCACAAAGAGTGATCTCATGAAAGCCTTGACACAATCGATTCATGCAACTATGATCTTCTCCTCCTCCACTTACCGTTGGAAGAGTACGAGGAGTATTGGGGACACCCTCCAGAGGGAGGAAGAGGGGGTTGATGGAGATGGGATAGAGTGGAGGTGGTGGGGATGACAAACATTGATGGGATTGTAGGATCTCCATGCGATCCGTGGTCTATGAGTGAAAGACTTTTGAAAATTCATTATGAAATTCATCCATGGGAAAAAAATGTAATATGAATAGTAAAAATAAATGATGTGATGGACAAAAAGTGTTATAAAGATTTTTTTCAAATGCATTTATCTTGAAACGCAGTCGCTTTCATTGTATAAAATTGTGGGGAAAAGCAACATGTTGGTGAAGATCTCACGATAAACAACTTGGAGGGTTGATGGGAAACTACAGGATGTTTGTCAAAAATGACCAAGGGGTGCAAACTGCCTCTCTCTCAAATAAGGCAAAGACGGAGGCTATATTTAGTTTCATAAAGACAAGAGCAAACCTCGCTTTCTCTCTCCTCTCCCTCCCTCTTCTGCATCGTGCTTGAAAGAATTGGAAGGAAGGAGGGAGGGGGGAACGAACAAGAAAAGAAAGAATCATCGTCGCAAGAGTGTCGGAGAGATCCCGCTTCTCGTCGCAAAGAAGAGAGGTTGAAGGCGCCTGCCATCATCAAAGGGAAAGAAAATGAGGGAGATATGGAACTCAAACAATGGTAGCACCGTAGATAATGGGCAACCTTTGGTAGCGGTGGCAATTGACAAGGATAAAGGCAGCCAAATTGCGCTAAAGTGGACGGTTGACAACCTCATTCCTAAGGGTCATACGGTCACCCTCGTCCATGTCAAGAAGCCCTCTTCCAATGCTAGTATGTTCCTCGCACCCAACCGCCGATTTCGATCATATATGAGAAACACTGAGATAAGTTCAGATCGTCCAAAAACCATCGATAATGAATAGATTAATCACGTATGTGTTATTCATTTTTACAAATATATAACGTGCTTCCTGCATTTGCGAGATTTCTTGTAAAATTTTTAAACCAAATTCTTACTTCGTTAAGCATGCCCTATTCCAGCATTGAATAGATCGGCAGATAGGACGTCTGTAATTGAATATAAATGATACATATGCTGATTTTGATATCAGAAGGGAGTTGTTCCCTAAGATTATGAGAGGCCTATATGAATTTATGTGCAAAAACTACATTTAGAAAACATTTCTGGACATGCCAACAGTCTCGTTTTATAAACTATTCCAGTAATCTGAGTCAAAGATAGATGGCCCACTACGTATAGGAAAAAGACTTGACTTTGATTTTGGTATGTTGGTGAACCTCACATTTATTGGATACATGCTAATCTTTATGTAGAAGTTAAGTCGCGCATTTATTTCCAATAATTCAAATATAGCTTTGAGTCAATTAAAGAAGCTTTGATACTGAAATCTTAGACAACTTACAGTTATTTGATTAGACATATGAACCTTCTGTATTGTGTTCCGAGTACTTCCATTTTATGAAATGGGCTACTATACGACTTTCTAGGGGTGATTTCTGAACAGATTGATGCTTCCAGATGAAATTATGTGGGTTGCTATATATATCATATGGTATGTTCTCGTTCGGTTATATATCTTTTGATAGATGTGAGCTCTCAATTTATGATGATGTGAAAGAATAAAAATGGTTTATATTGTGTTAAGCATACTTGGCAATTACTGGGTATCCAACATACACAAAAGCTGGCTTCGGTCACCATGATAGAAGGATTTAAGACAAACCAAATATGATGCTTCTTTTATGTTATTTTCTCTGGTTAATCGTCGTAACTATCTCCATTCATTACCAGATAATTCAGAGGAGGTGTATGCTAAGGAATTGTTCCTTCCCTTCAGGTGTTTCTGCACCCGAAAAGATGTAGGTATCAGATTACATACTCGTTTTCGTCCAGAGTATCTTCCCCCATTTAAGTTACTCGATTATGTGTGATTGATTAGTTGGTTGTGGAGGTTATAATTTTTTAATCCAATTTTAAAGAACCTGCTGCCAATTTCGAAATCTTCCTGCAGATACAATGCAGAGATGTCATATTGGAAGACCCCGATATCGCCAAAGCTATAGTTGAATATGCCTCTGTGAATTCTGTAGAAAAACTTGTTGTTGGTACGCCTACACGCAGCACTTTCATCAGGTTTGTTCCGCAACTCCCCCGGCACTATTCTTTTGATAGTGAACAATTATTAAATTTGCAATCCAGATTATAAATCAAAGAGAGAAAATAGGTTCATATGGGCGATTGATGCTTAGTTTTCCCATCAACAGGTTCAAGACTACAGATGTGCCCAGCATTGTAGCTAAAGGGGCACCAGATTTCTGCACTGTTTACGTAATATCCAAGGGAAAAGTGTCAACCGTAAAAAATGCCGTCCGGCCTGCACCTGCTGCCTCAGCACGCCCCCAGACAGTACAAAATCAAGCAAGCATCAAGTCGGAATCAACTCCAAGTCAATCAATTCCAATTAGTTCGTCAGCACTGACGCCAGCTAGTGCTATTTCTAAGGGTATGTTATTTACAGATTTGTTATGGGAGCCACAGGCAAGAATATCTAACCAAATTCTTTACTCAAGATTTTCCCAAGACAATATAGTTCCTTCAAAATTTGAAAAAAAAGGCAAAATTTCTGTAAAAAACAAGACCAGCTTTTTTGGTGAAATTTTAAAGTTTCTCTGTTGGCAGGTGAAGTACCTATGCGCCATTCATTTGAAGATTCCATAAAGTATGTCTCTTGCTCCTCAATTGTGCTGAAACTGTTGAAGTTCTTCAATTTCCTTTGGCGATCTCTCGTCACTTGCATATGTTTACTGCTACAGGTCTCCATTCACAAGAGGGAGGGCATCGAATGGTAAAGCCTATGGCGAAATCTCTCCACCAGAGACAGACATTTCATTCGTAAGCACTGGCAGGCTAAGCACTGATGGGCTGCTACCATCTTTGTATGATGATATGGATGGATATCGTCTCCAAAGACTATCCAATTGTTCTGATGGATATGATAGGAGCTTTGAGATGCGCTCACCGCTTCCGAAAACAGTGGACACACAATTGTTAGGGAAGGAGTATTCTGCATTTTCCCAAGACAATGGGATGTCTTCATGGTCTTCGCATTCTATGGTTAGTTACTTAAATAAATACTTCCTCGAGTCAGCAGTTGCTATGGCAAATGCCAAAAGATCTTTCAAATTGGAAAATATAAAATGACCTTTAAGAAGCTGATATGAAAGAAACACCGAATTTTCAGGAGGTTTTTTTTCTGCTACAAGGTCATAGGATAGAACCTTAATATAGTTGGATCAAAAGACCCAATTATAACATGAGACCTAGAAAACACATGATATGTATTGATTTTATCGATTTACTTGACCGATCGTAGGCTTAAATATAGGGTAGGCAAGTGTTAAGCTTTTTTCAGTTTGCAAAACACTATTTCACAGACATCGCCGCATTCCAATGGCTCGGATAAGTGAATTCAATCCTTGAGGACCATCCACTAGCGCTATCCAATTTAATCCTGCTCACTAACATCACACATAAATCTCTTGTATATTTTAGCCACTCCGAGGGCAACCCCATAAGAGATACTTATTTGTTGCTATCAAATTACCAGGATGATGTGGAATCAGAGATGAGGAGGCTGAGGTTGGAACTGAAGCAAACAATGGACATGTACAGCACGGCTTGCAAAGAAGCACTGACTGCAAAACAGAAGGCAATGCTTGTAACTCATGCCATTTCATGTGTCTATATATTGTGCAATTTTTACTACTAAGAGAAAACAATGTTGACAAACATATATCTTCATATCTAGGCTGGTGAACTTCATCGCTGGAAAATGGAGGAAGAACAGCGACTTCAAGAGGCAAGACTAACAGAAGAGACAGCTTTGGCTATTATAGAAAAAGAGAAAGCGAAGTGCAAGGCAGCAATAGAAGCAGCTGAGGCTGCACAGAGACTTGCAGAGCTGGAAGCACAGAAAAGAATAAATGCAGAAAGGAAGGCGATGAGAGAGGCAGAGGAGAGGAAAAAATCAACGGATTCTCTGGTAAATAACGATCTAAGATACAGGAGGTACACTATAGAAGAAATAGAAGCTGCCACAGAGTTTTTCTCGGAAAAACGTAAAATTGGTGAAGGAGGGTATGGTCCTGTATACAGAAGTAATCTAGACCACACCCCAGTTGCCATTAAAGTGCTGCGGCCTGATGCAGCTCAAGGGAGATCCCAGTTTCAGCAAGAGGTATGAACTGCAGTAGTTTTGGAGATTCACATGCAGAGAATCTGTAAATTGACATGACCTAAAATCCTAACTGCAAAGTAAATTCACGTCCGAACAAAAAAAAGAGAGGATGAAACCACTATCTCCAAGAAAGATGTTTCTTAATTAGCCATCGACCTTTTATTACTAAATGGCTTTTTTTTTGAAGAAACTGCTGAACATATAATTCTATATTAACTCGCGATGCAAAAATCAGCTAAACAAGAAAGTGCAAAATATAACTCTTATAGCATTTGATTTAGTTGAATTATTCTAACAAATCTAATGAACAGGTTGAAGTACTGAGTTGCATAAGACATCCCAACATGGTTCTCCTACTGGGTGCATGCCCAGAATATGGATGCTTGGTTTATGAGTACATGGCCAATGGAAGCTTGGAAGACTGTCTGTTCAGTAAAGGTAAAATGCCAGTCCTTTCCTGGCAGCTCAGATTCCGGATTGCTGCTGAGATAGCCACTGGGCTCCTCTTTCTTCACCAGACAAAGCCTGAACCTCTGGTTCACCGAGACCTCAAACCTGGCAATATACTTCTTGATCGTAACTATGTCAGCAAGATAAGTGACGTGGGCCTTGCACGCCTAGTCCCACCAACCGTTGCTGATAATGTCACCCAATACCGCATGACATCGACGGCAGGGACCTTCTGCTATATTGATCCGGAGTACCAGCAGACAGGGATGCTTGGTACAAAATCGGACGTCTACTCTCTAGGCATATTGCTTTTGCAAATAATAACTGCAAAGCCTCCGATGGGGTTGACTCACCACGTGGAGAATGCCATTGAGAACAGGACATTTAAGGATATTCTTGACCCAGCAGTGCGAGATTGGCCAATTGAAGAAGCACTGGTCTTTGCTAAGCTCTCTCTGAAGTGTGCAGAATTGAGAAGGAAGGACAGGCCAGATCTTGGGAAAGTAATCCTTCCTGAGCTGAACAGACTGCGCGAACTAGCAGATGAAAATATGTGTCAAGGTATTCTTGGAGGCGGCATAAATCCCTCACCCATCCACAGCGCTGTCTCCATCAACCAGGTAATAAGTATGGCTGAAAATGCCAAACTTGAGCTGTGCATTCCATATCACTAACGTGTCTTTTACTTAAGGACTCATGCGTGCTTGGTTTACATGGCTGAAAATGACAAACTTGAACTGTGTATCCATATCACTCGTTTCCAACAGCTTACGTAGGAGATTATTGAAATGCCTTGAGAGAATATATCATTCAAAACACATTTTTAACAGTTTATGGAATGACATTTAGCTACGACGTTATTTATCTGCATACATGTTATGCAAAATTCATGAATACTGTAGCCAGTGTGCAACCAATAGGGTGTGGAATGTAGATTGTATGCTTCCTCCCTTGCATACAATAGGTCGCATCTTTATATAATAAATTAATAATGATTTGATGATGTGACAAACAAAAGAACCGGTTACAACAAACTTGATCATCGTTTTGCAGGATTATTCGAGTGATCCATACTCCGATTCTGGAAACTCAAGGAGCCGAACAAGTATGCCGTCCTTGGCTGGAAGACCAGCTATGATGTAGACCACACGTTGAGTGCAAGAGCCTTTGGGGGTTAGTCTTCCTCTTCAAGTTTTCAAGAATGAAACCAAATGAACAGTAATGTGTACTAGTAATCAAGTTTACGTTTTCAGGCATGATGCATGAGCGTCGATGTTAACCAGGGAAATTACTTGAATTGGCCACTGCAATCTGGGTAATGACATCATGGTCGACGAAAATTTCTCTGCAGTCTTGTTAATCGTGGGAATCAAATAAGAGAGCCAGTGCATTTTCGAACAATATGCAGCTGTATTTTCTCCTGTCTTCGGGCAGACGATGTCCCCTTTAAAATAAATAACTTGTTCAAAGGTGTCGGTGACATTTTCTCAGCTGCAAATGTACAAAATAAATAGGAAACAACACCCCCCTCCCTCTCTGTAATAACTATTTATTGGAATGAATTTAAAATTTCTGGAAAAAGATTAAATATATGGCCATAAAGTGATGTTTGATTTTTTACTTGTTTTTAAATAACGATCCTTACATTTTATGCTTGGTTTACTATTTGCAGTCGTGACAGCAAAGAACTGCATTACATCAGTAGAGCTCGAAAACCATGCATCTAATTAGAGTTATTGACGTGTAATAATATCCGTTTACTCCCCAGGAACAAGGACAGTTCAAGCTCAAAGGCCATGTTTAGTTACCGGATTACCTTGGAGTAACCTGCCATACCCCCTGATCTATCCCTGCATTCATCATTTGAAATTAGTTGTATGGACAATATAATTTCTTTGCTATAATATTTTTTAACCACGTTCAAATAAAAACATTAATATAAAAAATATAATATAATCATTGAAAAAGTTAATATAACACATAATCAATGACACATCACGTCACATTTATCATTCCAACCTTCCCAATCATCTAAAGAACTACTATTTACTGGAGGATACCCCAATTCAACCCAGCCCAATTGCCAAACTGGCCCAAAGAGGTGTGAATTACACTGTTGACTACATTCTTTATGGACCACACGAATCTGTGAACTATTTAGAATAAAATCAAATGGCAGGTATAATCCCTTTCTGCAATTCAAGACATTCTACAATAGTAAACCTATAATATTGAACCCAACATGCTCATATTTAAGCCTCCTCCCATGAGGAAATCAAATGGTTTTGGAAAAGATGATTCCTCCAACTGTAACTAGCATCCATTCATCCCATACATTCAGAGGAGCCAATCAATTTGATTTCAAGAGGGTGTCTTTTTTACATTCTTAAGCTGAATTTCTTCTTCGCCTTGGTATTTTGGCATCCTTCATCAACATAAAGTTGTCTTTGAGACTTTTCTGTGACAACATGGAGTGGACTCACACACTCGGAGTTGGAGAGAAAGGTAGATGAAGCAGTGTGACACCACTTCAAAATCCTTTTCGTAACGTCACAAATATTGGGATTCATCCTACGCTAAACCCATGTGGTAGCTTCTTATCAAAATCAAGGTAACTATGATGTGAGCTCAAAGTAGGATTTATCTCATGAAGTTTAGATGCAGACCTACGTATATTCTTACATTTTCTTTAGAGAATCTCCATTAAATGAGATTTATGATCTTCAGTAAATTTTAATAAATAATGAAAAGAAAGTTTCAAGTCGGACCCGCAAGGAGGGCATATTTCTTGGAGTTAATCTCTTTAACTCATGGAGAATAATAGGACACTACTGGCACTATACTTGTTGGTTTTGGACTATTTGGCGAATGAATATGACTTGTGGTTGTCCAGCATTGCAATCTGCTCGGAAGTCATATTACAAAAGATGGTTAGGAAAGAGTCTATGACATTGGCTAACTTATTTTTGTGCTCAATCGAAGACTTTTGAATCAAAAATCTTTGATGGATAGAGGTTTGACTCAAACCATCTTATTTGGAGGGAACTGAAAATGACTCTAAAAAAACTTCAATAATTGCTTCCATTTATGATTATATTTAACATGTATTATATCAAAACTAGTGATTGTGCTTTCCAACTCATCCTCTTTGAGAATTAAGTGGTATCAATCGGAAACTTCTTGAAGTCATCAAAACGGACCTCATCCAACGAAATAGCAGTTTCAGAACTACAATTAGATGTGACATTATTTATGTTGTATATAAAACTTCAAATATTTATTCATAACACATTTTTCATATTTTCCATTAATTCTGTCCCCATTATATAAATAATAATATGTGATAATCTATAAATTTCTATCTAAAATAATTGAAGACAAAACAAGGAAGAAACACAAATCTTATTCCTATCATTAGAATCTTTTCAAAGTAATATTTATCTTTATAAAACTCCAAATTGACAAAATTTATCTTTAAACTTTAATATACATTACATTACATGTGAGTTTCAGTTTTCGAGCTTGATTATACAATTGTGTTTTTTAAAAGGAAAACTTCCAACTTTTCTATGGACTTTATTTTAACTCCTTAATTTACTTTTTTAGTGTCTCATAAAAATATAAAGAGAAACATAAAAATATGGCAAAACATATTATGTGTAAATATACCAATTTTTTTTTAAATTTTACCAATTACCTCTACGACCTTTGAAACAACCTAATTCCTTCATCGACCCCGTAAACTTGCTAACCCGTATCCTACAGACCCTATGGTCAACCCACATCCATTTATTCGTTAAAACTAATGGGATTATGTTATATTCTTTTACATAATACCCATTTGTTTATAAAAATTAGATTAAGTGCCCGTCATCCTCCTCCTCATCTCCGTTCCCCACCCCATACCCACTCACCTCCTTGACCGTCACCGCCCTTGCCTTCTCCTCCCAACCTCCCCCTCCTCCTCCTCGTCGCCACCCTCGCCCTCCTCCCTGACCTCCTCCTCATCATCCAGGTTGCCACACTCACCCTCCTCCCTGACTTTCTTCACCTCCTCCTCCTCCTCCAGGTTTTCCGCCCACACCCTCCTCTAGGTCTGCCACCCTCTCCCTCCTCCCCGACATCTTCCTCCGGTTCTGTCGCCCTCGCCCTCCTCCAGGTCTGCCACCCTCGCCCTCCTCCCCTACCTCCTCCTCCTCCTCCTCCTCCAGGTTTGTCACCCTCCCCATCCTTCGCCAGGACAACCCACCCTTGTCCTCCTCCTTCCCGACCTCCCTCTTACCCTCCAGTGCTACCGCTCTTGCCCTCCTCCTCCTCCAGGTCTTCCACCCTTGCCCTCCTCCTCGAATGCCATCCCCCTTCTCTTCGATGGCATACCCTCCTCCCCTTTCGGCCTCCGCCCTTTCGACCTCCCTCCTCTTTCGCTTGAGAAGATCTATCGTACCCATGAATAGCATCCCACAAACAACATCCCAGGAACATCCCACCCTCACCCTTCTCCTCCCTGAATGCCATCCCCCTCTCATTGAAAACATCCCCTCCTCCCCTCCATGTACCCCATTATGACCTCCAACCTTCCGACCTCTCCCTTTTTGAGATCCCCGCTTCCGCCCTCACCCTCCTCCTCCCCGAATGCCATCCCCCTCTCCTCAATGACATCCCCTCCTCTCCTCTGGCTCCTCCATTCTGACCTCCCACCTTTCAAATTCCCCCCTTCTGACCTCCCCCCTTCTAACCACCCATCTGGGAGAACCCCATGAACAGTAGCAGATCTATCAATTTGGTTAGTTGCAGTGGGATCTCTCATCCATCATCGATTCAGTTACTCCCTCAGATCCCCACAAAATTGGTCCAGAGCAGCAGTGCATGGTCTAGAGCAGATGTAGCTCCTCCATCATAGCTCAACCTTTGGGATACCTCCCTCTAATGGAGGATATCACTCGTGTTCTCTCGCAAATATGTGTAGAAGAAGAGGATGAAGAAGGGGGAGGAGAAGGAATTCCACCGTCTCTTTTTCTTTCGTTAGATTAACTCAAGTTTAACTCAAGTAATTGACTCCAGTAAAGTTAAAGTTGACGATAGGGTCTGTCGTGTAAGACGGAGAAAGTTTGTGAGGTCGAGGGGGGAATTCTGTTGTTTCAAAGGTCATGGAGGTAATTGACAAAGTTTATAGGGTCTGTCGGGTAAAAATCCTAAAAAACTAATTGCAATCTTTTTTGTCGTAGAGAAAAAAGACGGAGACCACCATTGAGCCGGTAAAGATCAAATCAGTTTATCAAAGTGCTTCTCCGATTGCTCAAGACATTTCTTTTCAATCGAAGAGCAGAATCTCATTTCGTTTCATTTTGAGTCACATAGTCAAGGCAGATGTAGCAGGGGTGGAGGGGATACGTATTTGTTGTTCAGGTCGATCAGAAGGTGCAAAAATATCACGAACTGAATGTGGAAAGTATGGAAAAACATCTCGTAATGTATTGGAACAGAAAATCGATTATGCTCCCCTTAACGTATCTACTCCTTCTGGAATCTTAGGTGTAAAGGTGTGGATGTCATATAGATAATCAAAAGAGGGGGCGTGCCCTCTTCGAAACACAATTTAGTATATATTGTCAAGGCTATTATGTTCGTGATTAGAAGATGGAGTCGCGAACCGGACGATAACTTTTTGGCCCCACGGGTTCACTCGTCTCCCTCATTTCCCAAAAGTGGTAGGTCGTTGGATACCGGAGAACCGCAACACGTCGTTCCCCAATCAGACAATTCCGAAGAGGAGTTCTAGTGGATCCTCCAGGGACAAAAAAGAAGTGAGAATGCCTCCGAAGAGGAAAAGGATATGGCCCATCTGTCTATGGAACAACATTTGCCCCGTATGTGCATCTAAATTCTAGTCTTCAGGCGAATCTTGACCTTTCGCCATAGACCCCCTTTCGACACCCCCTCGACTCCACTTTTCTATTATAGAAGAAAGGAGCATCAAATTCCAAAATAAATAGAAGTTATCATTAGCTAATTATTATATTATTCATTAATCTTTCATTAGAATGTCATAATGAAAAATACAATTCCATTATTTTGATCCTAATTCCAATATTTCATTTTAGTATCTTCTATTCTATTCTTTTTCGGGGGACCACCCTAGACCTGCATTTTTATTCTCCCAAATTCGATCTTAGATCTACTCGATGCGATGTTGAGGATCATTTTCTTTTCTTCTTTCCCATACAAAACAACCGAAAAAAGGAGAAGAAATTGATCGCGGGCAATTTTTGCATTTTTTTTCTCGCCCGGAGGATACTCTAGTGAAAGTTGTTGAAGTGGAAAAGTCAGTCCTATCTCCTTTAGGGACAAAGAAAGCTTTCGTTCTATAGTGTCTAGTTTTCTTTCTCATTAGGGAAGGCGAGCTCCCGTCGGATTTTGCCGATCTTTTCACTAATGTGAGAGGCATCAACAGCCAGTTCAAGCACTGGCTCACGACATGGCGTCGATCCTGTCCTACTTCATTTTCTAGTCCTGTAGTATAGGTGACCTATTATCCTCTGACGAATCTGAGTATTCCTCTAGGTCCATCTTTCTTTCTATTTCTTTGTGGTGTGGAAAATTGAGTACTCATTCTTGAAATGTCTCATAATAGCCTGCATTGGAATATTCCATTTTTGTCGGGGAAGAGGGTAGAGAGCGTAGATGGAAAAAACCTTGTTTTAAATTTTTTGTATCTTCTATGACTCATACCTTGCATATACAGAGGCATAATTAAGTATACTCACCTTAAAAGTTTGAGATGAATCATGCATACTTTTTATCCTAAAAATACTTTAGGCTTGAGAGGACTTATTAAAGAAAAATTGGGTTTTAAAGACCATGACATAATTGGGAATTTAACTTTGGAAAGTTAATTAGAGAACTCTTTAACTTCTTCCCAATTATGGGATTCTAACTTGGGAAAGTTATTTAGAGAACTTTTTAACTTCGTTTAGTAAAATTAATTTAATTTTTAATTATTTTCATGATATTGTACTTTGTAAATAAAATCAAAACCTAAAATTAGTGTTAGATAAGTTAAATAAATCATAAGCCCTGATTATACACTCTACATACGAAATAATTTACTTCATACAACAGTAACATTATAATGATAACATAAACAAAAAAAAACATATAACCTTAAACCGTATATTTAAATTCATAAAGTATAAAAGAGTTAAGCTATATGTATAAATCATCTAAAATGAATTATTGTATGTTTAATAACCTAATTTATATGAGAAAATATTATATAAAATTATATATTTATATTTTATAATAATTATTAATTTAATCATTTTTATTTTCATGTTATTCATTAATTATGTATAATTTTATAATGTTTTTATCTCTTGATTTTTCTAGTGGGGGCGTGTGACCACCCATTAACCTAAGTTGAAAATCCATTTTTCAAGATCGGCTTTCCCCTTCCCCTTTTACTGATTACCTTTGATAATACTGACATTTCCCGTCAAAAGTTTATTGATCCAACTAACCCCTCATGCCATTCATTGGACTCCAGTCTTACTCATCTTCCTGTAAATGTATCAACACATGTACTTAAACATGCTATCCACCCAAGTGTTTCTTCTCCTCTAGTCTTTCGGCTACTTCTTCACAGTGATAGAGGGCACATAACTCATCTTTATGAGTGCTACGATTAGTATATGTGAGATCCAAGGCTAATTATCATTTTTTTGTGTAGCTGAAGAGTAACATTGTGCCGTCGAGCTAAGCTGCTCTAAGAGGCAAGAACCGCGAGCTCTATCGAGGTTGAATGGCAGATCAAGCATCAATACTTCCATTTTCTTAGCATTTTAGCGTTATTTCTCGTCATCTTCTCATTTTTCATTTGGAATTGAAGACTAGCATAAAATCCGCACCCCCCCGTCTCCAATTTCTTAATTCCAATTTCTCAATCCAATTCCCATCACCATCATTTTCCCCACAATTATCCAAAATTGTCACCTTTATCTCCCCCCAATCAATCCATCGATTAAGGATTACCATCTCTTCACCCTAGTTCTAACAAGATCAAGTCTTATAGACTTCATTGCGATTTCTTTTGTTTTAACTTGGATATATTGAACTCGATTTAAGCGTGATTGTTGGGTCAAATTTGGATATAAAGGATCATTGGAGAATATTTTCGGAGAACCCATCTGAACTCTAATTCTTGATGTCTTCAAACCTCAATTCAGTTGATTGTTTGTCTCAGTTTTTGGAGTGTTGTAACTATAATTGCGTACGAGTAATTTGAAATCAATAAAATGGAGAATTGGAGATTTTCCATCTTTGAAAGTTATCAGAGGAGATTTTATGTCTTCGGTGATCCTCATTGGTAGCATACCCACTCACTCTAAACCTTCTACATGCTATTTGCAACTTTGCCAATGGTAAGACAAAGGTCTTGGGCCATTAGCTTCAACTTTGGAGCATCACATCATTGTCGAGTCACTCGATGAAACAATGGGGTGAAAGGTTGAGCTCCATCGGAGCTCCATCCATCCTCAAGAAGGATACAAGCCCGGTTATCAACATATGTCCAACCACTGTGATTGTTACATCATTACCCGGTCTATTCTTCTATATCCAAGAACTTCCAACAATACATCATCATTAGTGGTGTATTTGCAAAAGAGACTTGCATATGTTTGAGACTAACATAGAATCCTGCATTACTTAGTATAAAAACACATTCTTTTCTTTGTTGTTGTTTCCTTTATCAAACAATATATTGTCTGAATAAACTTTTATACTAAGAGGTATAAAAATATATTTGCACAACTCAATTAAAGGGGGCAATGAGCCTTCCGGTGCATTTGCTTTGACATGATCTACTAGTGTATTGTATTGGTGTCTCAAACAAACATATTTGAGCTGTCATCACTTGCTTTATTGTCTTTTTGGTATTTTTGAACTTATTTGATATTTTATATTTTTTCCTTGTACTCCTATACATATAACGTGGTATCCTCTTCATGTTTTGGCTCTCCTTCATTAGTTTGAACAACTTCTTCATGCTTTCTACCAGTCTTGAGACAAATGAAATTGGCCAAAAATTTGAGAAATGTTATCTTAACAGATATGGTTGAGTGTCTATGTATATGTTCTACCACATTGCGATGTATATGCTTAAACTGATTGTTCGGTTTTTCTACAAATAGGCGGGGATGGTATCCTTTGGTGCGGTCACCTCGTCTAAATGTTTGTTGATGCACTACTCCATTTTGTGCTAGTTGGAGAGCTCAATATGTCAATAACTTAATTCAGCTCCATGGACTTAAGAGATGGTTCCAGCTAACCCTATTGACCCCAGCTATCAGCCTTGACCTGCCTCTGGTTGTTCTGGTATTGAGGCGTGTAGTGTTGGGAAGAAGAACAATTGTAATGTTGTTGGGTTGATTCTAGTTGTGCTATTTTCGTTGGTGGTCGTGGTAATAGGGGCGATATGAATTATGCCTATAATGGGAGCTATAATGAGGTTTCTTAGAGTAATGACTATGAGACTAGAATTATGTTCAACAACCTTGATGTTATTGGGTTTGGTACATGAGAATCATTGGAATTATAGTAGCTTGGAGTTTATTAAGTTACTAATATTTACCAGAAGTAGATATCGTTCACTTTGAAGACTAAAGGACTTTACTATCTGGTGCTTTGAAGTTGGCTTGGGACTCTAACTATGATTGGCATGATATGCCTCCTCAGACCAAGTCAATAGTAGAGTTTAGAAGATGATTTTTCATCCTATAAAAAAATGAACATCATGGGTAGGAAGAGAAGTATAATATTCTAAGTGTATTGGGTGGCGATGGTGCTTGTTGCTAGAATATTTTAAGTTGTCCTATCTTTGTTAGGAGATCATCAAACTACTTTGGAAGTTCATACTGTTATATGCACTTACCAATTCATTGTTTTAATGATGACAAAATATTGTTCATATATTAGCTTTTGTTTTAGCTAGCAATGAACACTGTGACAAAATAAGAGATGAGAAAGGCCAACCAAAAGTTATAAATATGTTGTTGTAGCTACATGAAGATTTAATGAACAAAGCTAAGGATGAATGAAGATAAAGAGGAGATGAAGTTCAAAGAGTTCTAAAAGCCATATAATACATCAATTTTATTTGAGTGATTGTTAATACAACAACGATTGTAAATTAAATGCCATATCTTAATATTATATGCACAAAAAGAGCATCTATAATCCCTAATATTCTAGGATGCCGTTAAATAAATTGGTGTGCAGGGGTAAAGTTTATTGAGTTCATGTTTCATCAATATTATGTTAGCATACTGTAAAAAAGTTCTTCGATTAAATATATTTTATGGGCACGTATATTAATTATACTTCTCTTATTCTTTGAGTGAGTGTTTTCTTAGTTAGTAGGAAAAGATTTGAGATTGTGACGAGTAATAGACTCATCTACACATTTCATGCTAATATAGCTAAAATCCTTGATAATTATATGTGGATAGACTTTAATTTAATATTATTGGGAAAAGATTTAAAAACATAATAAAGCTAACAAACTAAAATGCATAAAAAATATGAAAAGGTAAATAAGTGTCATATATATATAATATGAAAAGAATACAAAATAGTTTGTGAAATTATGTTTTACAACCATAAACCAATATTACAAGTTAGAAGAGTGAAAATCTATAGATAGAAATTGAAGAGTGGATTCCTCTCCATGGCAACACATTTGCAAACAAAAGCCAAGTGAAAACCTCTTTTCTCTTGGCTAATTAACTTATTGCCGAAGAACAATAAGGAGAAAAGGCTACTAAGAGGAGGGAGGTAATTGCTCCAAACACCTTATATAGCTAGTCACACATGTCTCCATCCATTAGGAGTTTATATTGATGGCGGTTAGAGAAGGTTTTTTCCACAAGTATTAGAAGGGAGTATGAAACATCGATGTTAACATCTAAGTATAGGCCATGAAATTGGTCACCATTACTAGCTTTGATAAAATAAATATAACTCTAAAATACTGAAACCTACAAAACACACGACATAAAGAAAAATTAATAAAAAAATCAAAAGTAGTTTGTAGTATACACTACAAACATAAAATTTGGGTTTTAAACTATTATAGTTTACTTTGAAAATAAAAAATATTAAAACATGAATCTTAAGAAATATTTCTAAAGAATATCATAATATTTCTTAAAATTACGAAAATATTATAATACATACGTTATATGATATAAAAGATATATAATAAATTTGTGCTAAAACACCTTGTTTTGTACTCAACAAAAAATACCATAAAATTTGTGAAAATAAAAGACTTCAAAACTCAAAATTAGAGATATAAAAATCGTGTTCCATATTGTTTCACCTAAGTTGACGTTTGAAAATATTACCCTATATAATATTAAATATATCTTTTTTTCTAATGAAAAAATAAATTTAAATTTAAAGTCATTTGTTTTCACAATATCCATTTAAAAATAAAATAAAATACATAATTTTAATATTCATTAAGAATTTAATAACTAAAGTTATTTAAAAAACATAAAATCAAAAATTATATATTAAAAAATAATCACAAGTCAGTAACTTGCATCGCAATGGTAGAAACACCCCTAAATGTAATAAAGCAAAAACACATAAAACTTCAAAAATAAAAATGCTCCTATTTTCATACTTCTAACCCTCTGTATTGTTATTAGTATATTTTTTTTAATTGTGAATCACGAGACTATAAATTGATAGTAAAAAGCATTCTTAATGGAAGCCTCAAATTTTTCTCTATCAATTTATAAGCTTCACATTCAGAACATTTAAATAACAAAATGGCAAAATATATTTCTTCTATTTTTTTTGAATTGCACATCTCTATTTCGAACTTGATTTGTAGTACAAATGTGTCTAAATTGATTCAAATTAAACGAGATATTGTATCACCAGTGGGGGTTTTAAATACTTACAATGGATTGTTGAGGTGTAGAAAATTTATGTTTACTTTATGATGATTTGGGGGCATGTGAAGCTTCACTTCACAAATGTATGCAAGTAAATATCATCGCAAGAAAACCTTCAATGTAAGTTTGGCAACAAGTCTAAGCATGTACGTGAGCTAGTGACAAATCTCAGATTCAACGAGTCAATGTGCTGAAGTTACGTGAAAGCCGAGCTCTTTTGCATGAGCTTCACTGCATTTGCAAAAAAAGTTACACGACATGCATTCCACATACATTGGATATAAATTCTATTAACAAATAATAATTACACACTAAATGCTACATAAATTAAGCAAAACCTCACTTCATATATAATCTTTAATATTTTATTTACCAAACCTAAAAATTTAGAACCTCAATCAAACTTAGTAGAACAAATGAATATATGATAATTCTACATTTGCATAATATATGGATCATACATATCTATGTTTCAAGATCATCATATTCACTTTTATTTCAATTCTCTACAACATGTAATCCATAACATAGAGAGAGTGTTTTTTTTTCCGAATTCCTATCCTAAGTTTATACAACTTATGTTAAAAGGAATCGAGATTGACATTAGGCGTAAAACCAATTATGCATGCCCAGTTAGGGATACTCACTGTGATTTTCATCACTCTCCATGTGGGATGCACAACTGAATATAAAAGTTACACTATATGCAAATGCAAGTCGATGAAAATGCTCTTAAGCATAAGTTATAGTAGCGAGCAAGAAATGAGTTAATTAGAATGAATAAATGTACACCTTAATTAGTGGGGTTATGTGGTATAATTAATCGAGCACAAACAAGAACTCTAAGAGAGCTCTAATAGCATGTGCCTTCCTAACTATCAAGACAAACAACATAAAATAAGCAAGGACTTCGTTCTGTAAGTTAACAATTAGAGAAACATCGCATCAGAAAAATCAAGGCATCAATAGGAAGAAAATTAAATTACGAATCAAATAATACCAATTTCATTAAATTTAAAATCCATATAAAAAATTTATACATAATACAAACCAGAGGTCCTTTTGCAACTAAAACATACTAAAAACTTAATTAAACCAAATTAAAATTTCAACACTGAGTTATCTACAATAAAAATAAGCTGCAAGTGCTTATATGTAATAACCAATGCATGTAGGGATAAATATGCAGTTTTAACAACTAGAAAAGGCCTGGGTACGAATAGCCCATACACGAATACATGATTGGTGCATGGGTAACCAAAGTGCATGTACCAAAATATGGGCTGAGACATTGCAAATATTCTATCATGTGCATGAAGCATGTGAGATATGCTTCCTTAACCATTTCTAATCATAGTATAAATCATTTGGAGCTTAAAAATGATTTCAAGAAGTGTGTTCATCTCCATATCCATTTTCATTTCAATCTCCAATATTTGGACATTGAAATTGGAATTGCATATTGGAGACAAATGAAATGAGACTTAATCCAATTAATTCTTGCATCATTAAGCCAATAAGTGGACCTAATAAAATCCTTTTGGTTTCATTATCTCTTGAAATGGAAGTGTCATGGTATATAATCTATTAAGATAGATTTAGCCCAGAGTAATCTCAATACTCATCCATCCTTTATACTGGAAGACTTTGATATGTATGAAGTCCAAACCCTAGTTTTATTGTCTTCTTCAAAACATATCAATAAATTTCTCGTTCGATAATTGGTCAACAGTATCCAAAGGCATATATTAATATCTCAAATTTGTTTTTTATTTCATAAACAAGACTACCATGCATGGAAATCTTTATGACCCCAAAATATCTCATGAGTGAGATCTATCTCTCGGTTCATCAAGGATCAACCTGTATGTTTTCTTTGCGATATCACACTTCTCATATGTCTTCATATGCACACCAATTCGTCGACATATCCTTGGTTAGGTCTTTAACCTAATAGTCTATCTAATGTGCACAATCAAACATATAGATGTATACATGTCTCTTATTAAAGGATGTGTCCCTGATCGTGAAAGTTGTGATTCATGTCTTAGTTTATCTCGACATCATAAAGTCAACTCTTGTATATAAGAGAGGATATGTGCCTAATTGTGACAGTTACGACCTTCGAATCTCTATTCCTATGTGGAGGACTGATGAATCATATATTCATAATCTTTATTTCTACTTCTTATCCTTCTACATTAAACTTATTACTTCATTTAACAACTTATTCATTATACTTAACATCTAACCTCTTGTAAATAATTAAGGTTAACTATTATGTAAATAATAACACAAGATATGGTATTACAGTTCTCTTTATTTTATGTGTTTCTTATTATTTAAAATAAAAATTTAGACTAAAAGTGTATATAACTTATTGTATATTATCCATAATATAAAAATGCCAAAAATGAAAAAATAAATAAAAGATGTATTTTTACTCCTTAAAAAAACTTACAAGATATTAAGCATGTATTTATGATGTATTTTGACTTTGAGTTATAAATGAAAGTTGTACATGTTGAAAAGATTATCGACTTTAATATTGAAAACTTTTTCATTAGATCCTATGTTGATATGCAAAAACTGTGGTACCTAACGTCTGGTCTTGGAGGTCTTGTAGTGTCCGACAAGTCAGATCCGACAATCGTTGTGTCATTCTCTCTCACAGCACTCGATGCTCGATATATACGAAAGTCAACAACAATCTTTGATAAGTAAAAAAAAGGTCTGCTAAAATTTATTATAACTATAAAAAATGTATGTATAAGGTAATTGTGTAGAGTGTCGAAACACTGAGAGCAGAGGGGAGAAGAGAAAAAGTGAGTAATCAACTTAGGACTTTTATTATTTGTTTTTCAATTTCTTGTAGGTTTTTAATTATATTTCTTGTTTTTTGAATTCATAATTTTGTAAATATTTTTAGTTGATTTTAAATTTAATAAAATATATAAAGCTAATATATATAATATTTACATATTTATATAAGAACAAAATGAAAGGACCTTTTTGAAAGCTTATAATATCAAATCAAGTCAAACTGTTCCAAATATATATTTTTAAGTTTTTTAGATTTTTCTTTATTTTGGTGATTTTGTGGAAATTTTCGAGAATTTTTAAGGATTTTAAATTATGAAATACACAAAATAGTATAAATAGAAAAAATAGGAGATTGAAAAGGGACTAATAAATACTTAACATATCAGATAACACTAAAAGTCAACTTTCTTGGAAATAAAATAAATGAGGTAAATATAGGAATTTAAAACATAGTTTTTGGATTTTAGAGGAATTTTTATGGTTTTATAAGATTTTCAGTGTTTTGAAATTTTTAGGATATTTACTTATGCTTTTTATCTTTTCTAGATCTGCGTTAGAATACTACAAAACCTAGCTGATATAATTTTTAGGAGTTTTTGTGGATGTTTTATATTTTTAAAATTTTTCTATGCCAAAACATGGAAATATGACATATTTTTGGATTTTTATAAATAGAAAAACAACTTTAATTTCTCCAAGAATAATATATGTGATAAAATAAGATATTAGAAATTAAGATGATTTTTTGATAATTTTTAAACTTGAAATACTATTTAAAAAGCACACAAAATAAAACAATCTAGGGAATAAAGGGCCCAAATGTAATTTCTAAGAAGTTTAATTTCATTTCATGGCATTGTAGCAGATTTTAGGACCATTTATGCAAATAACCGAAATATTTCACATTAAATGGACACTACCAAAAGTATTTTTGCAAATAAAATAACTTCCAAGATTACACATGAAATTGCCACAAAAGTTTTACTCTTAATTTGCAAATTAATGAACTAAATCGAAATATTGAAACTCGAAGAGGTATCCTCGCAAAATATCTACATCTCATGTGTATGGACATGTGAGGTGACTTGGATTGGTTTAAAATGCAAATAAATGAAGTACATGGGTGTTGATTCATATGTCACACACATTTTTACACTATAGAGGAATGATTTAGTACTAAATAAAAATCACAAAATGGGGGGGGGGGGTCATCAGTGAAATTTATCCCCAAGTACGTGCCACACGAACAACGAATCACTCTGTTGGAAATGCGAGACCATGACGCGCCATCATGCAATAACTGTTATTGCAAATATCATTCTTCGATCTTAAATGAAGAATAACTAATTTGCATAATAGATCCCTTAGTACAATTAGCGTTACGTACCATGCCCATCTTGATTATCATACATCTTATTGATTCAACTGTTAAATTATTAAGGATGGTGATTGGATGGATATCTAAAGAGTTATATTGAGGACTCATCAAGTACTGTCAAATGATTTATCAAGAGATGATCTCCATCCTGAGTAGGAGATGACAATCCTTTCTCTCATGGGTTGATATCTAACCGACCTCTGGATGCAAGTCCTCTACATAGGAGTAGAGATTCATAGGTATTAGATAAGTTAGGTCAAAGAGTTGACTTAACAAGATCAAGATAACCAAGACCTATGTCATATGTTGTCACGATATAGGCATGCATCATCTGACCAGAGGCATGTGTTTTGCTATATGTCTAAGTAAGTAAGTTTGGCAGACTAATAGGTTGATAGTCTAATCAAGTTCTATTCACCGGTGCACTGGTGTGCATACAAGGGTTTATGATTAATACAATCTCTTAAGGGGATCATACAGGTTCAATACTGAATCAAAAGACATGAGCTCACTCATGAGGTATTGGGAATCAAATTCTGTGCACGAACATCTTGCTTTGGAAGCTAGACCGAATTTGTAGGTTTGATATATGCTTTTGGAAAGTATATGATCAGTACCTAGTATGATATATGCTTTTGGAAATTATATGATCGATACCAAATCCCAATGACCAAATGAGAAACTTAATGATAAAACTATGAAGGAGACAATCTAAATAGGATCTAAAACTTCGGGTTTATTCAACATCTTCTAGTATGCAAGATGTACATGTACTGGAATATCTGAGGGTGATGCGATCATAAATGATTGTATAACCATGACACTTCCATTCCAAGGGAGTGATGAAACATGTCTAGATTTTAGTGACTCGTATCAGTAGAGAAGAAATTTAATCTCGGTCCAAATGTTGGACATCTATCTAAATATAATTCAGATGGAATGATTATATTAGATTCACGGCTTTGATTTAATCAAATATCTGTGGGGTCTCCGTGATCTCAATATCCAAATCAGTATATATGGTACATACAATCGCTCTGTCCTTATCTCTAAGTTCCGGGGAGAAAGCGCATTATTCTTGAAAGAGTTCGAGGATAATTTCATTATTGATAATGTGTTTGAGCATTGAGAAAAATTGATAGTTAAATGCGATTCAATTATAATGAATAATAATAATTTGATTCAAATTATTTCGCCATATAAAGAGAGCCATCTAAGATAACTAAATATGCTTTAATTATCAAAGATGTGAATAATGTGAATGTGATTGATGTTATTTGCACACATGAGAATAAAGATCCCAGATAATTAAATATGATTAATTATAAAGGATATGAATACTGTGGATATCACTATCCATATTATTTGTATACATATTATAAATGTGATTTATAATATATTAGAGAGAGATTATTGTAAATAGTATCTACAAATTAATTATGGATGTGAATTGGATTGGAACCCGCTGCTATCGAGGGATCGCGCATCTTTCAAGAGAGATGAATAGGATGGGGTGCCAGCTCTTGTAAGACCTCTCGTTGTGCTTGGATCGACGCCTTCCTTTAGGTCTGTGCCCAGAGGAGGAGATGGCAGCCCTTCAATAACGTGGTACCTAGAGCATTGTTTCTGCCGGTCTTTGAAAGCTCATGCTGACGAGTGAAAACTGCTCATAGGTTTTCCCTTTGTTGGGTGTTTGGGCCGGCCAGATTCTTTTGAGGAACGGAATCATATCCTGCGATTCCTATTGCTCATTCGCCTTTCTATGTTGTCCGGGCAGCGTCGGCAGGAAGAAGCAAACCCGTCCTCTTTCTCTTGGCTCTGTGGAAGACAATCCATAAGGGTCGGAGGGTTGACGGTCGCAGTTGTTCGTCGAACTTGGAAAAGAGAAAAAGGAAGAAGGGTTGCAAGCTGACTTGATCTTTCCAAGCGATCCGCGGGCTAGACCAAGGAACCCAACCATAGAGTTCAATATGCATCCAAGCCTTTGAGAGAATGAATAGGCAAGCTAGCTCTTCCTAGCTTTGCTCTACCAACTTATCTGCTCCGCACCTGGATTGACTCTATCATGTTCCGGTCTACCTTGCGCCGCTGCCGCCGTTTCTAGGACCGACCGATCTTGTTGCTTCTGGTAACAAACATGCATGAACCATTTCTCGAAGTATGTGTCCGGATAGCCCAAAGTCTCGATAGTTAGCTCTAGGTCTCCCAGTCGAAAAACAACGTTTATGAAGACGTGTGGGTGCACTGTTACGCGGTGAGGATTGCAATTTTCCATGAATTTCCCATTTTTCACTCAACGATGAAACTTTGTTTATTTCTTTTTTTGAGGTCCTCACTGGCAAGTTTTCTTTTAGGCTAAGAGGACGGACGAGTTGGTTGGCTGACGTTGAACTAACAAGGGGCGAAACGGATCGGCTTGGCCCATTCCTCAGATGAGGAAGAAAGAGTACCTAGATCCGCATCTACTCATTTTTTCAGTGCTCTCCGAACCGTGCGGCGATGTACCGACCTTGGTGATTGACCTGTACTGGTTGTTGCGGACTTGGGGTTCGCCATGATCACAATTTACATTTTTATTTTGGGTATGCCGATATGATTCACAATTATCCAATTGCATGATTGCAATATTCAGAAAATAAATTTTTAATTTTTTTGGTGAATTATTTTTCTTCAAAAGTTGTTGTAAATATATGAAGGATTACGTGAGATTTTATATCTCATATAATTAAAAGGACAACACCTTCCATGAATGGCGGGTGGACGACCATCCTTTGACTAATTCAACAAGTGGTTGTCCCCTCTATTTTAGGGAGGTGGATGCCCTCCTTCCTTATTCTTCTATCCTAA
Organism: Ottelia alismoides; assembly: GCA_037367405.1. Taxonomy (NCBI): domain Eukaryota; kingdom Viridiplantae; phylum Streptophyta; class Magnoliopsida; order Alismatales; family Hydrocharitaceae; genus Ottelia; species Ottelia alismoides. The sequence continues at coordinate 59,391 of JAZKJV010007844.1, read as the reverse complement.
TTGATTCAGTTCAAATTAAATTATGTTGATTATCAATATATTTAATTTAATCTAAATTATCCGTTGTTGTATTTTTTACAACAAAAGCATGACCATTTAATAGAGATACAAATCAATCTCCACAATTGATTTTATATTTCAAATGGATTGTGATCTATGGACTCCGAAAATATTATAAAAAAGGCAATCCTATCTTTTATTTTTACAAAATTGAATATCCTGTCTCTCCCATATTCTCTACACACGCCCCCTCTCTCCCTCCTCAGAATGGTCGTCCACCCTAAAACCTATAAAGGGTCATTGTCATCGCCATGCCGTTGTGACGCTGCTTCGATTGCTCGTGGATATCCATCTCCTTCGTTGCACTTCTCTCCTGAAGAAGATATCAGATATCATGAGATGGAATTAGGAGATTTACCTCTTAAATCATCAACATAGATTGTGAGGAGCATGCATTTCATCAACGCTTTGCAAGTGTCTCCTTTGTTGGATCTAACTTGAGACAGGAGCTCTCTTACTTTAGAGACATGATAGAAAACATGCTTCAAGAAGTAACCCTGGTAACCGTTTGTATTATCCGGTTTTCAACCAAACCCGAAACCGACCCGTTTAGGGTCCGATTAACCCAATAAAGTTACCTAGCGATATTAGACAACTTAAAACGATCAACAAATCGTGAATCAAAAGTCGATCGGATGAAATCGACCAAAAATCGGTCGCTTCATAATGCATGCCGTGGAAAAGCCACAACGTAAATTTGGAAACCGTAAAACGAACTGAGACCATCATTAAATCCGATTCGACGAAACAAGACCAACGGAATCGACCGTTCGTCAATCAGAGGTCGTTTGATATTTTTAAATCACAAAATTTAATCTTAAACAAAACTGTATCCGGAAATTTCGGGAATTCAAAACCCGATCAAAAGTATATCAATATTATACTCATTTTGATCGTCATTTAAAGACGATCATATCAAGGTATGGTGCGTCGAAATCCGACATCTAGGGCGTGAATAAGGTCAGCTATAATTTTTTTCAAACAAAGAGAGTTTTTAAAATAAAATAAAATAAAATACAACAGACTGACTGACAGTACTCGGATATAAAAAAGTCAATAATATCTGTCAGCAACCTTCTCTTTTCTACACATGACAAATTTACGGTCCATTTGGCAAACAAAAGGCCACTTATAATCCCTTATATATATTACCCAAATTCCACACCCATTCCAGCCGTGATTCCCCTTTCCCCCCATCTCCTTTCTCTCTTTTCCTACAAAAGAGCTCCATCGTTGAGAAGGCCTCAACCTCTTATCCGTAGCTGCTGATTACAGCTACTGTTTCAACTCCTGCCAAAGATAACATCTATGCTACAACTATCTCTTCAATTCCATTTGCTGCAGCATACTGGCTGTTGATTTTGGGAAACCACCTCAACCATTTGGGACAGCTAGTCTCCTCCAACCCTTTTCAGCTGCATGCAGGATCAAATTAAGCCTTGCTCTCCTCCAAATTTGGACAATCCAAAGGTACCATCCTATACCTCTCATTGCTGCCATGCATGTGCATTATCCTTGGTTATATGTACAATCCCCACTTCCTTTTGCTGCCATGTATTGGTTCTCACATTTGATTCTCCTTTTTGCTAAGGAAGTTATAATTTTATCTGACGTTAATCCCCTGCGGCAATTGAGAAAAAAATTTATATTTTGCTGCTCTATATTCTACTATTAATGAGATTGTTGTTTCAAACTAATACGGGAACTGCAATTAGAATGAAAATCTATTAGGAATCAAAGATCATATTTGAATATGCCATATTTACTTTGGTAATCGGATGTGAAGACTTACAGGAAAGTAGCATGCAACTCCCTTCCAACCCTTAAGTTTCATTCCTTGAAGATGACAAGTGACCATAACTTAATCATTAAGCTGAAGCATGATTCATGAGCCTCTTTCCTCTATCAAAACTACTGCATGTTTAAATATCCATCTCCTCCAAGTTTTCATTCCTTGCCCATTCTTTTGTTGCCATGCATGTACCCAATTTGCACCTCTTTCGACTGGCATGCATATGCATTATATCCAATTTGTTTCCCTAAATTAATAACCCTTGCAAATATCAATTAGCCTAAGAATAGGGGTTCTAGAGGTAAAGATGGAATCTGAGTGCCTAATAGATAACCCAAAATCCAGAATTAAATCAAACTATTTGAGAAGTTATTACATCTTGATCATCATCTTTACTTTGTGCATGAAATTTGGTGGTTTGGCTCTGGTGGCTGCGATGGTGTCTTCTTGTTTCAATATGAGCTTAAGCCATAATCTTCTACTTATTGGGAGAAATTGCTAGTATTGGTGAACTGGATAATATTCAAGAGACTTTCTATTGGCATCATGAAGGGCTTGATTGTATGTTACTAAGCCTTGATTATAAGAAAGGGATTTTTTTGTGTAGTAACTTCTCCCCTGATCAACTGAAATGTTTAATCATAAATTTTGGGATCTCTTATTTCAGTTTAAGATAATGGAGACTGCAACTATATCATGGAGATTTTCAGTTTTGAGAATATTGTTATGATTCAAATATAATTGAGGATAGTGTTGCTACAACTAGCTCTTAACAACTGGAAATAGAAACAGATTTTTATGGTGCCATATAGAATGAAATTATTTATTATTTCTATAATAATGTATAGTTGGCACTTTTACTCTGTTCCCATCAATTTTATCTGAGATTCTAGTATACTTTCTACATGCTATACTTGAATGGAATCTAGTGTAACATATATTATATTAAAGGATTTTACTAGATGGATAGCTTAAAGAAAACAATAATAATAACTGGCATTTTAGAGTAACAATATAGAGATGACTTATCTCCTAAATTTTATCCGGTGTGTGTATATGTATATGTATATGTATGTATGTGTGTATATATGTGTGTGTATATATGTGTGTGTGTATATATATATATATATATATATATATATATATATATATTACAGAAGGTGCAGGCAACAACGACACTTCTTAACACTTAGGTACATGGAAAATAAGAAACTTGTTCCCTATTATGTTAGTCCTTAGTGAATCTAGTTATTGTTGAGGCTGTTTATATATTAGATGGATCTGGAGAATGTTAAGTAAAAAAAGCATGCACTGGATACAAGACCTGGGTTGTTTGATCACTACTGAAAGAGGAGGAAATTAGGTTTTTCATACCAAGACTTATAAAATTTAGACTAACATATCTATAACTAAATTAAGAGTTAAATAAGAAAGTTAAAATGTAAGAATGGGTGTAAATTCCATGTCGTTGAAAAACACACACACACATATAGAGAGTCATTATCCGAGAAACATCTCAAAGACGATTATACCATCGATGATAATCTAAGACTCTATCGATCAATCATCATTATATATTAATAAATATGTCGTGTGATGAAGGCAGTAGAATAATGAGGTATCAAGAATAATAGTTTGAAATTATTGGCATCCCAGGGGATTATCAAATCAAGAATTAGACCAAGATCGATCTAACACATGGAAACCTGAATTCTTCTAAAGGATTGCTAGGCAGGCAATCAAATCAATGAAACCTCCAGTTACAAGTAGTAGTATATTTCTTTTGCCCTGGTTACTATGATTTCTTTATCACTGATCATATATGTTCTTAAATCCATATTATCAGTTTGGGTATGTGGTTTGATAGGGACAAAATTCACATGACACATGTTAGAAATCTAAATTTTGAATCAATGGTGATATCCATTAATTATGCCGGTCAGGAAGACCTTAGGCCTGACTGTGCGAGGGCGCGGTGACCCTCAACTGGGCGGGAGAATAGGAAGTCCAGTTATGGCAGCGGCCGCCAAGTGCGCGGGTCTAGGATCCCAGTCCCTTTTCGGTTTTTATGCGAGCTCGCAGTGTTTTTACGCCTCGTTGGGATCCCGACTTTAGACCAGTTCCGCTGACCTTTTTTTAGGATACCCAGGCAGGGGATCCTTGGTTTTTAGTTTTACGTACGAGCTCGTTCGCCCGTACTAGTCGGGTCGTTTTCTAGAGCGACTTTTCCGGAGAGTCTCTCTCACCCGTCTCAATGGCGTAGTTTGGGAGTAGACCTATCCCTCTATTAGACCACATTTCCAACTAGAGGGCGAGACGGAAGAGACATTTGTAGGCTTCTTCACCGCTTGAGTTTTACTTTCGCCAATAGACTTGGCGATTCTACATCCAGATCATCCATATCTAAATCTACATTATCTAGAGTTAAATCTGAGAGAGTTGTACTTGAGGTTTGAAGGGTTACCCTTAAAGTTGAGTAAATGGAAATGACTATAATCTGATTCGAAATCTCATTAAACTAGTGGACGTGTTGGGAACTTAGTTAGGATGCATTATACTACACCGCATGCCTACGGAGGCACCCCAACCCTAAGACAATCTCCAAGTCTTAGAGTCATAGTGTGAGGTTACACACTAACCAAGACCACAGACTATCCGCTAGACTTAAGAGTCAAAATAAATCAAGACACCTTTCCAATCTCCAACTTTTCCATCATCACTCACACTTATGATCTCTGAAGAAAATGATGACATATACTTACACTCATACATGCATGATTATTCAACTACAATATAAATATGTCATATATGGGAAGTGTTGGGTTGATGGGCGATAATTAGAGATGCTTGTACACAACCTGAAAACCATTTTTACTTGAGCAAGTAGATGTAAATTGTATTTGTTCTATATTTCTACTTGTTACTTTTGAACATATTAAATGCTTGTTTATGTTTATAAGTTTTTAGGAGGTACCAGCGCCCGCTGACGCCTTTTCCTTCCTAACATGTTTTGGCAGGCAAACAGCCTGCAGTTCATTAGCTATTGATGCTTCCAGGAGACATGGTATATATTAGAAGGTATGGTTTATTTTGTTTCAGTTTTTGGTTTGGTTGATAATGTATTATGCTTCTCTTCTGTTCAGTTAGATTTTTTTGAGATATACAGTATGTACTATCAGACATTGTACATGTTGTAAAATAAATGAAAGTTAATGAAATAAAATTTTGGTGGCATTTGTCTCTATTAGCTTTGCGGTTATGAATGTGGATGTGAATGCCATATGTAATTGCTGCAAATGCGAAAATTTCCCAACCTCAAAGGGAGTCTCATCTTCGAGACTCGAGTCAAGGTCATTAGTTATCTTGAATTTATATGGCCATAAAAACCTCAAAGGGTTTTGAACCCATAAAAACCTCAAAGAGAAAACAAGCTGTATATATATATATATAATTACAATTTCTTGTTTTGATGATTACATTTAGAAAAGCTGTGGATATCTTGTTCTCATGTCAGCTTCAGTCTCCCACGTCGCTTCTTCGACGTCGTGTCGATGCCACAACACCTTGACTAATGGAATCTCTTTGCTGCGAAGCTTCTTCACAGCACGGTCAATTATTTGTACTGGCTTCTCCTCGTATGTTAAATCTGGCTCCACGTCTAGATTCTCGTAACTGATGACGTGCCGAGGGTCATGCACATACTTCCTCAGGTTTGACACATGAAATACATCGTGAATGCTGGAAAGATGTGGAGGAAGAGCTACTCGGTATGCCACCTTTCCCACACGAGCCAGAATCTCAAAAGGTCCAACATATCGTGGCGCCAACTTGCCACGAACGCCAAATCTCTGTATTCCCTTCATGGGAGATACACGGATAAATACCCAATCTCCCACCTTTAATTTACAGGAATGTCATTATATGAGTTTAAGTTGAATACATATAAGTCATAATTGAATGGATGAAGAGGAAAGAATTAGATTACCTGGAACTCCAAGTCTCTTCTCCGACAGTCTGCATAGCTCTTCTGGCGGCTTTGTGTCGTCAGAAGACTTCGTCTCACAAGATCAACAACTCTCGCAGTCTCCTCCAGGAGATCCACGGAATATAAAGCATGATCACCTACCTCACGCCAACTGAGAGGTGTGAGGCATCTCCGCTCGTATAGGGCTTCGAATGGTGCCATGCCAATACTGGAGTGATACTTGTTGTTGTACGCGAATTCCACTAATAACAGATGGTCCTTCCAGGACCCTTTCCACTCTAAAATGCAAGGGCGGAGCAAATCATCTAGTGTCTGAATAGTGCGCTCACTCTGACCATCGGTCTGTGGATGATATGCAGAACTCATTTTCAGCTCTGTCTGTAGTGCTGACATGAACTGATGCCAATAGTACGAAGTAAACCTCGAATCCCTGTCAGACACTACCTCTTGTGGTATACCATGCAGTCTGATGATGTTCTGCACATACAGCTTGGCCAGTCAGGATGGAGTGTAATTCGTGTTGACAGGTATGAAATGGGCTGACTTGGTCAACCTATCAACAACAACCCAAATGGAATCATGGCCACCTAGTGTCTTCGGCAATCCCGTAACAAAATCCATAGAAATGTGTTCCCACTTCCACTCGGGAATGGGGAGAGAATGCAGTAATCCTGGTGGTCTCCTGTGCTCGGCCTTGACCATCTGACAGGTCATGCATCTGCTGACATGTAGTGCCACATCGTGCTTCATTCCATCCCACCAGAAATGTCGATGCAGATCACGGTACATCTTCGTACTGCCTGGATGGATAGATAACCGTGAACTATGTGCCTCATCAAGTATGTCTCTGCGTAACTGCTCGTCGTTGGGCACAACGACCCGTCCCGCCTTCCATAAAATAGACTCCTCCACAACAAAATCATCAACCTCATCCTTGACGACGCACATGTATCTATCTCGAATCCAAGGATCTGTCTTCTGGCCTTCGACAATGCGATCCCACAAACTGTTGTATCGTGGAGGTACAACAGTAGAAATGGATGCGCTCTCCTGAGGATGCCAATCGGTCAAAGATGCAAGCATATCCCACGTATATAGCCAGTTCGTCGTACCCTCTGCATGTGCTCTCTTGCTAAGTGCATCGGCCACCACGTTTCCCTTACCGGGATGGTAAGAGATTGTGCAATCATAATCCTTTAGCAGCTCGAGCCATCTGCGTTGTCTCATGTTCAGCTCCTTCTGATCAAAGATGTACTTCAGGCTCTTGTGGTCCGTGAATATCTCAAAATTCACTCCATAAAAATAGTGGCGCCAGATCTTCAAAGCGAAGACAACTGCCGCCAACTCCAAGTCATGTGTGGGGTAGTTCCGCTCATGCGGCCTCATATATCGTGATGCGTAAGCAATCACCTGACCTCTCTGCATTAATACCGCTCCTATACCTTCTCCAGATGCATCTGTATAGACTGCATAGTCCTGAGTGCCAGAAGGAAGAGCAAGAATAGGTGTTGTAGTCAATCTCTCCTTCAGCTTTTGGAAGGCCTGCTCACATGAATCGTCTCAAATAAATGGGACTCCCTTCTGCGTCAGTCGTGTCGGAGGGCGAACAATGCGTGAAAATCTGCTGACAAAGCATCTGTAATAACCCGCTAGCCCGAGGAAGCTCCGAATTTGTGTAACTGTCTTGGGTTGTTCCCAAGACATGACTGCATCAATCTTCACAGGATCAACTGCGATGCCTTCTCCAGAAATGACATGCCCCAGAAATGAGACCTGAGATAACCAGAACCCACATTTGCTCAACTTGGCATATAGCTTGTGCTCCCGTAATGTATCCAAAACAATCCGTAGATCATTCCCATGATCCCATTCATTCCTTGAGTAGATGAGCACATCATCGATGAACACTACCACAAATTTATCCAGATATGGACGGAAAATCCTGTTCATCATATCCATAAAAGCTGTAGGTGCATTGGTAAGCCCAAACGGCATCACCACAAACTCGTAGTGTCCATAGCGTGTCCTGAAAGCAGTCTTCGGAATATCCGACTCTCGAATCCTCAGCTGATTGTAGCCTGAGTGAAGATCGATCTTCGAGAACATCGAAGATCCTTGGAGCTGATCAAATAAATCATCGATGCGAGGCAAAGGATAACGGTTTTTTACCGTTCTCTTGTTCAACTACCTGTAATCAATGTACAGTATCATGGATCCATCCTTTTTTTGACAAATAGAACTAGATCACCCCAAGGTGAAGTGTTCGGCCTCACGAAACCCAACTCAAGTAACTCCTGCAACTGTACCTTCAACTCCCTCAATTCAGCGGGTGCCATGCGATATGGTGCCATGGAGATGGGTTGTGTATCTGGCAGCAATGTGATCTCAACCACGATCTCTATCTCAGGAGGTAATCGTGGTAGCTCATCAGGGAATACATCTGGGTATTCAGATACTACTCAGATGTCCTGTATCATCGGCTTCTGATCAGATACCTCCCAAACAAATGCAAAGTATGAATCGCAACCGTAATCAACAAGTCGTTGTGCTTGCAACACTGAAATGTACTCCATGGTGGAGTCATGTATAGTACCCTTTAAAAATAAACTCGAGTAAATCTGGAATCCTGAAGACAACCGTCTTCCTAAAGCAATCAACAAGTGCATGATGGGCAGATAACCAATCCATGCCAAGAATCAAGTCAAACTCATCAAGCTGTAGGAGTAAACAATCTGTGAGCATCTCGTGTCTGACTATCAGAGAAATGCCTGACTATTAGAGAAATGACAAACAACTGGCCACCTGACCCTTGGATGTGATATGGAGAAGAAAGAGTCTCTATGACTATATCTAAAGAAGCTAGTAGCCTCGAAGCGAGAAAAGAGTGTATCGCACCAGAGTCAAATAGAACATGAAAAGGACGGCCCAAGACTGAGACCATACCTTTCACCATAGTAGCGGCTGAATGTGCATGCTCCTCAGTAACTACATGTAACTATCCCTTCCTGGCTGGTGCGGCACTGGAACCAGCTACACTCTACGTCTGTCTCAGCTGCTGTCACATAAGGTTGGAGTTCCTGCCACGGAAACTCCCTGAACGTTGTGTATGAGGTTGTGACTGTGAAGGTTGTGGTTGAGGCTCGCTAGAAGCCTGTGGGCACTGTGACTGGTAATGTCCCCACTCGTGACATCGGTAACACCGGACTGGTCTGGTAGATGGGGTACTCGTGTCTGTGCTCCGGGCTAGTCCTGCAGGTGGTCTGTTTGCTCGTTGCGACCCAGATGGTCGAGCGGAATCTGTGCCACATCCGGCAAGTGTTCCTCCTAAAGTAGTTGATGGAGAAGAGCGAGCACTACCTGAGAATGTCGATCCTGTAGGTCGAAACCGTTTGGCCGATATCTGCTGATGAAATGGTCGACGTATCGGTCCAAAAGATCGCTACAGTCTAGGTGCTACTCCAGATGAGCTCCCAAAATGTCTCCCTCTGATGTCCTCGAACTTCTCCGCTGCATCGGTAGCCTAGGAGATGGACGTAATGTGTAGTACGACCAGCTTCTCTTGTACCTCCTCTCGCATGTCGCCAATGAACTTTTCTAGATTTTCCTCTGGAAATGCACCAGCTGCTCGGGTATATCGTGACATCTCGGTATATCGGATGAAGTAATCTCTGGCTATCATCTATCCCTGACGAAGCTATGCAAAAAGTCGATGCTGGGACTCCTTCCACTTTGCCGAAAAGAAGTGGGCTCTGAACCTCGTCTCGAAATCGCCCCATGTAGGCTCTCGGCCTAACTCAGATACTACAACCTCCCACCATCGCTCAGCAAAGTTTGTCAGTGAATACTCCATGAAAGATAGCCACATGTCTCGTGGTGCGCGAATCATCTTGAGCACCTTCATTACTCTCTTCAGCCACTGCTCGGCAACATCTGGTGAATCTGTACCCTCGAACAAGGGTATATTGGCTCACTGGTAGGATGTAAAAACGGACTGGTGCCTGTGAATAACTGAGTACTCGTGTGCACCCTCGTCTGCAAAGTCAACAAGGACCTGCTCCCTGTCAAAGTCTGCATCATCCGCTCCATGCTCAGGTACCTCCTCAAGTGGATCATCAGGATGGGGCTGCTCTACCTCAACAAACTGGTGCTGGTCCTACCGTGTTCCATTCTGTGATGGATGGTACGTGAAATTTGATAGGTCCTTGTTAGCAATGTGAGCCCGAGGCGAACCATTCCTACAATAATTGTTATTGTAATTAATGATTTATCAATAAAAGTTATTGATTATGTTTCACTCCCTTTCTGATATTGAATGAATGAATGCACTATAAGGTCCCTCTTTACAATTAGGGTTATGTACCATGTCCAACTTGATAATCATACAGCTCATGATTCATTGACTGAATCATAGAGGCTGATGCTTGATGAATATCTAAGGAGTTAGATAGAGGACTCCTCAAGCATCATCAATGATTGACAAGTAGTGATCTCCAGTCTGAGTGGGAGATGGCAATCCTATCTCATTAGACTGATATCTGATCGACCTCTTGATGCAGGTCCTCTGCATAGGAATATTGATTCGGAGGTATCATATTAGTTGAGTCAATGAGTTGACTTAACGAGATCGAGATAACCAAAGACCTATGATGAATACTGTCACATCACAGGCAAACATCCTCTGACCAGAGACAAATATATTACTATATGTGTGAGTATGTACATTTGGCAGACCAATAGGTTGATGACCTAACCAAGGTCTATATACCGGCGAGCTGGTGTGCATGTAAGGGCATATGAGTAATATGATCTCTCAAAGGGATCATACAGGTTCACTTGTGAACCGGGAGACATGAGCTCACTCATGAGGTTTTGGGATTGACCAAATTCCATGCATGGTCATCATGCTTTAGAAGCATGATATGAATTTGAAGGTAAGATATATGCTTTGTGAAAGCATATGATCTATACCATATCCCAAGAAGCAAGATTGATAAACTTGATGATCAGACTATGAAGATGACAGTGTAAAAGTGATCTATATCTTCAGGATGATCATAAGTCTTCCAGTATGCAGGATGTGCAGGTAATAGGAATACCTGAAGGGTGATTTGATCATAAACGATTGTATAACCATGACGCTTCCATTCTGAGGGAGTGATGAAACAGGTCTGGATTTTAGTGACTCCTTTCATTAGAGAAGTGACCTAATCTTAGTCCACATACTGGACATTGATCTGAATGAGATTCAAATGCAATGAGAAGATTAGGTTTACGGTCTTGACTTAGTCAAGCATCTATGAGAGGTCCATGGGATCTGGATTTGAGATGTGATCTCAATATCCAAGTCACTATACGTGGAACAATACAATCGCCCTGTCCTTATCTCCAAGTATCTGAGGAGAAATAGCATTGTTCTTAAATGGTTTAAGAACAATTCCATAAGATCTAAGCATAGAGAAGTTGATAATTAAATGTGATTTAATTATCATGATGTATGAGAAATTATCCAATATGATTAAATGTGATTTAATTATTATGGATAAGAATAATGTGGATAGTAATATCCAATTATTCATAATATGTTATAAATGTGATTTATATTATATTAGAGAGAGTTAAATATAATTTATATTAGTAGATTAATTATTAATGTGTATTGGATACACATTGGCTAATTAATTGAAAATTTAAATTACATTTTGTTTTGGATTGTGAATATGATTCACAATATTCCAATGTCAAGATTGCAATATTCCCAAAATTAATTGAGAATTATTTTTGGTGAATAAAATACCAACAAATGATTGTTGGAAAATAAGTTGAGAAAAAAACAAGGAGATGTGCAATCTCATGGGAATCCATGAGATTGCCCTCCCCATATGGGAAGGAGGTGGCGGCACCAATTCCTTTATGGAATTGGTGGCCGTCCACTTCCCCTAATGGGGAAGGTGGATCTCATTTGTTTTTCCACTCCTTATTTGGTTGGTTTAATTTGGTATTAATATATATTTGATTTATCAAATATATTTAATCAAAATTAAATCACAAATTGTTGGTATTCACCAACAACAATCTTGACCATTGGATGGATATAAATCAATCTCATCCATTGATTTTATATGTCCCATGGATTGAGATCCATGGATCCCAAAATCCTATATATAGAGAGGCATACCATGCTCTCTCTTTACACATGCTATTGTAGCACATATTCTCTCTCTCTCTCTCTCTCTCTCTCTTTCTCATACTCGACATCCCTCTCTCTCTCCCTCTCTTCTTGGTGGCCGTCCACCTTGGTGGAGAGAATCGTCGACGCCCGCGCCATCATGTTGCCGCTTCGACGCTCTGCGGTTCTTCATCTACTTGGAGTGCTTCACTCACTAAGGAGACGTTTGATCTCGTGCGATGAGATTAGGAGCAACCGTGCTTGGATCATCTTGGATTGCGAGGACACCACAACTCATCTCCGCGCTCGCAAGCCGTTACTCCGATGATCGGACTTGAGACAGGAGGTCTCTTTTCGTAGAGACTTGATCAACCACGCTTCAAGAGGTATTGCATTATACTTGCTGTGGTTATAGATGAAACGATTTGAGAATGGTTCTCGGATCATGTGGTTTCATCGGATAATTTTTTTTAAATTCCGCTGCACCGAACAACTAGTACGACTAGTCGTTCTTCGTCGTATCCGATACGACGATCACGCTTCCGTGATGCGCTTGAGGATTTATCCATATCATTCAAGTGGTATCAGAGCCTTAGTCGACGGTTTCGAATATGATTCGAAAAACCGAGGACGACTTGGGTTCGTTTAGGTCGCGAAATTTTTCATCGCATTTGATTTCGCAGATCTGTTTAGTAAATAAATTCGGCATTTTTTAAATTGTTTAAACACGAATTTAATACTTGTATTTTGTTCTCCATTAAATAAGGAAACATAGGATCTGAGTTTGCGTAAATAGGATTTCGTATGCTCAAGATATGGATGCTTTAATGAACATGTATGCACTGTAGCGGGTACAGTAGATTTTAACATGATTAAAGAGTTAATTACTGTTATCATCTGCCTCGAAATGCGTGAAACTTCACTTGACTTCTGTCCTAAATCAAGTTAGCAATATTTGAAAATTGAGTTTGTCTAATTTGGATTTAAATTGATTGAGATATGTTAATTTTAGTGAGCAGGGGTCATTACTGAAATTACATTCCTAATCTAGAACCAAGTGATTGTCAATTAGTGAAATTAATTGTTAATTTCGTGAAATAATCTTGAAAAATATTTGTGAAATATTGAAACATGATTATTTGCCTAATTGACTTGACCCCAACCAATTAATTGATTAAGATGTGATCTAAATCATAATTGGAAACCACAATCTTTCAAACTTGATGCTTGAATAGGATTTGGGAATTTGAGTAGCAAATTTCCTTATAATAAAAAATGTTTTGATTTCTACTATATGGTACAATTTCGGTTGAATAACCGATGATCATCTCAAGTACAAATTAATCAATTTGGCATTATCCTTTCCCGAGGTGGATATGTTGTCTAGTCGGGGATCGCTGGGGTAGCGAGTTGCAACGTATGCGGTCCGTCTCACTCCCGTCGGTACTGGCCATGATAGCGGGTAGGGCCGGGATAATGTCCGAGGGATTAAGATGTATTTTTCTAATTATTAAAATAGAAATTAATACATACTTCGATAATAATACCATATATATTCAAGTAAGACATTCAAGTTTGATTGATTAAATTGGATTGATAATTAATTTAATATGATTGAATTAATTATGTCCAATTAGAATACTCTAATATGATTAGAGTTAAAATTCCCTTGGAAGAATTAATTATGTGAATATGATTCATATTAATTAATTATAATTTGAATAAGAGGTGGAGGATCACATAAGTGACATCCATGGTCTCCCATCAAGGCGAAGGGTTTCGTCGCCAGATATTATGTGTAGGAGACGCCTGTCCGAAGTGACAACTCCTGCATATGATCCATTTGGATCGGGCTCGTCGCTTCTCGAAAGAGTAAGGACGTATGCGTAGTGACCCAAATATCAAGTCCTCATATTATTGGGGCGATATTGGATTGCGCATAGCGAGTTGTATTCCTGTTGACGGTTGGTTCAATTAATGATGGGTCAACATCGCCTTAGGGGTGGTGGGCCTGGGTATTAATGACCGAATTGGGAAAATGCAAGTTGGACTTGCAAGGCGGAATATGTTCCCGCTTCTCTTTATTGGAGTCATAAGTTCTCATATTATTGGGATATGACAAAGGTAAAGAGGAGATCCCAGTTCTTGCTTGAGATATTGGATCCGTAATTTGGAGCTTGTACTCTCGACGGAGCGCATCAGCTATGTGCTCTCTGAAAACAAGCTTGAAAAGCCTAAATCTAAGGAAGATAAAGCATACAATGACAAGTATGATGGGGATCATGTCTTGGCTATATGCTATATCTTGAGTTCTCTCTCCAATATTCTTCAGAAACAACATGTGGAGATGAGTACTTGCCAGGAGATCATGCAGAACCTAAAAGATATGTTTGGTGACATTAACCGCACTCAGCGGTACAATGTTATGAAAGACCTCATTCGCTGCAAGATGCAGGAAGGGACTTCGGTCCGTAAACATGTACTCAAAATGTTTGGGTACTTGTCGGAACTAGAGACTCTTGGAGCAACGATGGATGCAGACATGCAAGCTGACTTCATTCTGTTGTCGTTGCCCAAATCTTTCAATAACTTTGTAGTGTCATTCCACATGAATAAGTTGGAATTGACAAGTGCTGCTCTCCTTGCTGCATTAAAGTTCGCAGAGGACGTGATGAAGAAGGATGGTCCCACTGGCAGTGCAATGGTTGCACAAGTCAAAGGGAAGCACGGTCGGAAGCATGGTTCTCGGAAGGGCCCGACCCAGAAGAGAAAGAGGAAAGGACAAAGTGTTGGCTCTTCTTCCAATGCATCCACTTTAATGGTGTCAAAGAAAATCGACGTCTGCCACCACTGTAAGAAGCCGGGGCACTGGAGGCGTAATTGCCCGGATTACCTGAAGTCAGTCGACAAAGGTAAAGCCCCAGCTAGTATAAAATCTACTTTTATCATTGAAACCAGCTTTCTCGTAGGACGAGAAGGAAGTTGGGTTGTTGATTCTGGTGCTTCTGTTCATGTATGCAATTTGTTGCATTTGTTTCAGGAAACTAGAAAACTTGAAGAAGGGGAGATAGTCATCCATATGGGATCTGATGCAAGTGTTGCAGCAGTCGCCGTCGGGACTTGTCGGCTATCATTATCTAGTGGTAGAGTCATAGTACTTAAAGAGTGTCTTTATGTACCTGAAGTCAGGAGGAACTTAATATCTGTATCTAAGCTAGTTAGAAGTGGATATTCATTCCTGTTCTGTAATAAATTAGTCATAAATCATTATGATAAATATATTGCAGATGGTATTTTGACTTCTGGAGGACTCTATGAATTGTGCATTAATGAACATGTCATGAATGTTACAAGCACTAATAAAAACCCTAAAATATCCAAGAATAATGAAAATCATTCAAACATGATTTGGCATCAAAGGCTTGGTCATTTATCTGTTGATAGGATCAATAGATTGATAAAGGATGGACCTTTAGATTTTCTACAGGTTCAATCTTTACCTACCTGTGAACATTGTATTCATGGTAAAATGACTAGGATGCCTTTCTGTAGCAAGGTTACTAGATGCGAAGGTATTATTGACCTAATACATACCGATGTATGTGGTCCCTTCAGTACCGCGACTCGAAATGGATATCGATATTATTTGACATTTATTAATGACCATTTGCGATACGGGTTTGTCTTCCTATTACGTCATAAATCTGAAACCTTTGAAAAGTTCAAAGAGTTCAAGGCTTTGGTTGAGAACTAAACCGATAGGAAGATTAAACGAATTCGATCTGATCGAGGTGGCAAGTACCTCTCTGATGAATTCAAGGAATACCTCAAAGAGAATGGAATTATCTCCAATCTCACTACTCCTAGAACTCCCCAACTTAATCGTATTGCTGAAAGACGCAACAGGACCATCATGGATATGGTCCGTTCAATGATGAGTAAAGCACATTTACCATTTAGTTTCTGGGGATATGCAGTAGAGACTGCAATATATATCCTGAATAAGATTCCTAGCAAATCTGTACCTAAGACTCCTCATGAGCTCTGGTATGGAACCAAACCTAGTGTTAAGCACTTGAGGGTTTGGGGTTGCTTGGTCCATGCAAAGAACGTGGACGCAAGTAAGCTGGAATCTCGCACTCGTGAGTGTTACTTCATTGGGTATGTTAGAGATGGTATTGGATATCAGCTCTATGACCCTGAGACCCAAAAGGTTTTTGTCTCCAGAGATGTGAAATTTTTGGAGGATGATTTCCTTAAAGGTCAAGATAAAAATGAAGTAGAGGAACTCATTGAATCACCTGAGGATTCTGAGCTTCCTAGACCAGAAACTGAAGAAGTAAATAAAGATGAAACACCCATACCTCTTCGAAGGAGTTCGAGGGTGGTTGCACCACCTGAAAGGTATGGATTCCATGTGTCAAGTGAAATTGATAATGATCCTACTTCATCTGATAAAGCACTCGCAGATCATGATATGGATAGATGGATGCTAGCAATGAAGTCAGAAATTGACTCCATGCATAAGAATGGTGTATGGACCCTAGAGGATCCACCTAAAGGGGTAAAGCCCATTGGGTGTAAATGGATCTTCAAGAGAAAGAGGGGACCTGATGGGAAAGTAGAGACTTTCAAAGCACGGCTCGTAGCCAAGGGCTACACACAAAGAGAAGGCATCGACTATGATGAGACATTCTCTCCTGTGGCTATGCTTAAATCCATCAGGGCATTGCTGGCTATAGCTGCATATCTTGACTACGACATCTGGCAGATGGACGTCAAGACGACTTTCATCAATGGATACCTCGAGGAGGATATCTCCATGGAGCAGCCCCAGGGCTTCATGACTGAGGATGGTAAAGTATGCAAGCTGAAGAAATCCATCTATGGGCTCAAGCAAGCTTCTCGTAGTTGGAATATCAGATTTGACGAAACCATAAAGAGTTATGATTTTGTGCAGAATCCTGATGAACCTTGTGTATACAAGAAGCTTAGTGGGAGTGCCATTGTGTTCATCGTGCTTTATGTAGATAACATCCTTATCATTGGGAATGATATAGGGATGATGACCAGTGTGAAGATTTGGCTGTCCCTACCTTTGAGATGAAAGATCTTGGAGAAGCCTCTTACATTTTAGGCCAGAAGTTGTTCAGAAACCGAGAAAAGAGGATTTTGGGATTCTCACAACATGGATACATTAAGAAGATTCTTGAACGATTCCGTATGGATAGTTCTAAGAAAGGATTCCTACCCTTAATACATGGTATCCACCTGTCTAAAAGAATGGCTCCTCAAACTGTTGAGGAAAAGAAGGCCATGGCTGGATGTCCTTATGCATCAGCCGTAGGAAGCTTAATGTATGCCATGATTTGCACTAGGCCAGATATCTGCCATGCAGTGGGAGTGGTAAGTCGTTACCAATCCTGCTATGGAGAACAACACTGGAATGCAGGAAAGAACATATTCAAATATCTAAGACGAACGCAAGATTACATCTTGGTCTACGGAGATGGTGATCTCCAAGTCTTGGGATATACAGATTCTGACTTCCAATCGGATATTGATGATCGAAAGTCGACATCAGGGTTTGTGTTCCTGTTGAATGGTGGTGCTGTGAGCTGGAGAAGCAAGAAGCAGGACACTACAGCAGATTCAACAACAGAAGCCGAATACATTGCCGCATCGGATGCTGCAAAGGAGGCGGTGTGGTTGCGCAAGTTCGTCCAGGAGCTTGGCGTAGTTTCCTCTGATACTCCCATCCCTCTACTCAGTGATAACACGGGAGCCATTGCCCAGGCGAAGGAACCCAGATGGCATCAGAAGAGTAAGCACGTAGAAAGGAAATACCACATCATTCGGGAGATTCAAAAGCATGGTGACATCATCATCACCAAGGTGGCCTCTGCCGACAACGTTGCTGATCCTCTTACCAAACCTCTGACACATAAGGTTTTCGACCAGCATGTAATGAATATGGGTTTAAGGATTGTACCTGAATGGTTCTGAGGGCTAGTGGGAGATTGTTAGCAATGTGAGCCCGAGGCGAACCATTCCTACAATAATTGTTATTGTAATTAATGATTTATCAATAAAAGTTATTGATTATGTTTCACTCCCTTTCTGATATTGATTGAATGAATGCACTATAAGGTCCCTCTGTACAATTAGGGTTATGTACCATGGCCAACTTGATAATCATACAACTGATGATTCATTGGTTGAATCATAGAGGCTGATGCTTGATGAATATCTAAGGAGTTAGATAGAGGACTCATCAAGCATCATCAATGATTGACAAGTAGTGATCTCCAGTCTGAGTGGGAGATGGCAATCCTATCTCATTAGATTGATATCTGATCGACCTCTTGATGCAAGTCCTCTGCATAGGAATATTGATTTGGAGGTATCAGATTAGTTGAGTCAATGAGTTGACTTAACGAGATCGAGATAACCAAAGACCTATGATGAATACTGTCACATCACAGGCAAACATCCTCTGACCAGAGACAGATATATTACTATATGTCTGAGTATGTACATTTGGCAGACCAATAGGTTGATGACCTAGCCAAGGTCTATATACCGGCGAGCTGGTGTGCATGTAAGGGCATATGAGTAATATGATCTCTCAAAGGGATCACACAGATTCACTTGTGAACCGGGAGACATGAGCTCACTCATGAGATTTTGGGATTGACCAAATTCCATGCATAGTCATCATGCTTTAGAAGCATGATATGAATTTGAAGGTAAGATATATGCTTTGTGAAAGCATATGAATCATACCATATCCCAAGAACCAAGATTGATAAACTTGATGATCAGACTATGAAGATGATAGTGTAAAAGTGATCTATATCTTCTGGATGATCATAAGTCTTCCAGTATGCAGGATGTGCAGGTATTAGGAATACCTTAAGGGTGATTTGATCATAAACGATTGTATAACAATGACGCTTCCATTCCGAGGGAGTGATGAAACAGGTCTGGATTTTAGTGACTCCTTTCATTAGAGAAGTGACCTAATCTTAGTCCACATACTGGACATTGATCTGAATGAGATCCAGATGCAATGAGAAGATTAGGTTTACGGTCTTGACTTAGTCAAGCATCTATGAGACGACCATGGGATCTGGATTTGAGATGTGATCTCAATATCCAAGTCACTATACGTGGAACAATACAATTGCCATGTCCTTATCTCCAAGTATCTGAGGAGAAATAACATTGTTCTTAAATGGTTTAAGAACAATTCCATAAGATCTAAGCATAGAGAAGTTGATAATTAAATGTGATTTAATTACCATGATGTATGAGAAATTATCCAATATGATTACATGTGATTTAATTATTATGGATAAGAATAATGTGGATAGTAATATCCAATTATTCATAATATGTTATAAATGTGATTTATAATATATTAGAGAGAGTTAAATATAATTTATATTAGTAGATTAATTATTAATGTGTATTGGATACACATTAGCTAATTAATTGAAAATGTAAATTACATTTTGTTTTGGGTTGTGAATATGATTCACAATATTCCAATGTCAAGATTGCAATTTTCCCAAAATTAATTGAGAATTATTTTTGGTGAATAAAATACCAACAAATGATTGTTGGAAAATAAGTTGAGAAAAAAAAACAAGGAGATGTGCAATCTCATGGGAATCCATGAGATTGCCCTCCCCATATGGGAAGGAGGTGGTGGCACCAATTCCTTTATGGAATTGGTGGCCGTCCACTTCCCCTAATGGGGAAGGTGGATCTCATTTGTTCTTCCACTCCTTATTTGGTTGGTTTAATTTGGTATTAATATATATTTGATTTATCAAATATATTTAATCAAAATTAAATCACAAATTGTTGGTTTTCACCAACAACAATCTTGACCATTGGATGAATATAAATCAATCTCATCCATTGATTTTATATGTCCCATGGATTAAGATCCATGGATCCCAAAACCCTATATATAGAGAGGCATACCATGCTCTCTCTTTACACATGCTATTGTAGCACATATTCTCTCTCTCTCTTTCTCATACTCGACAGCCCTCTCTCTCCCTCTCTTCTTGGTGGCCGTCCACCTTGGTGGAGAGAATCGTCGACGCCCGCGCCATCGTGCTACCGCTTCGATGCTCTGCGGTTCTTCGTCTACTTGGAGTGCTTCACTCACGAAGGAGACGTTTGATCTTGTGCGACAAGATCAGGAGCAACCGTGCTTGGATCATCTTGGATTGCTAGGACACCGCGACTCATCTCCGCGCTCGCAAGCCGTTACTCCGACGATCGGACTTGAGACAAGAGGTCTCTTTTCGTAGAGACTTGATAAACCACGCTTCAAGAGGTATTGCATTATACTTGCTGTGGTTATAGATGAAACGATTTGAGAATGGTTCTCGGATCATGTGGTTTCATCGGATAAATTTTTTTTAAATTCCGCTGCACCGAACAACTAGTACGACTAGTCGTTCTTCGTCGTATCCGATACGACGATCACGCTTCCGTGATGCGCTTGAGGATTTTTCCATATCCTTCAGTCCTCAAACCTCATCTCTATGTATGTCTGCCTGTCGTCAGTCCCAGTCTGCTGGGCCAATATCTTCTCCTACTGACCTCGCATGGCAGCCTGCTGCTGCTGGAGGTCGGTGAGGGCAGCCAGTATGCGTGCCAACTGGTCAGCCGTCTCCTGATCGGGTTGGGATGCCATGGCTCTGCATGAGAACCATTTATTAGTCATAAAATTTATTGTTCACAGATAATATGATATATGATTTTTCTCTTCTTAGGATATAAATAAAAATTAATGAAATTGGTGACATCTGTAGTGATTGAATCTGAATGTCATATTTTCCCTTATTGGACTTGACAAGTCGAAAGACTGCCTCTATTTTAGAACTTAATGCGATCATAATTGAAATACTGCGAATGTGCGTATCGGGGTACCACTGCTCTGATACCAAAATTGTGAACCTCCCAGGATCCTCGGGGGTTCACACCATTTTTGGTTTATATGAAATGATTCAAGAATATTTCTTTGGATCATGCGATTTCATTACTTTAAATTTCTTTTTAAAATCCTACTGCCTCGAGCAACTAGTATGATCAATCGCTCTCGATCGCATATGATGCAATCTTCACACTTCCTTGATGCACTTAAGGTTGTTCCCATAACCTTGAAGTGGTATCAGAGCCATTGGTCAGAGGTTTCAGATATGATCCATAAGCTTAAGATGACATGGGCATTATTTGGTTGTGCGAAATTTCATCGCAGTTTGTTCTCGCAATCCTATTTTGTGTGATTTTTTAGCCTTGTTTAATTGCTTTATTTTGTTAGTTTATCAGTGTATTACGTTTCCCATCCTATTAGGAAAACCATAGGACTTAAGTTTGTTTTTAGAACGTAATCAAGACATAATCATGGTTTTAAAATGTCTATAAATGCATGTTCTGTTGCAAATCGAATTGGCAAACCAAAGAAATTTATTTTGCATTATTTGGAGTTTATATGATCAAGATTTGTTAGTTTTAGTAAAAATGTATCACTACTGGAAACTTAACAAATTTGAAAATAATCTTGTGATTGTCATTCAATTAATTCATGGAAATTAATGGTTAATTTTCTATAATAATTAGTTGTTCGATATTTTTGAAATATTTAATAATGATAATTATTTTTTTGAATGATCATAACCAACATGATAAGCTAATTAATCGTGATTGATTTAGTTATATGAACTTTCGAAGAAAGATTGATACTTGAATAGGATTTGGGATTTCTTTAGCAAATATCCTTATAATGTTAATCAAAATAGTTTTAATAAACATTATATGGTATAACTTTTATTTAAAGACCAAATATCATTTCAAATACAATATGATGAAATCACATTATCTTGACCTGAGGCAGATATGGTGTCTGGTCAAGGATCGTTGGGGTAGCGGGTTGTTGCATGAGCGATCTGCCCACATTGTTTGCGTCCTGACCATGATAGCATGTAAGGAAAGAATAATTCTTGAAATGATCATGAGGTATTTTTCTAATAATTAAATTTTGAATAATATGTATATTGAGATTATACCATTCTTCAAGTAACAATCAAGAATGTTTATTGGTTGTTTTAATTGGATTGATAATTGATTTTATATGATTAAATTAATTTTATCCAATTAAACACTCCATTATGAATAGATATGTTATTCCCTTGGAAGAATTAATTATTTGAATACGATTTATAATAATTAATTATAATTTGAACATGGTATGGAGGATCACATAAGTGGCATCCATGGTCTCCTGTCAAGGTGATGGGTTCTGTCGCAATAGATTGTATGTAGGAGTTGCTTGTCCGAAATGATAGCTCATGTATACAAGCGCATCTGGATCAGACTCTTTACTTCTCGAAAGAGTAAGGCTGTATGTGTAGTGACCCCAATATCGGATCCTCATATTATTGGGGAGATATTGGATTGCTCATAGCGAGTGCTATTCTTGTTAATGGTTGGTTTAATTAACGATTGGTGAACATCGCCTTAGGGGTGGTGATCCCAGGTGTTAAAGTCTGAATTGGTATATGTAAGTTGGACTTGCAAGGTCGAGTTATAGTTTCTCATATTATTGAGATGTAACAAAAGTAAGAAAGGAGATCCAAATATTTCTAGAGATATAGCGGTAAGTATGTCTCTTACTTTGATAGCAAATAAGGGAATGAACTTTCAGAGTTGACAAGGCAAGACAAATTTGATATAAAAATTCCTAAATCAAAGTAAAATATGTATTTATGCAAATTATCTTATTTCAGATAACCTACATTGAACCCACTCAAAATTATACTCAATAATAAGCAGTAAAATATCATAGATTGGATCCGTGATCAAGATCATTGTCAAATGATCTTCATCCTCCTATTGATCTTAAGGTTTAATTTCAGTATTTAGAAATATTAATGAACCATTCACTAATTTTTCTAGTTTAGTGGAGTCCACTAGATTTTAGATTACTTTCTGAAATATCTTCATCATAACTCTTTATGATAGGTCCATTCCAGAATTCATGTTTATTTCCAACATTTAGAAACAAACAATGAGTGTATTCTTATATCTAGGTCATAGAGACATTCTCTAAGATGTAGGGCTCTCCCACTGAAATTAACAAGTCTATCAATCCAACAGAGATTGTTGCAACAATTGCATTAATGTCCATGTGGATAACTATAAACCTTAAGATCAAATTTTCTGGTCTTCTAAAACATATGCAACCTATTGCAAATGTCATCAGAAGATTGACATACATTTATTAGACTCTATCTTATCAAATAAGAAAGTCAATATCAATGATTTATGTAGATTATTTTGATGCTCCATCCGAATCCTTCTCTAAGGATTCTATACAGACTTGATAGTCGTACTATCAACACATCAATTTATTAGTATTGGCATTCATCCAACTCTTTGGACGTCATATGGAAGTTATAGAAGTCCAGTCAACTCTTTGACTTTCCTTCTTTCTTGGGTCCAACCCATGCTTCCACTGTGCTACCTTTATCTATGAGCAACCATTGCTCAGGACAGAGGATCTCTTATTTTAAATTCAAAAGAATTCAAAGTAAGAGTTTTTCAACATTTATACATGCTTCGTTAAATTCATAAAATATGAATATCATGAAGCTTCATGAATAACTAGAGTATAAACAGTAGAATGATGACACTCATCATCTACATCCATTTAAACTCTTAAAATATTGGTTCAGGTAGGTATTCAAACATTTTGAATACATCATCTCTTATAGAGCTACCATTATGCATGATGCAGAGAACCATGTTACTCATGATTAAATGTCAAGAGCACATATGCATGCCATAATATCTTCACTGATTTTATAAGGATTATTTGACAATTATGATCATCATCGACATGATACTTCCAAAGTACATTTGATGATATCAAGACTATAGAGACATACAAACCCTAGGGTTGTAGTCCTATTATCTATTTAATTGTCATTCCTCATTATTATGAGGAAACTTGCACATTGCAACCACATACATTATGTGTTCAACTGCAAGTACAATATCTGGATCATTGAGTCCAATCCAAGATATTTCACTGGTTATTATTGAGTATATTATTGAGTGGGTTTTAATGAAGGATTATCTGAAATAAGAAATTTGCATAAATATATAAATATATATATATTTTACTTTGATTTAGGATTTTTATATCAAAGTTGTCTTGCCTTATCAACATTGAAAGTTCATTCCCTTAATCACTTTCAATGTAAGAGATATACTTACCATTATATCTCAACAAGATCTGGGATCTCCTTCCTTATCTTTGTTACATCCCAATAATCTACAACTCGGATAAAAAGAAGCGGGAACACATTCCACTTTGCAAGTCCAACTTGCATTTCCCAATTCGGTCTTTAAAACCCGAGCCCACCACCCCTAAGGCGATGTTGACCAGTCGTTAATTGAACCAACCGTCAACAGGAATAGTACTCGCTATACGCAATCCAATATCACCCCAATAATATGAGGATCCGATATTGGGGTCACTACGTATACGGCCTTACTCTTTCGAGAAGCAAAGAGCCCGATCCAGATGCGCTTGCATACAGGGAGCTGTCACTTCGGACAGGCGTCTCCCACATGCAATCCCTGGCGACGGAACCCTCCGCCTTGACGGAAGACCATGGATGTCACTTATGTGATCCTCCATATCATATTCAAATTTTTAATTAATTATCGTGAATCACATTCACATAATTAATTCATCCAAGGGAATTATTATCTCTAATCATATTAGAGTATTTCAATTGGACATAATCAATTTAATCATATTAAATTAATTATCAATCCAATTCAATCAATCAAACTTGATTATTTTACTTGAATACATATATGGTAATATCTCAAAATACGTATTAATTCGAATTTTAATAATTAGAAAAATACATCTTAATCCCTCGGACATTATCCCGGCCCTACCCGCTGTCATGGCCAGTACCGACGAGAGTGGGACGGACCACATACGTTGCAACTCGCAACCCCAATGCTCTCCGACTAGGCACCATATCCGCCTCGGGAAAGGTTAATGCCAAATTGATTAATTTGTACTTGAGATGATCATCGGTTCTTCAACCGAAATTGTACCATATAGTAATAATCAAAACATTTTTGATTATAAGGAAATTTGCTAGACAAATTCCCAAATCCTATTCAAGCATCAAGTTTGAAAGATTGTGGTTTCCAATTATGATTTAGATCACATCTTAATCAATTATTGGTTAAGGCAATGTCATTTAAGGGAATAATTATCATCAAATATTTCACAAATATTTATGCACAATTATTCTAGGAAATTAAACAATTTAATTTCACTAAATGATTAAATGACAATCACCAATCAAACATTAAGTTTGATGAATGTGTTTCCAATTAAGATTTAGATCAAATCTAATCAATTAATTGGTTAGGCCAAGTCAATTATGTAAATAATCATCTTCAAATATTTCACAAATATTTTTCATGATTATTTCACGAAATTAACAATTAATTTCACTAATTGACAATCACTTGGTTCTAGATTAGGACTGTAATTTCAGCAGTGACCCCTTCTTACTAAAATTAGCATATCTCAATCATATTAAATCCAAATTAGACAAAATAAAATTTCATAGATTGCTAATTTGATTTAGGACAGAATACAAGTGATGTTACATGCATTTCGAGGCAAGTCTAAACAGTAATTAACATTTTAATCACGTTCAGATCTACAGTTCTCGCAACAGTGTATACATGTTCATTAAAACAACCATATCTAGAGCATACGAAATCCGATTTACGTAAACTCAGATTCTATGGTTTCCTTATTTAATGGGGAACAAAATCCAAGTATTAAATTCGTGTTTAAACAATTTAAACAGTGCCGAATTTATTTACTAAACAGATCTGCGAAATCAAATGCGACAAAAACTTTCGCGACCTTAACGAACCCAAGTCGTCCTCGGTTTTTCGAATCATATTCGAAACCATCGACCTAAGGCTCTGATACCACTTGAAGGATATGGAATTATCCTCAAGCGCATCACGGAAGCGTGATCGTCGTATCGGATACGACGAAGAACGACTAGTCGTACTAGTTGTTCGGTGCAGCGGAATTTAAAAAATTTTATTCGATGAAACCACATGATCCGAGAACCATTCTCAGATCGTTTCATCTATAACCACAACAAGTATAATGCAATACCTCTTGAAGCGTGGTTGATCAAGTCTCTAAAGAAAGAGACCTCCTGTCTCAAGTCCGATCGTCGGCGAGACCGCTTGCGAGCGCGGGGATGAACCGCGTTGTCCTCGCAATCCAAGAAGATGATCCAAGCGTGGTTGCTCCTGATCTCGTCGCACGAGATCAAACGTCGTGAGAGGAACTCTCCAAGAAGATGGAGAATCGAAGAACGTCGAAGCGACGGCGCGGTGGCGAAGGCGACGACGGTTCCCTTCTCTAGGGTATGGTGGACAACCACCAACAAGAGAGGGAGAGAGGGCTGGCGTGTATGAAGAAATGAGGGAGAGAGAGAGCTCCAATCTTTTTAGTCATTAGAGAGCATAGTATGCCTCTCTATTTATAGGGTTTTGGGATCCATGGATCTCAATCCATGGGACACATAAAATCAATGGGTGAGATTGATTTGTGTCAATCCAATGGCCAAGATTGTTGTTGTCAAAAGCAACAAATTTAGGTCAAAATATATTTGATAAAATCAAATATAATTTATTCCTAAATCATCCCAACAAATAAGGAGAGAATACACATGGAGATCAAATCTCCATGTGCCATCAAGAGGGGACGGCCACCCATTTCATATAGGAATTGGGTGCCACCCACTTGTTTCCCAATGGAGAGCAATCTCATGGTTTTCCATGAGATTGCATATCTCCTTGGATTTCTCTCCTATTAATTTGCAACAAATTTTGTTGGGTTTTATTCTCCAAAAAATAATTCACAATTATCTTTGAGAATATTGCATTCTTGCCATGGAAAAAATTGTGAATCATAATCACAACCCAAAACAACATATAATTCATATTGTTAATTAATTACACAATGTGTATCCAATACACATAATAATTAATCAACACATATAAATTATAATTAGCTCTCTCTACTACATTATAAATCACATTTATAATATATTATGAATAATTGGATATTTCTATCCATATTATTCTTATCCACATTAATTAAATCACATTTAATTAAATTGGATAATTTCTTCACACATCAAGATGATTAAATCACATTTAATCATTATTTCTTCATTGCTTAGATCTTATGGAATTATTCTTGAACCCTTCAAGAATAATGCAATCTCTCCGCAGATACTTGGAGATAAGGACAGGGCGATTGTATTGTTCCACGTATAGTGACATGGATATTGAGATCATATCTCAAATCCAGATCGCGGGCCTCTCATAGATGCTTGATTAAATCAAGATCGTAAATCTAATCTTCTCATTGTATCTGAATCACATTCAGATCAATGTCCAACACTTGGACCAAGATCAGATCACTTCTCTACTGAGAGGAGTCACTAAAATCCAGACCCGTTTCATCACTCCCTAGGAATGGAAGCGTCATGGTTATACAATCGTTTATGATCAAATCACCCTCAGGTATTCCCAATACCTGTACATCCTGCATACTGGAAGACTCAGACTAAACCTGAAGTATCGGATCAACTTTATACTGTCTACTTCATGGTTTTATCAGTAAGTTTCTCATTCGATTATTGGGAGTTGGTATTGATCATACACTTTCCAAAAGTGTATATCATACCTAGGTCTTGATCATATACTAAAAGTATATATCAAACCTACAAATTCAGTCAAGCTTCCAAAGCGAGACGACCATGCGCATGGAATTTGATTCATCCCAATATCTCATGAGTGAGCTCATGTCTTCCGGTTCAGTAACTGAACCTGTACGATCCCTTTGAGAGATCGTATTACTCATATGCCCTTATATGCACATCAGCGCGCCGGTGTATAGACCTTGATTAGGTCATCAACCTATTGGTCTGCCAAATGTACACACTCAGACATATAGTAACACATCTGTCTCCGGTCAGAGGATGCGTGCCTATATCATGACAGCATATGATATAGGACTTTGGTTATCTCGATCTCGTTAAGTCAACTCTTTGACCTAACTAATCTGACACCTCTGAATCTCTATTCCTATGCAGTGGACCTGCATCAAGAGGTCGGTCAGATATCAGCCTTTAGAGATAGGATTGCCATCTCCTACTCAGGCTGGAGATCATCTCTTAATAATCATTTGACGGTGCTTGATGAGTCCTCAATCTAACTCTTTAGATATTCATCCAAGCACCAGCCTCTATGATTCAATAGTTGAATCAACAGCTGTATGATTATTAAGATGGCCATGGTACATAACCCTAATTGTACTAAGGGACCTATTATACAAATTATCCATTCTTCATTTCAGATCAGGGAATGATATGTGCAATAACATTTATTGCATAATGGCTCGCCGTGGGCTCGCATTTCCAACACCCTTCTCTACCTATTGTCATGGCCACTACCGACGAGAGTGGGAAAAACCACTCACAGAGCAACCTGCTACCACAACGCTCCCCAACTAGACACCATATCTGTCTCAGGTTAGGATAATACTATATTGATCACTTTGTACTTGAGATGATAATCAGGTTTTCAACCTAAATTATACCATATAATAATAATCAAAACCATTTTGATTATAAGGAATTTTGCTAAACAAATTCTCAATCCTATTCAAGCAACTTTGTTGGTTGGAGAGTAGATTGAGTTACCAATTTGTGATCTAGAACGTATCTAATCAATTATTAGTTAAGGCAATGTAAATTGAGTAAATAATTATCATAAAATATTTCTCAAATATTTACCCATAATTATTCTAGGAAATTAACCATTAATTTCACTAATTTCTTAAATGACAATCACAAGGTTCTTGATTAGGAATGTAATTTCCAGCAGTGACACTCACATACTAAAATTATTATATCTCAATCAATTTAAATCCAAATCATGTAAAATAAGTTTTCAAGGTTTGTGATTTGATTTATAACAGAACTCAAGTGTTTATCATGCATTTCTAGGCATTTCAAAAATAATAACTAACTCTTTAATTACGTCAAGATTCGCCAGCCTGGAAATAATGGATATATGTTCATTAAAATGATCATTTCTTGAGCAATCATTTTCCAAATCACGCAACACGATTTCCTTATTTAGTGGGGAACATTATGTAATGATAATTTTGTGTTTAAACATTTTAAATAGGGCCTAAAATAATCTCAAAATAGGACTGCCAGAATAAATTGTGATTAAATTTTCACAATCCCTAGTGAGCTTAAGTTCATGTATTTTATCCAAAACCTCTTACCTAAGGCTCTGATGCTACTTGAAGGATATGGAGGAATCCTCAAGCGCGTCACGGAAATATGTGGATCGCATTATATACGATCAAGAGCAACTAGTCACACTTGTTGTTGTGCAAAAGAATTTTAAAAAATTTAATAGATGAAACCACATGATCCAGAACACTTCTTGGATCTTTTCATCTAACCACATAGTAGATACATGAATTCCTCTTGTAGCGTAGTTTCAATCGAACCTATAATAGAAGAGACCTCCTGTCTCAAGTCCATTCTATTAGAGGAGACACTTGCGAACGCAGAGATGAGTCACGTGCTTCTCGTAATCCAAGTCGATGATCAGAAAAATGGATCTCCTGATCTCATCTCACAAGATCAAATGCCTTCTTCATGAGCGAGATGCACCAAATAAGACGGAGACCTAAGAGTCGTCGAAGTGACAACACAACGACGATGCGATGACGAAGACGACCTACTCTATATGGATGAAGTAGACGGCGACTCAAAGAGAGAGAAGGGTTGGCATGAGAATGAGAGAGAGAGAGAGAGTTGTTGAAGTTTTCCTCCGAAGAGCAAGGGGTGCTGATGAATCTATTATTCTCATTCTTTATTCTTTTATTTTAGCTTTATCTTTTAGTAGAAATACCTATAAATATATCTAAATACAATAAATTAGCATTGTACATGTCCTTGTTAATAATACATAATTAACACAAAATTTCCAAAAAAATAAAAGAATAAAAGAGAAAAGAAAAAGAAATAAGGATGTAATTATGAAATTAGTACAGACTGACCTATACTCCGAGAGAAGGTCAATAAATGACCTAATCGACAAGGAAGAAAGTAGGGGGAGATAGGGTCCTTGTATAGCCGCTTAATACCAGTGCCTATAAATACTTATATTCCATGTATACTCTATACATTTTATATTTTTAAACATTTCTAAATATCCTTAATAATAAAAAAGTAAAATAAAAACCAGAAAACACAAAATAAAACAAAAATAAAATCCAATGTTTATTATACAAAAGGCACACTTGTATATGTTATAAAACTTCCAATTAATTAATGTATTTACTTATTATATAAAAATCAAATAAAAATACTTTTGTACTATGTAATTATGTTATAAACGAATAAAATATAAAACAAAACATATTTTTGTAAAAATAATAAAAATACTTGTATATAATATATAGGTATACTATACCTATACATATTACATTAAACAGTATATACCCTATCTATATTTTTCATAAAAATAAGTAAAAATAATAATAAAAATAGTATGAAAAATAATAAACAATTTTCATTTTATACATTTTTTAAAATAATTTCTTATTTTTTATTCAATATTCGTTTATTATGTAAGTCCCTACTTTTTGAATCGTCCACTTGGGAATGTTGATTGTGGTCAACCTTTTCCCCCAGTTGACCCGAACCAACTCCCCCTTCGTCTGACCCCGAATGCTCGGAATTTTCCTGATTGGGTCTGATATCCATTTGCATTGATTTTTGTGCTCGGCACTATCCTAGGATCCGTGATCCTCACGGATCCCTAGGTGTTGTCGGATCGCCATAGGGTTTTGAGCATGCATCTGATCTTTCTAGAACCCTAGCACCCCAATAAAAGATCTCCTCTGCTTCCCGAGCTCAGTAACTCGTTCCTCGCACCTCCTCTCCTCCACTTGAACCTTCAGGATTGTGATAGGGTCCCTTTGCATTCTGTTGGAGCTCGGATTGGTGCGGAATCGATGACGCTCATCTTGTGGCCAGAGTTCCTCCACGATAAGACTCCCAGGCTTTCAACCACCTGGTTGAGGCTACGACCTCACCTACCACCTCCGCTGTTCATCACTGATCACAATATCCTACCCAGGTACCCCCAATTTCACCTACCACCTCTGCCATTCACTTCGCCCTCTGCTCATCTACTCCTCCCACTAGGTCTGGAGCCCCATCCTACCCATCTACTCACTCGGATCGATTATTCAACTCATTGCCATTCCTCTCCCGTGACCTGACCATCCTGAATCTCTCTCACCGTAGCGAGATTAGGCTCACTCGTCTCCCCCCTTTCCTCTGGATGTCAAACACCCACTCTCCTCGCTTCTTTCACATTAGCAAGAAATAACATGACCGGAGTGACGCCTCCAAGTCTACCTTTCCCTTACAGGTATCCACACACGCAAGTAGGTCTGATTCGAACTTTATTTCAGGTGGCGAGAATATCCAGGTGGGGCGTCACCATCTAGACCATCCGACTATTCACTTCTTCATCCGAGCCCCCTGGTCAATGCAAAGAGACTTCAAGACGGCATCAGACCCTTTAGCGACCTCATCATGCACGTGATCTCTTTCCACAACCGGTCGAAAGTCACCTGAGCAGAGTTCTTCCAGTGCTCCCTTTTGTAGTTCAATTTGAAGATCGAGTTCCAGATCAGATTAGGCCCATCAGATCACGCCTCGTCTATAGTCGTCTGATCAAAGCTGACCACGCATTTGCACCGCTTGATAGATCACTCCAGCAGATCGTTAGATCAGATCTAGTGCATCATATCTGATCGCATGTCCTCGGCATATTCAGAGCCGTTGGATAAGCTTTGTAGAGCTCAATAGAGCCGTATGCCAGCATAGAGCCCCGGGCCTGTAGATCGAGCCATGTGTCATCCCTGCCTACAACGGTATGTTTCACTTCCGCCTTGCCTTTTTCTGCTATTTCACTTTAGTACAATAAATATAATGAGTAGTTGAGAATATTTATAGTTAGAACCTTGTAGTTTTTCATATTTGCACTTCAATCCGTTTGAGTTAGATTCACGTACGCACCTACGTGCTTTTCTAGGTCATTTGTAGTTTCTTTCTTGAACTTTACATCTGTTATGGAATGAAGCTTTAGTTTTGATATTTGCATTTATGCCTCTGCCAGATTCACATGATGCACATGTGTTTTATGGAGAAATTGCATAGAGTCCCCTATATTTTTTTATCATGTCATTCTTAAGGCCCATAAACTTTAAGTAATTACAAAAAGGTCCCTCTACACTATTTTTAATTACATATCATTTATTTAGTGAAATAAATAGCTAATTAACCCCAAGAATGGCCCAAAAATTATATGTGACTCATGTTGCATGTTTAGTTTGTGATAATTTGTTGCTTATTTTTTTTGCATTTTTTCATTATTAAAAATTCAAAAACCCCTAAAAAGAGTCTTGTTTGCCTTAGAAAGTTCATAAAAATTCAAAAATAAATCCAAAAATTCTAAAAAATTAGAGTAGTTGACTTTTGTTATTATTAAACTCCAATATCATTTTTGTTCAAAAATATTTCATAAAAACCAAAAAATTGCAAAGCACTCAAAATCACATAAAAATTGTATAAAATCATAGAAAAATAAAAAATGCAATTCAAGTCCCTATTTGTATATATTTACTTATATTTATTATAAAATCACTTTCAGGAGTTTTAAGCATTTTTATTTATTTTAGTTTGCAAATTACTCCTGGTTGTGCATTGTTTGTCTATTTTTTCATTGTTTGACTTTTAGAAAATTACAAAACATATGAAAATTCTATAGAAATTACTTAAACAATTATAGAACATATAAAATTCAAAAATTTTTTATTGTAATTTTCTGAGTATTTTTTGCCTCTTTGATAAATACAAAAAGATAGTGTGTGTTACTTGTTTCTTATATTGAAAAGATTAAAAAATTAAAAACTTAAAACCACTAAAAATAATAAAAAAGTCTTTTTAGTTCGACTAGTTAGCTCTTAATTGTGCACCTTGATCATGGTCGCTATACCAGGTAAATAAAATTAGCGAACCACTTACATTCATTATTTGATTCATTAATGGTTTATTTTCTCAATTGACCATTCTATTGACTAGGGTCACAACGACATTCACATAATTAATTAACTTAACCCTAGTTGATTGACCGATAATCAGAATGGCACTATTGCTGAGGAGCACGACAAAGTAGCTAGATTTCATCTATTTATGTCTATTCTTGCTTCTATCTTTTATAACCATTTCTAACCAATCTTCTATTTTGCTTTTCGTGTAGCACGCATTGAGGCTGGTTTTTCTACCTCTTCTACGACAATAGCATTAGTAGAATCTTTAGCAATCAATATGGGCATCATCAACCAGAAGTTGGATTAGGTTGAGATCATTAAGAAGAAGGCATGTCAGGACCTTGACAAGCTCAATAAGATTGATGCACCGGCCCAAACATTGAGTGATCTGAAGAACTAAATCATGTGTCTCCAAGAGGCACATATGGCTTCTCAGCCCCATTGCAAGTCATGGGCTGATCCAGGGAGCAGTTCTGAAGGATATCGAGTATCCTTAAGCGCATCACGGAAGCGTGTTGATCGCATCTTATGCAATTGGAGCAACTAGTCATACTAGATGCTAGATGCAGCGGAAATTAAAATTTTTAAATCTAAAGATGAAACCACATGATCACGAGAACACTTCTCGGATCGTTTCATCAAACCACAAAGTATAAGGAATACCTCTTGGAGCGTGTTTGTGATCGCGAGATCCCAAAGTAGAGATCCTCCTGTCTCAAGTCCGACCCACGAAGAACGCACTTGCGGGAACGATGATGAGTCGCGTCCTTCCCGCAATCTTTCGACGAAGATCCAAGCGTCGAGGCGTAGAAAAAATGATCTCCTTCCTAATACACAAAGTGGACGACCACTTGAATATTAGGGAGACCCCACGAGAATGAGAGAGAGAGAGAGAGTAGAGTTCTTCAACTCAAGAATGTTGTTGTAACTTGGAAAGGCTACCCTAGCCCTCCTTTTATACTAGTTTAGGGTCTAATGGATCTTAATCCATGGGACACATGGATCCAAGGGCTATGCTTGGTCCATGCTAAATCAATGGCTATGATTGTTGTTGGTTAAAACCAACAACATTAATTTAAATTAAAAAATGTTGCAACATTATCAACATAATTTAATTTAACATTAACTAATTAAGAGATAATGTGATAAATGAAATGGAGTCAACCAACCTCCCTAAAATTGGGGGGTGTCACCCATGAACAATTCATGGGTGACGCCACCTATGAATGGTGGTCAATTTTGGCTCTTTATCTTATTATTCCTTAATTAAGTTTGTATTCACAAAAATATTCATCAAATTAATTCCCAATTAATTTGTGAATATTTCAATCATGCCATTGAATATTATGTGAATCATATTCACAACCCAAACTAGTTAGTAAATTGCATTTCCAATTAATTAATAAATGTGGATCTAATCGACATTATTAATTAACAAATGCTATTCACATAAATTCTCTCTCTTATATATGTATATTATAAATCATATTTATAATACACATACATCATGGATAGTGTTATCCACATTCTCTTAATCCTTGATAATTAAATCCCATTTAATTATCTTAGATAATCATTTTCACAATATGAATTATATTCATATCAAACTTGATAATTAAATCTTATTTAATCATCAAGTCCTTGCTTGGATATTTCATCAAAAGAATTATTCTTGAACCCTTTCATGAATAATGTGCTTTCTCCGCGGATACTTGGAGATAAGGACATGGCGATTGTATTATTCCACGTATAGTGACTTGGATGTTGAGATCTCGTCTTAAATCTAGATCGTACGAACCTCCCACAGATGCTTGATTAAATCAAGACCGCAAATCCAATCTTCTCATTGAATCTGAATCTCATTCAGATCAATGTCCAACACTTGGACTAAGATCAGATTGCTTCTCTACTGAAAGGAGTCACTAAAATCCAGACCTGTTTCATCACTCCCTCGGAATGGAAGTGTCATGGATATACAATCATTTATGATCACATCACCCTCAGGTATTCCCAATACCTGTACATCATGCATACTGGAAGACCCATTGTCAACCCGAAGATCAAGATCTATTTTACACTGTCTTCTTCAGGGTTTGATCACCAAGTTTCTCATTTGATCATTGGGATTTGGTATCGATCATATACTTTCCAAAAGCATATATCATACCTAGGTCTTGATCATATACTTTCCAAAAGTATATATCAAACCTACAAATTCAGTCAAGCTTCCAAAGCAAGACGACCGTGCACGGAATTTGATTCTTCCCGATATCTCATGAGTGAGCTCATGTCTTCCGGTTCAGTAGTGAACCTCTATGATCCCTTTGAGAGATCGTATTACTCATATGCCCTTACATGCACACCAGTGCGCCGGTGTATAGACCTTGGTTAGGTCATCAACCTATTGGTCTGCCAAATGTACATACTCAGACATATAGCAATACATCTGTCTCCGGTCAGAGGATGCGTGCCTATGCTGTGACAGCATTCAACATAGGACTTTGGTTATCTCGATCTCGTTAAGTCAACTCTTTGACCTAACTAATCTGACACCTCTGAATCTCTATTCCTATGCAGAGGACCTGCATCAAGAGGTCGGTCAGTTATCAGCCTATGTGAGAAAAGGATTTCCATCTCCTACTCAGGCTGGAGATCACATCTTAACAATCATTTGACGGTGCTTGATGAGTCCTCAATCTAACCCTTTAGATATTCATCCAAACACCAGCCTCTATGATTCAATAATTGAATCAACAGCTGTATGATCATTAAGACAACCATGGTACATAACCCTAATTGTACAGAGGGACCTATTATGCAAATTATTTATTCTTCATTTCAGATCAGGGAATGATATTCGCAATAACATTTATTGCATAATGGCTCGTCGTGGGCTCACATGTCCAATAATCTCCCACTAGTCCAAAGAGCCATTAATGGGCTAATCAATTAAACCCACACTCATGTGACAATCATAGGCTATTTTAGAAAAAATAGCTAGGTAAGCCGATCAGTCACTCTGTTCCCAAAAGACTTTGCCAAGTCGTTTTACGGCACTTGCATATCCCTAGGTAACAGTGCTCGCATCCAATGCGAATGTTGCATCTAATGCAACCAATACTCAATCTAGTCAAAGCAGTTATAGTGTTCTTGAACTATTGCTCAATAATTATTATAACCAGTATTTCCATAATCCTTATCAGAATACCCTTATTCCGGGAGATCACTATCTCTTAAGGTATCCACAATTAAGACCTTTTAGATCTCTATCTATAAAGTCTTAAGCTTTTAAAGATATGACTTTGAGATCACTATCTCAAAAAATCTTGTCATCTATGAAGATTCTGCAATCAAGTGTTCTTTCTTCACGGTAGGATTACTAACAGTTTACTACTCCCACTGCATGGCAGATATCCGGCTTTAGTACACATCTAGCATACACTTAGCTCCTCGTAACTGATGCACAAGTGCAAGCAGTTCTAGCATTTACTTCCTCAACTCTTTGAGGTGCTATCCCTTTAGATAGGTCAGTACCAAATCTCAAGGAAGGAAGCCTTTCTTGGAATTTCCAGGAATGGAATATGTCCAAGGTGTACTACAAATGTGACAGTCCCAATACCCTCTTTTCTTTGCTTCTGAACTCCTTCAGAACTAAGATCTAAGAGGTATTCTTGAGATCATATCTCAAGGTATGGAATAGCCAGTCTATAAAACACTCATTATCATCCTTATATCATTCCAAATGATTAGGATATTATCTACATTTAGCACGATGAACACAATGGCACTCCCACTAAACTTCACATGGTTCATCAAGATTCTATTTGAAATCATAACACTTATGATTTCATCAAATCTGATGTTCCAACTACAAGAAGCTTATTTGAGTCCATAGATGGATTTCTTTAGCTTTCACACCTTACTTTCCAAAATCATGAAGCCCTGGGGCTACTTCATGTGAATATCCTCAGAGAGGTATTCTTTAGAGGAATGCAATCTTGAATTACATCTTGAAGATGCAACAGTCAAGTTGTGTAGCTAGGGTTAGCAATATTCTGATGAGTTTAAGCACGATTACCGAAGAGAAAGTCACATTGCAAGCAATGTCTTTTCTTACAGTGTGTAGCTCATGGCTACGAACCGAGCTTTGAAGGTCTCTACCTTTTCATCAGGTTCCCTTTCTCTTGAAGATCCATTTACACCTTAATGGGTCTAACCCTTATAGGTGGATCCTCGAGGGTCCATATACAACACTTGTATATGAAGTCTACTTTAGACTTTATTGCTAATATCCATCTTTCCATGTCATGATCCTTATGAGCTTCATCACATGAAGTCCGATCACTGTCAGACTTAACTGACACATGGAATACATCCTCAAACTCATTTGAAGAGGTATTAATGTTTCATCTTTAATTGTCCTTTTAGTTTCCGATCTCAGGAGCCTCATTACCATCTCAAGATTAAATGAGTTCCTATCATTTTCATCTTGATTCTCAAGAGAGTCATCCTCTAAGAATCACATTCTCAGGGATGAGATCTTTTAAGAATCTCAAGGTCATAAAGTAGGTATCCAATACCATTCTTTATTTTCCTAATGAAGCAGCACTCTCAAGTGCTAGATTCCAGCTTACATCCATGGAACCTTATTAAGGATATATATTGTAGTCTCTACTACACATATATACCTGGAAACTAAGGGATAATTATGCTAAAATTTATCATTGATCAAATCATGTCACACATGATCCAATTGTATCTCCCTATAACTCCATTGAGTTTAGGTGTGTCAGGAGGAGTGAGATAGAAATGGTATTCATATCTCCATAAGGTATTCTTTGAATTTTATCTAGCAGGTACAAGCTACCTAGGTTAGATCAAATTCATTTCATCTTTCTCCAAACTTTGGTTCTAAACCAAAAATTGTGAAATCTTTGAACATTTCAAAGGTTTCTCAGGTGAAGAGAAGAAATCTCATATCATACATAACCATCAATAGATATCACATATCCATAATGTTCACTATGATATAGATGATCCACATACATCAATAT
The DNA here is from genome assembly GCA_037367405.1 of Ottelia alismoides. Taxonomy (NCBI): domain Eukaryota; kingdom Viridiplantae; phylum Streptophyta; class Magnoliopsida; order Alismatales; family Hydrocharitaceae; genus Ottelia; species Ottelia alismoides. The sequence goes on along the minus strand of JAZKJV010007844.1, from coordinate 21,021 downwards.
GTATGAGATCCCGAATACCTCGACATCTAACACCATTCTCAGAGAAGGGTGTATTGGACATTTTACTTTGAATACAATGTTCACAAGTACGTAAGATTTGAAATTTTAGACATTCTAAAGTTTCATATCTTACTAGTCAATTGATCAAATCAACAGACAAATGTCCAAGGCTTGATGCCGGATCATTGTCAAATGATCTTCATCCTCCTATTGATCTTATAAGGTTTGATTTTCAGTATTAGAAATCTTAATGAACTATTCATTAATTTTCTAATTTTGTGGAGTCCACTAGATGTTAGATTACTATCTGAAATATATCAATCATAACCTTTTATGATAGTTCTATCTCAGAATTCATGTTTATTTCCAACATTTAGAAACAAACAATGGGGTATTCTAATATCTAGGTCATAGAGACATTCTCTAAGACTAAGGGCTCTCCCACTGAGAATATGAAGTCCATCTATCCAACAGAGACTGCTGCAACAATTACAGCAATATCCATGTAGATGACTACTAAACCTTAAGATCAAATTTCTAATCTTCTAATATGTATATGCAACCAATTGCAATTGTCATTAGAAGATTGGGATACAATTGTCAGACTTTATCTTATGAAATAAGAAAGTCAGAGTCAATGATTTATGTAGATTATTCTGATGCTCTATCTGAGTCCTTCACTAAGGATTTTAGACAGACTTGATAGTCATACTATCAACACATCAACATATTGCAGTATTGGCATTCATCCAACTCTTTGGATGTCATATGGAAGTTACAGAAGTAGGTCAACTCTTTGACTTTCCTTCTTACTCGGGTCCGACCCATGCTTCCACTGCACTCTCTTAATCTATAAACAACCATTGCTTAAGACTAAGGATCTCTTATGTTGAATTCTAAGGATTTCAATACAAGAGCATTTCAACATTTATACATGCTTCATTAAATTCATTCAAAATGATTATTATGAAGCTTCATGAATGACTTGAGTATAGATAGTAGAATGATGACACTCATCATATCTACATACATCTTAACTCTTAGAGACTTAGGTTCAGGTAGGTATTCAAACATTTTGAATACATCATCTCTTTCGAGCCACCATTCTGCATAATGCAGAGAACCATGTCATTCATAATTAAATGTCTAGAGCACATATGTATGCCAAAATATCTTCTTTTATTTTATAAGGATTATTCGAAAATTACGATCACCATCGACATGTCATTTCCAAAGTACACTCGATGAAGTATCAAGACTACAGAGACATACAAACCCTAAGGCGACGTCTTATTTAATTGCCCTTCCTCATTATGTTGAGGGAACTTGCACACTGCAACCACATACATTATGTGTCCAATTGCAAGTACAATATCTGGACCATGAGTCTAATCCAAGATATTTTTACTGGTTATCATTGAGTATAACATTGAGTGGGTTTAATGAAGGATTATCTGAAATAAGAAATTTGCATAAGGGTATATATATTATATATATACATATTTTACTTTGATTTAGGAATTTTTATATCAAAGTTGTCTTGCCTTGTCAACATTGAAAGTTCATTCCCTTAATCACTTTCAATGTAAGAGATTTTCTTACCATTATATCTCTAGCAAGATCTGGGATCTCCTTTCCTATCTTTGTCGCATCCCAATAATATGAGAACTTACGACTCTGATAAAAAGAAGCGGGAACTCATTCCGCCTTGCAAGTCCAACTTGCATCTCCCAATTCGGTCTTTAACACCCGGGCCCACCACCCCTAAGATGATGTTGACCCGTCATTAATTGAACCAACCGTCAACAGGCTTAATACTCGTTATACGCAATCCAATATCGCCCCAATAATATGAGGACCCGATATTGGGGTCACTACGTATACGGCCTTACTCTTTCGAGAAGCAAAGAACCCGATCCAATTATATCATATATAGGATCTGTCACTTCGGACAGGCGTCTCCTATATACAACAACTGGCGACGGAATCCTTTGCCTTGACGGGAGACCATGGATGTCACTTATGTGATCCTCCACCTCATATTCAAATTGTATAATTAATTATCGTGAATCACATTCACATAATTAATTCTTCCAAGGGAAATACACATCTATTCATGATAGAGTTTTTATTGGATATAATTAATTTAATCACATTAAATTAATCATCAATCCAATCATTAATCAACAAACATGTCTTTTACTACAATAGTAGGTATTATCTCAGAATACGTATTATTCGAATTTTAATAATTAGAAAAATACACATTGTCTGTCTCCGGTATTATACAGTCCCTACCCGCTGTCATGGCCAGTACCGACGAGAGTGGGACGGACCACATACGTTGCAACCCGCTACCCCAATGCTCTCCGACTAGGCACCACATCCGCCTCGGGAAAGGATAATACCAGATAGACCATCATGTACTTTGAGATGTTCATCGGTTTTTCAACCGAAATTATACCATATAATATATATCAAAACATTTTTGATTATAAGGAGATTTGCTAGACAAATCCCCAATCCTATTCAAGCAAAAGGGTTTTCATGTAAAATTTGTCCTACAACAATTGTAGGATAAACTATGGTTTTCATGAAAGCAATGTTTGTTGATGAACCAATGATCAAGATCTAATATCTTATCATTGTGGTTTAGGCATATGTCATTCAATGAAATAATTATCTCTTTAAATATTTCACAAATATTTATTACTAATTATTCCAGAAAATTAACAATTAATTTTCATCATGATAATTGAATGACATATCACAAGGTTCAAGATCAAAATTGTTAATTTCCAGCAGTGACCCCCAATCACTAAAATTAACTTATCTTGATCAATATAAATCCAAAAATGCAAACTCAGTTTCCAAAGATTTCTTATTTGATTTATTAAAGAACCCAAGTGATAATTCACGATTTCAAGGCGGATTAAAACCGTAATTATCTCATTAATCACGTTCAAATCCGCAGTTCCCGCAACAGTGAATATAGGCATATTCAAAAGAGCCATATCTTGAGCAAATAAAGTCCAAATTTAGTAAACTCAAGTCCTATGGTTTCCTTGTTTAATGGGGAACAAAATCCAATTGAAAATTTCGTGTTTAAACATTTTAAACAGTACAGAAAAATTCAATTATACAGAGGTGCGAAAATTGAAATGCAGTAAAATTTCGCAACCCTTTCAAGAACCAAATCGTCTAAGGTCTATGGATCATATCCAAAACCTTATTCGACCTATGGCTCTGATACCACTTGAAGGATATCGAGTATCCTTAAGCGCATCACGGAAGCGTGTTGATCGCATCGTATGCAATTGGAGCAACTAGTCGTACTAGATGCTAGATGCAGCGGAAATTAAAATTTTTAAATCTAAAGATGAAACCACATGATCACGAGAACACTTCTCGGATCGTTTCATCAAACCACAAAGTATAAGGAATACCTCTTGGAGCGTGGTTGTGATCGCGAGATCCCAAAGTAGAGATCCTCCTGTCTCAAGTCCGACCCACGAAGAACGCACTTGCGGGCACGATGATGAGTCGCGTCCTTCCCGCAATCTTTCGACAAAGATCCAAGCGTCGAGGCGTAGAAAAAATGATCTCCTTCCTAATACACAAAGTGGACGGCCACTTGAATATTAGGGAGACCCCACGAGAATGAGAGAGAGAGAGAGTAGAGTTCTTCAACTCAAGAATGTTGTTGTAACTTGGAAAGTCTACCCTAGCCCTCCTTTTATACTAGTTTAGGGTCCAATGGATCTCAATCCATGGGACACATGGATCCAAGGGCTATGCTTGGTCCATGCTAAATCAATGGCTATGATTGTTGTTGGTTAAAACCAACATCATTAATTTAAATTAAAAAATGTTGCAACATTATCAACATAATTTAATTTAACATTAACTAATTAAGAGATAATGTGATAAATGAAATGGAGTCAACCAACCTCCCTAAAATTGGGGGGCGTCACCCATGAACAATTCATGGGTGACGCCACCTATGAATGGTGGTCAATTTTGGCTCCTTTTTTATTTATCTTATTATTCCTTAATTAATTTTGTATTCACAAAAATATTCACGAAATTAATTCCCAATTAATTTGTGAATATTTCAATCATGCCATTGAATATTATGTGAATCATATTCACAACCCAAACTAGTTAGTAAATTGCATTTCCAATTAATTAATAAATGTGTATCTAATCCACATTATTAATTAACAAATGCTATTCACATAAATTCTCTCTCTTATATATGTATATTATAAATCATATTTATAATACACATACATCATGGATAGTGTTATCCACATTCTCTTAATCCTTGATAATTAAATCCCATTTAATTATCTTAGATAATCATTTTCACAATATGAATTATATTCATATCAAACTTGATAATTAAATTTTATTTAATCATCAAGTCCTTGCTTGGATATTTCATCAAAAGAATTATTCTTGAACCCTTTCATGAATAATGTGCTTTCTCCGCGGATACTTGGAGATAAGGACAGGGCGATTGTATTATTCCACGTATAGTGACTTGGATGTTGAGATCTCGTCTCAAATCTAGATCATACGAACCTCCCATAGATGCTTGATTAAATCAAGACCGCAAATCCAATCTTCTCATTGAATCTGAATCTCATTCAGATCAATGTCCAACACTTGGACTAAGATCAGATTGCTTCTCTACTGAAAGGAGTCACTAAAATCCAGACCTGTTTCATCACTCCCTCGGAATGGAAGCGTCATGGATATACAATCGTTTATGATCACATCACCCTCAGGTATTTCCAATACCTGTACATCCTGCATACTGGAAGACCCATGGTCAACCCGAAGATCAAGATCTATTTTACACTGTCTTCTTCAGGGTTTGATCACCAAGTTTCTCATTTGATCATTGGGATTTGGTATCGATCATATACTTTCCAAAAGCATATATCATACCTAGGTCTTGATCATATACTTTCCAAAAGTATATATCAAACCTACAAATTCAGTCAAGCTTCCAAAGCAAGACGACCGTGCACGGAATTTGATTCTTCCCAATATCTCATGAGTGAGCTCATGTCTTCCGGTTCAGTAGTGAACCTGTATGATCCCTTTGAGAGATCGTATTACTCATATGCCCTTACATGCACACCAGTGCGCCGGTGTATAGACCTTGGTTAGGTCATCAACCTATTGGTCTGCCAAATGTACATACTCAGACATATAACAATACATCTGTCTCCGGTCAGAGGATGCGTGCCTATGCTGTGACAGCATTCAACATAGGACTTTGGTTATCTCGATCTCGTTCAGTCAACTCTTTGACCTAACTAATCCGACACCTCTGAATCTCTATTCCTATGCAGAGGACCTGCATCAAGAGGTCGGTCAGATATCAGCCTATGTGAGAAAAGGATTGCCATCTCCTACTCAGGCTGGAGATCACATCTTAACAATCATTTGACGGTGCTTGATGAGTCCTCAATCTAACCCTTTAGATATTCATCCAAACACCAGCCTCTATGATTCAATAATTGAATCAACAGCTGTATGATCATTAAGACAGCCATGGTACATAACCCTAATTGTACAGAGGGACCTATTATGCAAATTATTTATTCTTCATTTCAGATCAGGGAATGATATTCGCAATAACATTTATTGCATAATGGCTCGCCGTGGGCTCACATGTCCAATAAGTTCTTCTCAGCCTTCCGCCTCATATCACGAGGTTCACCACATTCAGGCAGAACCAATTCAGCCACTCCCGCATTACCAGTTGCGACCATCACCTTCCTTAGATACTTAGTTGGTGGTGTATCATCCAGATCAGCCATTGGCGTCTCTTCCCCTTCCAGTCCACGATCAGCAGGAGCCATTGATGGAAGTCAACGAGATTTGGTACTCCCAGTACCAACAACAGCCCGTGATCCGTCGTGACCACTCAGGCTTCCTATAGTCCACTAGAGGTGCTTCATCCCAACAGCAGCCTCTGACACAGGCAGGGTAGGGTGACCATTAGCAGCAGCAGCACGATCCTCGTCCCCAGTACTAGGGCCAACAATGGAGGCAGCAATATCCTCATCAGCAGTACTACCAACCTACCCCTTTATTCATATCAACAACAGACTAAGCCTCATTTACAACGAGGAAACCCGTCCGGTTCTCATGCTCACTCATACAAGAACCCAACCCTTGATGATCTTGCCCGTATGTTGATGAAGCAGCAGGATACCTTCTAGTGAGTGATGGACAAGTTCCAGCAGGAGATGAGAGAAATAATTAAGGGTAAGGATGCCATACCCCATCAGTTTGAACCTAACCCAAACAATCTAAAGAGAAAGTCTGAGCATGTATAGTCTACAGAGACCGCCTCTCCTAGTGATATTCTCGATGACATTCATTACCTATTTGATACTGATTTTGTGATACTTAAGAAAAGTAGGAAGCCAACCGACAACGAGTCATCTAGGTGTACAGATATTAGGGTGCCGGACGAAGTCAGGAGCAGTGTTGATGCCGCTCACTAGGATGATGATGATGGTGGCATTGAAGCCACCAAGGATGTTGATCCTGACAATGGTGCTGAAGCCGCCGAATCTCCAGTTGCACATGGTGGTACTTAAGCCACATGTATCCTAGTTGAGAGACTAGAGTGTGGTGCTAATACTACAAGTTTAGCTGTTACATGTAGTACTGATGCCATCTAGAATCTGTCAGTTGTGTTAACTTCTTCTATACCTGAGGATATGTTTGGAAAATAAAAAAAATGGAAAAACATCAAAAATAAAAAAATATGAATAAAGGAAAGGTTTCTGTATCTCCCGCGAGTCCATCTGTTGTGCTTGATGATCTATGCATGGAATCTAGCCCTTTGAATGCTCAGGAACCTAATACTGACCCTTGTTCTTATGAGTAGGGTCAATCTATCCCCTTCCCTCAAGCACTCCACTTAGGAAAGGGCCCTAAAATAGAAAATCCCAAAAAGAGACATGCATTAGAGTGCAACGAGAAGATGATAGACATATTTCAGATCCATTTGTCTCTTCAAGAGGAACTTGAGCACATCCCTCTATTCCAGAAAAACCTTAGAGAGAAGATCACCATTCCCGGGAAGAAGAGGAATCATAATGCAAAAATCCATGTGCTCATAATGCAAAGAACCAGTTGCCAGCAAAGAGACCCTATGCATGAGATCCTTATGTCAGATGCCATATTCTTTACCAACAATTCGATCGAACTCTATTAGTTAGGGGTTCCTCGATTAACCTCCTCCCAGCGGCCTTACTTGACAGATTCGAGTTTTGCCGTCTTAAACAGAACAAGACAGTCCTTCAGTTGCATATCGATATGTTAAGAGGCCGAAGGGGATGTTAAAGGATGTTGTCGTCACAATTCAGGGCCTGAAATTCCCCCTGGACTTTGTTGTGTTGGACATGGAGATTCCTTAATCTGTGATCGATATCCCCATCCTTCTAGGACAACTGTTCTTGTCCATAACTAAGGCAGTATCTAATCATGATAACAGGAAGGTATACTTTCATCTCAAGGGGAGAGAATAAAAATAGAGATGATTAAGGAGATTAGAGATAATGGCTTAGCTTGCTCAGATCAGACGACCGATCCATAGCAAATGACAGAGGTAGAGCTAGACGTCCACCAGTGTGATTTTGTGATTACAGATGATGGAGAAGTTTGGACAGATCCGATTTCACGATCTCTTGACACACCTTTAGAGATTGAAGAGCCGTAGATGACGAATGATGAGAGTTCGGAGAGTGCAATCATGACACCAGAGAACTTAGAGGTTGATGATTGCGATCAGGGTAGCGAAGCTGAATATATTTCTTATGATTCATATTCTGATACCTTAGGATCAGACGTCGATTTTGATTGGTAGGATTTTGATGATTATCTACCATGTTTGATGACCAAAAATCCCACAACTAGGACGTAGATTGAGTAGTACAATTGACAGACATACCAGCAAGGTCGTCTTTGTCAGATTTTCAGATTCAGCAAGAGTTCTCCCATACAGATTTGGTAGCTTTCACACAAACTTCAGAGGCCAGATCTGGCAGCTCCCACTTGTTCTGAATTGAAGACCTTATCATAGAGCATGAAGTATAGATTCCTTACGTGTGATCCATATGTTCCCAGTCATTATCTCAACAGATTTGACTGAAGACCAAGAACCTTGTTTGATGGAGGTTCTTGAGAGAAACCACAAGGCAATTAGATGGAGTGTAGCTAATGTCCTGGGATAAGTTCGGCCCTGTGTTCTCACCACATATATCTCGAAGATGATGTCAAGCCATCACATGAGTTCTCACAGAGGCTAAATCCGAACCTTCAAGATGTAGTCATGAAGGAAATATCTAAGTGGTGGAGCGTCGATTTTGTCTACCCCATCTTCGACTCCAAATGGGTTAGTCTGTTGCATGTGGCACCCAAGAAGACAGGTATCACCACATTTGTGAATGATTCTAGAGAGTAGATATCTACCTGAGTACCCACTCCTTGGAGGGTCTATGTGGACTATAGATGATTGAATCAGACCACGAAGAAGGATCATTTCTCGCTACCATTTATTGATCAGATTTTTGAGAGGTCAGTTGGGAAGAATCATTACTGTTTTCTTGACAGGTACTCGTAGTATAATTAAGTGGTCATCGTGCCTGAAGACCAGGAGAAAACAATGTTTACCTGTCCATTCAGAATGCATGCTTTTAGATAGATGCCCTTTGGTTTATGTAATTCCCCAGCTACATTCCAAAGGTGCATGCTTTACATTTTTTTCGGACATGGAGGGCGAATGATTAAAGGTCTCCATGGATGACTGATGAAACTTGATTTCATCATCTTTATTAACAATTAGTAACCCCCTTGTTTAAGCTATTTGACAATAAAACCCAGTTAAAGTCCTGTATTTATTAGAGTCCTTAATAAATTAAAAACCACAAAAAATGACAACTAAAATCCGTGGTATTTTTAGCCTTAAAAATACCCTCAAAAATATTTCGAGTCTTTGTTTGATCTCATCTCCAGTTTTGGTCAACAGGAAACTTATCGATCTCGTCAAGATCTACAACTTTTATGTTTTGAGTTTTCTCAAATTCGGCCAAATTAACCTTCAAAATTCAAAAGTTCTCTCGGAATAATCTGATTGGGCCACGTGGCCCATTTTGGGTGAGCCACGTGGCCCGCTCCTCTTTGACTTATCCGCCCACGCCCCCTGGCCGTTGGATTTTGTCTTGAATCCCACGGCCCAACCTGTTCCATGTCCGCCCTTAGTCCTCCACCATCGAATCTTCCCCGCCTCTGATCCGCACCGTTCGTCCGCGCCTCACGCGGAGCGCGCCACGTGTCACCTGCTGGACCCTTCGATCGAGCCTCCGTCTCACCATTACCGCTGTTCATTCCCACTTCGTCTTCAACCGCTCGATCAACCCTAGCTTCTCATCCAAGCCGTTTGCCTGCGCCGCGTCTCCAACTCTCCACGTGGCACGTTTTGTGCCTTCCTATTGCGCCATCGTCCCTTCAATCACAGCCGTTATCTCCGCACCCATTCTCAACCGTCCGATCACTTTCCAGATTTTATCTCCACCGATCGCTAGCGTCTCGCGCATCGTCCACCACGCGGCAACTCCGAAGCCCTTAGATCGCTCCGCGCCGATCTCATCTTAGCCACTCCCGCCTTAATCCCCTTGCGCCATGTGTAGCCTTTTACACCCTTCGATCACATCCCGGCCTTACCGTCACAGCCGCCTCTTCTAAACACGCGCCTCAGCCATTTGATCTGCCCTCTATCCCTTCATGGTCGTCCATTGGCGCTTAACCTCCAGAGCGACACGTGTGAGCTCTGCAACCCTCCGATCACTACACCCAAAATCTAATCTACGCCGTTCTTTGGCGCCTCGATCTTCCGGACCTCATCTTCCTCCTCCCGCAAGCTCCGCCCAAGCCCCGCGCCTCGCAGACCTCCTCCACCCTTCTAAATTTAGCTGCCTCACCTTACCACCTCTCCTCTCACTAACCATCACACTACATTCTCCATTACTCCATGATTCTCGTGCATATATCCACTAAACTCGATCCACTTCTAGTCGTCCCATGCGCGCCCTTGAAACCCACGACTCCACTCATCAGCTCCGCCATCACCACCTTTAAATACGCCCATCCCAGCGCCCGCCATCGTCATCCACCAACCAAGGGGCTGAGGCCCAGCCCTCCATCTCCTCCCTGTGACAGGGCGAGGAGCTCGGATCGAGCTATGACGACCCTAAATGCCCCGGTGAGATCCGCAACTGTTCCGCTGCGTCGCGGAGGCTCATAGCCCCGCTCGAGCTCCGAGGAGTTGCCGACCTCGACGTGCGACGACCAGGGCATCTTCTCCGATGCTCAGCCTAGGCTCCCGCTCTGCCCAACCATCGGTAAGTCTTCTTCTTCTTCCTCTGCATTTCGTATTAATTTTCCTTAATTAATTAGGCCTCGCCACTCTTCCTCTCCCTTCACCGATCACCTCTTTAGATCCACCGCGCATCCTTCAACTTCGCCAGCCATTCCGATCACCCCTTTCCTTCATCGCGACCTCCTTCACCCCAAGCTTCCTCCTCCGCCGGAGGCGGAGGAGGACCCACTAAGGGCTTCACCTTCTTCGCTCCACATGAGCCCTCCATCCCCCTCATCTCGCATGCACGCACACCCTAACCCCCTTGCAGGTCAACCATCACCAATGGCTGGACCTTGGGCGGAGCCAGGTTCTAGAGCTCCACCTCCGGCAATCAGGCGTCAACGGCGCACTCGAGATGCTCCTGCAGCTTCTCCGACCTCGGATCTTCATCGCCGAATCTTCAGCGTCAGTCCCTGAGCTTCATCGATCATGGTGAAGCGAGGAGGAGTTCCAGGCCTCACGCCGGAGCTCTAATAACGCCGCCACCCTACGGAGGAGAAGACGGAGTAGATACCTTTGGATCTCACCCCACGGCGGAGATCCAACGATCTCAGAGCTGCCACGTCGCCATCCCGGAGCGCGGAGGCTCGGTGGGACCGAGCCTCGCCCGAGGCAACCTCGAGCCGCCACGTGGCCCGAGCCACCTGCTACGGCCGTCCGAAGCAGCGCCGAACCTCGCCCCTACCCGAGCCTGAGCTCACGTGCCTCACGCACGTGGATTCTTGGCTTTTTGCATCAGCGCCCTCGCACCTTCCGCAAATTGCATCCAGGTCCTGGTACCACGTGGCAGTCTCCGAGACTACGCCGAGCCTGATCGCCACCAAGCCTGGAGGCTCGTGTATCCCGAGCCAGCCCGAAGCTATCCCGAGCCTCTGCCGAGCCCGAGCCGTCCTCCGAACCTAGAGTAGCACGTGCCTAGCACGTGCTTTCTGGATAATTTACGCAGAAGCCCCGATGACTTTCCCAAATAGCAAACAGGTCCAGATCACATACAGGCCATGCGCACAGTGGGAATTTTGCACTTTGGCCCTCGCGGGTTTTAATATTTGCAAAAATACCCCTGTGCATGAGGGTAATTTACAGGGAAGGCCCCGCTTTTTATTTCTATTACATTTTAGTCCTCCAAGGGACCAGTTTGCAACTTTATTTCATGTTTTCTTTCAGTTATGCCCCTGTCTTCTTTGTTGTATATCTTGAGCCTCGTATGTCCGATTGAGGTGATTTCAGTTTCATTTCGAAGCTCTTCTCGTTGTCTTTCTAATGGCATGCTTAAATTTGAGATTAGACACTATGCACTTTACTGCATTATTTTATTGTCTGACTGGCTTCCCATGTAGCTCATGCCTAATTGTCACTAAGTGAATCGTGCTTTTTTATTTGACACTGATTTGACTCATCTTTTTAAGAGCTCAAGTAATTATCATCTCGGGCATATTTTCCTTGCATCTCATCGCATTTATTTGCATGATAAAATAAAATAAAAAATGCATGTTCATTCTTTCCTTTAATACATTGTCTTGTTTTGTCCTCATGAATGTTTTGACCTATTGAATATCAAATCAACACTTAGTTAAATAGATGAAAATCTGGATAATTAGAGAAAGGCTCGTGTCCCTGAGTTCGACTTTGGTATCTTACCAAGTAAAGAATAATACGACTAGCTCATTTTGATTGATTGATATACATTTTAAATGAGATGGTCTTTTGATGACCCGAATTGGCCCGACTGCTACGACAATTCCAAGTGTTAATTCTGCACTTTTAAAGGGCCGATTTAGCGGACTATCAAATGCGCCGTTACTGGGGACACAACTCATTTCTTATATTATTTGGAATTTTGTTTATTTAATTCAGTGATTCATTATATAGGTCAAGTTTGTCCATTTGTCTTGCAATATAAAATTTTCTTCTCTATCGATCTCTAACCATTGTTTGTGTGGCAGGGCCCTTGATGATTCAAGGAGGCGAGGAGCAGGAGCTACCCGCTGCGAGGAGTCGCAGAAGCACGTTTGGAGCACGTCGAGAAGAAATAAAAAATGTGTTAGTTTTGCATCTCATTTTATTTTGTAATAACCGTCTTTATAGCGGTCTTCGATCGAAGGCTCGCGTTTGTAAATGAACGACAATATGTGGTTGTGTGGGGATCGTCCCCACTTGAGTGTCGACCTAGGACCAGGCACGCGGCTCTTCGAGCTTAGTTCAAATTCGCATTTTTATGTGCTTGCTCGTAGGTAGGACACACCTTAACTCAAGACGCACGTAGTTTCGCTTCACTTAGCCAAATTTAATGGAAATTTTTCCCGCTAATAGAAGCATGTTAGGTACGGATTTTATCGACTTGCATACGTATTGATTTTGGTCTTCAAAACGACCCAAGTTTTCATAGATTTATCGCCAAATCACTGCATGATTTCTCGCTTAGCCTAGATTGCGGTTTTTATCGAATATGTGGTTTTTCTCGGTTTCTCTTTTCCTAGCTTGATCACCTAGGATTAATGGAAAATGGGAATGAACGGTAGACGATGATTGCCTGATTTTGTGCTAACCTTAATTCAGTGATAACATTAAATAAAAATTGTGACTGTTAATTGCAAGTCAACATAAAATGGAGTAAAACATTGGTTTTGGGAGAGCAACACCCTCACGTACGCATTGATTTTCATTTCACATTTTTTTCCGTGTAAATATCAAATGTTTTATCACCAATAAAACCGACAAGATAATAAACCAACCTCGGTTGGTTTCATGTGTGAGTTGGTGAAATTAAGGGTCTTGCTTGCTTGATTGAGCCCTACTTGCTTCGATACACTCCCCAGAACCTTAGTCACTCCATCCATCTCCGTAGATTCATCCGTTCATCTGTACATCCATCCATCTTCTTCGTTCCCCTTGGGTCCCTCCCAACATCAAATCCCATCTTTATACTTAGGCTAATCTCAACCTAAGTATAGGGGGGACCCGAGCCCCTGTGATTCCTCTACTCATCTTTCCTTGCCTTTATACTTAGGTTATTTCTAACCTAAGTATAGGGGGAGCCCCTCCGTATATACAGTATACTTACTTTAGCTATAATCTGAAAATTTTGAAAAATTTAAAACTTTTTTGCTAAAGTAAAATTCTTTGAACCAAGAGGACTTCAATGTTTTCACGGCTTTTTCTATACTATGTTACACTATTTTGATAAAAATATTTTCGAAAATGATTTTAAAAATGAGATTTTCTTGTTTTGAAAATCTTTTGAAAAATGTTTTGAAATTTTTTATTTATGTGACATGGTTTTGAAAATTTTCTATCTTTTTTCAAGGAAAGTTGAGTCTAACCTGTGTTTTAACTTTAAATTAAAAACCATAAAAATGAGAAAAATAAAAAAAAATCCTTTAGGAGTCATTAGTGACTACTAAGCCCAATTAAATAGCCACGTTCAATGAGGGTTCGCCCTTAGCAGAGTGGATGGTTTAAAGGACATCGCGTACGGCTCCGTCCTTAAGTAACGGGCTCCGGCCTGTACTTACAACCATACTGGCTGAATGCAGATGCATTTATTTAATTGAGATTAGGCAGTCCTAATATCTCTTGAAGTTGAAAAATGTTTTTGAATGAAGGAGTTGGATTAATCCTCTACAGTACACTTCCACCCAGGATCTGAAATGTTCAAGGAAACTTAGTTTTATAAGGTCTTTGAGATTTTAGGTTAACCAGCCTTAGCCATCAGGGTCATAGACTTAATCATCCACATTCCCCCAGTTTTCTAGATTTGCATGCTATATTCCATGCTTAGTCTCAGACAAAAAGAATATGATCAGCACATCACATGCACGACTGCGGTTTTTGATGAGATGAGTTGATTTTTCACCTAAGGGAGTGGGATGAGGGATTCGAGTCTGGATTTGATATATTGATGCTCGAGGATGGGATAAAATCTTTGAAGGCTTCATGAAACCTGAGTGTCAGCAATATTAGCCAGTATGAGAACTTAGTTCTTATACTAATCTCTTGATATTGACCTAAGTGCCAGGGTGTGATATAAATAAAAATATTGATCAGTGTGCGCCAACTCTTGGTAAAAGCAGTGGAGCTAGCCAAAAATTATACAAGTCAATGAAATTTCAAAGAAAGGCTCTCATTCCACAAAGTCACATATCAAAGAGCTTCCACCAAAGGCGAGCGCTCCCAAACTTTTCAAAGTGTCCACTTGGACCACCGCTATTAGGACCAGGAGTCGGGATTGCACCAAAAAAGGGCTCTGCATCGTAAATGCTACAAGTCTGGGTGTCAAGGGTACGCTAGGTACTCAAAAAAGACACACCCGGTGTACTCCCAGGAAAACAAGTGCAGACGGCTCCAACTTCTCTTGACGGACGCACTGATCAACACCAAAAAAATGTGTTGCGTAAAAGGCACAAGAGAGAATCCTTGTTCCAATGAGAGGGAGAGAAGAACTGACACAAACCCATACCCTCCATTACTGGCCTGCCATCTGCATTTTCTAAGTCTGACAACTAAAGAGATGGTGGAATGGATGCAAGATTTGATTTATTCCCTAGTGTTGAGGATTGGGTCCTTAGGAGATTTTCTCGGACCAAGACTTTAGGTGACGATTTGACTCTACTCTCAGAATCGCAGTCAACACTAAAATGTCATATCCTTTAGATTATATGTACATCAGAGAGAGTCTGGAGAAGTAGAGGAATTGGATGCGTCTTGTTAAGGCTGGGTTGAACCCGAGAAATTTTTGACCTCTAAGGACTGAGTCGACTTGAACAGATCGGATCCTGTACTCACATGCACAAGGGGGTTAATCCAGCTAATTCATTTTTCCTTGATGCTCGAGGACGAGCATAGCTTAAGTATAGGGGGTTGATGAAACTCGATTTCATCATATTTATTTCCAATTATTAACCCCCTTGTTTAAGCTATTTGACAATAAAACCCAGTTAATGTCCTGTATTTATTAGAGTCCTTAATAAATTAAAAACAACAAAATGACAAAACTAAAATCCGTGGTATTTTTAGTCTTAAAAATACCCTCAAAAATAGTTCGAGTCTTTGTTTGATCTCATCTCTAGTTTTGGTCAACATGAAACTTTTCGATCTCTTCAAGATCTACAACTTTCATGTTTTGAGTTTTCTCAAATTCGGCCGAATTAACCGTCAAAATTCAAAAGTTCTCTCAGGAATAATCTGATTGGGCCAAGTGGCCCGTTTTGGGTGAGCCACGTGGCCCGCTCCTCTTTGACTTATCCGCCCACGCCCCCTGGCCGTTGGATTTCGTCTTGAATCCCACGGACCAGCCTGTTCCACACCCGCACTTAGTCTCCACCATCGGATCTTCCCCGCCTCTGATCCGCACCATTCGTCCGCACCTCACGCGGAGCGCGCCATGTGTCGCCTGCTGGACCCTTTGATCGAGCCTCCATCTCACCATCACCGCTGTTCATTCCCACTTCGTCTTCAATCGCTTGATCAACCCTAGCTTCTCATCCAAGCCGTTCGCCTGCGCCGCATCTCCAGCTCTCCACGTGGCACATTTTGTGCCTTCCGATTGCGCCATCGTACCTTCAATGACAACCGTTATCTCCGCACCCATTCTCAACCGTCCGATCACTTTCCAGATTTTATCTCCACCGATCGCTAGCGTCTCGCGCATCGTCCACCACGCGGCAACTCCGAAGCCCTTAGATTGCTCCGCCCCGATCTCATCTTAGCCACTCCTGCCTTAATCCCCTTGCGCCACGTGTAGCCTTTTACACCCTTCGATCACATCCTGGCCTTACCATCACAACCGCCTCTTCTAAACACGTGACTTAGCCATTTGATCTGCCCTCCATCTCTTCGTGGCCGTCCATTGGCGCTTAACCTCCAGAGCGACACGTGTAAGCTCTGCAACCCTCCGATCACTACACCCAAAATCTAATCTATACCGTTCTTTGGCGCCTCGATCTGGACCGTTGGATCTGACGATCCAACGGTCCGAACCTCATCTTCCGCCTCCCGCAAGCTCCGCCCGAGCCCCGCGCCTCGCAGACCTCCTCCACCCTTCTAAATTTTGCTGCCTCACCTTACCACCTCTCCTCTCGCTAACCGTCCCACTACGTTCTCCATTCCTCCATGATTCTCGCGCATATCTCCACTAAACTCGATCCACTTCTAGTCGCCCCATGTGTGCCCTTGATACCCGCGACTCCACTCATCAGCTCCGCCATCACCACCTTTAAATACGCCACTCCCACCGCCCGCCATCGTCATCCACCAACCAAGGGGCTGAGGCCCAGCCCTCCATCTCCTCCCTGTGACAGGGGGAGGAGCTCGGATCGAGCTATGATGACCCCAAATGCCCCGGTGAGATCCGCAGCTGCTCCGCTACGTCGCGGAGGCTCAAAGCCCCGCTCGAGCTCCGAGGAGTTGCCGACCTCGACGTGCGACGACCAGGGCATCTTCTCTGATGCCCAGCCCCGGCTCCCGCTCCGCCCAACCTCCGGTAAGTCTTCTTCTTCTTCCTCTGCATTTTTTTCTTAATTTTCCTTAATTAATTGGGCCTCGCCACTCTTCCTCGCCCTTCACCGATCACCTCTTTAGATCCACCGCGCATCCTTCAACTTCGCCAGCCATTCCAATCAACCCTTCCTCCGTCGCGACCTCCTTCACCCCAAGCTTCCTCCTCCGCCGGAGGCAGAGGAGGACCCACTAAGGCTTCGTCTTCTTCGCTCCACATGAGCCCTCCGTCCACCTCATCTCGCACACACGCACGTCCTAACCCCCTTGCAGGTCAACCATCGCCAATGGCCGGACCATGGGCAGAGCCAGGTTCTAGAGTTCCGCCTCCAGCAATCAGGCGTTGACGGCACACTCCAAATGCTCCTGCAGCTTCTCCGACCTCTGATCTTCATCGTCGAATCTTCAGCATCAGTCCCCGAGCTTCATCGAGCACGACGTGGCGAGGAGGAGCTCCAAGCCTCACGCCGGAGCTCCAATAACGCCGCCACCCTACGGAGGAGAAGATGGAGCAGATACCGTTGGATCTCGCCCCACGGCGGAGATCCAACGGTCTCAGAGCCGCCATGTTGCCATCCCGGAGCGCGGAGGCTCGGTGGGACCGAGCCTCGCTCGAGGCAACCTCGAGATGCCACGTGGCCCGAGCCACCTGCTATGGCCATCCGAAGCAGCACCAAACCTCGCCCTCACCCGAGCCTGAGCTCACGTGCCTCACGCACGTGGGTTTTGGGCTTTTTGCATCGCACCCTCGCACCTTCCGCAAATTGCATCTAGGTCCTGGTAGGTCCTGGTACCACGTGGCAGTCTCTGAGACTACGTCCAGCCTGATCGCCACCAAGTCTGGAGGCTCATGTATCCCGAGCCAACCCGAAGCTATCCCGAGCCTCTGTCGCGCCCGAGCCGTCCTCCGAACCTAGAGTAGCACGTGCCAGGCATGTGCTTTCTGGGTAATTTACGCAGAAGCCCCACCGACTTTCCCAAATAGCAAACAGGTCCAAATCACGTACAGGCCATGCGTACAGTGGGAATTTTGCCCTTTGGCCCTCGCGGGTTTTATTATTTGCAAAAATACCCATGTGCGTGAGGGTATTTACAAGGAAGGCCCCTTTTCTTATTTCTATTACATTTTAGTCCCTCCAAGGGACCAGTTTGCAACTTTATTTCATGTTTTCTTTCAGTTATGCCCCTGTCTTCTTTATTGTATATCTTGAGCCTTGTCTGTCCGATTGAGGTGATTTCAGTTTCATTTCGAAGCTCTTCTCGTTGTCTTTCTAATGGCATGCTTAAATTTGAGATTAGACACTATGAACTTTACTGCATTATTTTATTGTCTGACTGGCTTCCCATGTAGCTCATGCCTAATTATCACTAAGTGGAATCGTGCTTCTTTATTTGACACTGATTTGACTCATCCTTTTTAAGAGCTCAAGTAATTGTCATCTCGGGCATATTTTCCTTGCATCTCATTGCATTTATTTGCATGATAAAATAAATAAAAAATGCATGTTCATTCTTTCCTTTAATACATTGTCTTATTTTGTCCTCATGCATGTTTTGACCTATTGAATCTCAAATCAACACTTAGTTAAATAGATGAAAATCTGGATAATTAGACAAAGGATCGTGTCCCTGAGTTCGACTTTGGTATCTTACCAAGTAAAAATATATGACCAGCTCATTTTGATTGAATTATATACATTTTAAATGAGATGGTCTTTTGATGACCCGAATTGGGCCCGACTGCTACGACAATTCCAAGTGCTAATTCTGCACTTTTAAAGGGCCGATTTAGCGGACTATCAATGACTTTTCGTTCTATGATGATGGGTTTGATGCTTGTCTTGCTTTCCTAGACAGTGTACTTCAACGATGTATCGAGGTTAACCTTGTCTTATCTTGGGAGGAGAGTTATTTCATGATGACTCAAGGGATGGTTCTTGGCCACATCATCTACAACAAGGGGCATGGAGGTCGAACCGCCAAGGTGGACATCATCAAGAAGCTCAATCCACCATCTAAATTTACGATTAGTTGTGGTCTTTTCTAGGGCATGTCGGTTTCTACCGATGGTTCAAATAAGACTTAAGTCGAATTTCCCGATTGCTTACTGATATGATGACCAAAGACACCGAGTTCCTTATAGATAATAAGCATCTTTTGTCATTTGATACTGTCAATGGATTAGTTGTGTAGACTCCTGTCATTCAGCGAACTAATTGGTCTCTCCCATTCGAGATCATGATGGACGCTTCTGTTTTTTCTGTAAGAGTTGTGCTTGGATAGAGGAGGGATGTATTGCCATTTGCCATCACTATGCTAGTTGGACTTTGGATGCTACTCAACGAAACTATACTGCGATTGAGAAAGAGATGCTAGCAGTAGTGTTCGCTCTCAATAAGTTCAGATTGTACATTCTTGGATCAAAAGTAACTATCTATATCAATCACATCATCATCTGATACCTCATGGAAAAGAAGAATTCCAAAGCCAGATTAACCATATGGATCCTTCTCCAAGAGTTTGATAAAGAGATTAAGTATAAACCTAAAGTTAAGAATGTGGTGGCAGATCACCTCTCCCAGTTAGAGCACTTGAGGGTCTGATCAGACCACACTTAACTGAGACATTCCCAGACGAGGCGATTCTTTCTATCACCTCTCTCCCATGGTATGATGACATTGTGAACTATCTTGTTGCCAAGAAAGTTCCACAAGGCTGACCCTGTAGCAAACTTGAGACCTTTTTCTCATGAAGGCCAAGTCGTACCGTTGGGAGGATACTACCCTTTACCACGAAGGAGGGGATAGTGTTTTGTCATCAGTGTATTTCTCAGGAGGAGCACCATCATGTCCTCACCTATTTCCACAAGCTTGAGGCAGGAGGACATCACTCTGAGAGATAGACAACCACAGAAAGTTCTCTAGTCCGACCTTTGGTGGCCTACCTTCTTCAAGGAATCAGTTGAATTCGTGAAAAATGCACTGACTGTTAGAGGATAGGCACTTGTGAATAGAGAGATATGATGCCAATGCAACCCATCACTTCTATGAGGTTTTTCATGCATGGGGCATTGATTTCATGGGTCCATTCCCTAAGAGTGGGTTTTGAGTACGGTCTGCTTGCTATTGATTATGTTAGTTATTAGGTTGAGGCCATCCATGCTTGAGCTGTAGATGCAATAACTGTTTGCAATTTTTTGAGGAAGAATATCATTTCACGGTTAGGGGGTACCTAGATTCTTGATTTCTGACATGTGGACTCATTTTATCAATGATAAGGTAAGGCCCCTTGCTAACGAGTTCACATTGGACATAGAGTTTGCCATGCCATATCACCCACAGACTAATGGTCTTGCTGAGGCTTCAAATAGGGAGATTAAGACTATTTTGTAGAATGTTATCTGCCTAGACCAAAAGGATTTATCATAGCTTTTGGACTCGATCTTGTGGGCCTATAGGACTTCCTTCAAGACACCCTTGGGCACATCTCCCTTTCTACTCATTTATGGCAACCGTGCCACTTACTAGTTGAGATCAAGAACATGTCACTTTGGGAAGTTATTTAGCTATTATTGGATCCCAAGAGTGTAGGGGACCAAAGAAAAGCATAATTGGCAACCCTGGAGGAATTGAGAGACACAACCTTCTCAAGTAGCCTACAGTATAAGGATAAGGTAAAGTTATGGCATGATTCTCACATAAGTCATAAACAGTTTGAGCCGAACCCGGAGAGTATGGCTATTTGATGCTAGGTTGAGATTATTTTCAGAGAGATTATAGAGTAAATGGAAGGGAACATACTTGATCAGAAAGGTGCACGACAATTGTAGCATTGATATATCTGAATTGTCTTTTGAATCCACGTTTTGAGTCAACGATCAACGCTCGAAGATGTATCTTGATGATCCGCTGATCGTCGACATTGCCCCTATTCATTTTGTATGAGATGTGATCTTTGACTCACATCACCTGCATGTCATACCAGACTCTCACTTCTACTCCACAGTTGTATATATCCATTGTGTCTATATCATTCATTCTTTTTGTTTAACACCCCTTTTTCATCTTATGATTATA